>CM076580.1:1427687163-1428006478 GCA_034641835.2 Pinus albicaulis
GAAATTTCCTACCTCCTAAGCCCTATGCAATTCCTAGTTTCACTGCTCAAGCCCGAGCCTTCACCTCAAAAATTACGAAATTCATCTCTTGATCCTGGCCTCAATTGCGCACTGCGCAATCTCGAAGCTCAAGCTCAAACTTTAAGCTCTTGAACTGCACAACTACATAATCACGAGGCCTACTTTGCCTCCCATAACTGAGCAGTTGGATGAAGAAATGAAAATCCCTCAGGTTAGCTCTATTACTCTGAAAACTGCATAATTTCTCTCTCCTACCCAGCCAATATTACACATTATGTAGTCTCAAGGCTCAAGCCTTAGTTGTGGGCTCTTGAACTATGAAATTGTGCAATCACCTGGGCTCCTCTGTCCTCCATAACTATGCAATAATCTGATTCATTTTCCATACCCTCAGCCTGTCACACTGATCTCCAAGATTGCACATTTTTACTCCTTGGTAGAGCCTGAACTACCATTGCAGAGTCTTAAGGATCAAGCGTCGCTCATGACTTCTTGAGCTACGTAATTGCACAGTTACTAAGCCTCTTTCCCAGCCTGTCACTTGGTCGACTTAGTCAGTGGATCAATATGCACCATCTTAGACTAGGGGTTTATCGGACTAATGTTGTCTTGTAATGGGTGGATTGTAGATGTAGGTACTCTATCATGCTATGGAAATATGATGAATAAGGAGATGGAGAAGGAGGAAATGATAGAAGAAACATATGGAGCTAAAGAGATAGGATTATCATAAGGAAAGAATACGAAGGAACACTAGATTACAATAAAAGATCAAATATTAGGATTGCATGAAGACTCAATCTGATTCACAACCCTTGGGAGTGTAGATATAAAGAACAAAGCATATCTCTCATGTAGATGAAACATTAGATACATATATTATTGGAGGAAGAAATAAAGAAACAACAAGAAGGACAACCTGACACTACCACATCATCATGTAGTCTATGTCATCAGTGTCATGTCATGTCCTGTGATGAGTCATCATGTGCCACATAATTTTTTGGAATAGGTAGTTCAATATTGGAGTAATGTATTATAAAGTGGACCAAGGACATGTACAGAATATGAAGAGTCATGTGAATTCGAAAAGTCACTGGAAGTCAAAATTTCTTGAGGGTATTCAAACAATCAAAAGGAAGGTGAAACATCACCTAGTCCCCATTAGTTATATATACACCCTCATTGTATGAGCAAAGGAATTTTCACCTTGGCTCCTCCCACAAGGCATTAAAGAGAAAAGATAGTTCTTTTTAGGAGCAAGAAGTTTCTCCAACACTCCACTATTGGATCTAGTTGTCTTAATTGATCCAGGTGGATATCGGTGGCCACCCACCTATTCCATTTGGACCCGCAACATCAATTCTTGCAGCTTTTCACTTCCAGTCACTTACTATTTGTAGCAGGTTTTCGGGTCCTTCATGCCTGGAGCCGTTTTGGGGCATTAATGATCCAGGTGAATATCGGTGGCCACCCACCTATTCCATTTTAACCCCCACCATTAGTTCTTTCCATTTTCAAGTTGCAGCACAACTTACTATATTTAGCAGTTTTTTGGGTCGTGGACTTTTGGAGTTGTTTTAAGGCCCTAAACGATGTTTTTTGGGAAAACCGGGAGCAACATGGGTCCATGGACCGATGTTGCTCACACAAAAAGTTGTATTCCTTAGAAAAATATTTCCAACGAGCTATTGAGCATGTCAAATAGAGATCAGATGCCAAAGTTATGTCCCTGGGAAGTTGAAACACCAATTTACCCAAACAGGGCCCACAGTTTTGGCGCCTCATCTCCTAGGGTTACGTTTTTTGTTGTTTTGGATTTTACATTGTTTCTCAACAATGAATAGGCCTTCGATCCTAATTGTAACATAGTTCAGGGGTTGGTATCCATCACATCTGTTCTCAGGGATACACTACTAGTACCCTAGCTCATCTATTTCCATTATGTATGTAATAGGCCTTCGAGCCTCAATGTAACATAGTTCAGAGGCCTGTGTACGCCACATATCTTCTCAGAGATATGCTACCAACACCCTAGCTTGTTTCCATTATGTTTGTAAGCTTATTTCAGTTATTATTTTATTAATAAAATGAAGCATTATTTCTGCTGCATCTTTGTGCTTATAGTTATATGTGTATTCTGTTGTGTTCCTGCATAAAATCAGGATCATTAATTGTATATATTTGTCTTGGAACCTTTACTTAATAACAAAAACTTTCATGGGTAGCACGTTCTTCATGCATGGATTATGAATATTTGGAAGACTCTTTTGTGGATATTTTTAGTTCATGTTCTCTTTCATCTATCCTAAATTAGTTGAACAATTTCAGTTATTTTAGTACTTATCATATTGTGAATGTATTGTAACAGTTGTTATTTTTGTCCCTTCCTTGTGGACTATTCTGCACGATACTAGGCATATGTCTCATTTTTTTGTTATAATGATCGTCACATATTTTGTGAACTATTTGACTAGATGATTAGATGGACACTTATTGGTTGTGTGTGTCTCTACGAGGGTGGTACTATTACCTCTCTTAGAGACTCACTTCGTTCTCTCCCTCCGTAGAAGAAGAACCTTGACACACTTACAATCAAACACTTATCATGCACACTTAATTTCTTTCTGAAGTCACATATGCATTCCTATTTCCTTCTAATATTTAGAGCCAAGGAAAATATTTAGAAATATATGGAATTCAGGATGATATCCTAGATGGGGTTCCTATCTCAAACGATATAATTGGGACTTCACATTGGGCAGAACCCCTTTATTGACAGATTTCCAGCACTGTCAATAAAATGGTTCTAGAAAGAGGGCGAGATGACAATCTGAGCCCTTTGATATTGTTCTAAATTTGTTATTGTAAATGACTCATCCTCAAATCATACTCCAGGGGTGTTTTTCTAACCCGTTCCCTGGTGATATTTCAATCCTTGATGAGTATCTACATGACTTGTCTCAACTCAAGTTTTATGGCGATACATAATTTTCTGAGCATGCATCTCTTTTTCTTAAGTTATGTGAATATTATGAAATTTATTGTGAATATGTGGCATGTATTGACTTTTTCCTCACTCTTGAAGGTCGAGTTAGTCGTTGATTTCATGCTCTACCATCTTCTTCCATTCATTCTCTAAACCATCTCATTTAGAAACTTCATTTAGCATTTGATAGGTATTATTACCGAGATGTTTATAAAAGAATCGATCAACTTAGAATGGATGATAATCAATCATTTGAGTATTTATCTAATCGATTCGTTCACCTTTTCTATGAATTTCCTGAAGAAGATATGGAACGAGATTTCTTGAAACAAAAGTTTGAGTGTTTGGTTCATATCTCTTTTCATGGTGAATCCAGAACACCTGATGTTTCTTTTTCCCGAACTCTTATAAACAAAGAGGCACCCGTATTTTTAGAGGAGGAACCTTCTATTCCTTTTGTTCATTTTTCTCCTCCTTTTCTAGTTGCGATGTGGGTGCCTTCTTGTGATTATTGTAATATTGGGAAATATGCACATCAAATTCCTAATCCATCTTCTCATCTTCCTTCCGCTTTTCATGATTCAAATCCAATAGAGGAAATCCTGGAATGGCTGATGAAGCCTATGGAGAAAACCAAATTTTATATTCCTCAATATGGTATTAACACTCATAACTCTAGTATTGAATCTAATTCATATTTCTATCATCCTCTATCATATAAATGTTGTGAATTTGTATCGTGATCTACTTGATCAATCTTCTCCATCAACTAGTTTTGCGCACTTTTCTAACTTTCAATTTGTTGGTCCAAATTGCGATCAGTTTCAAGATACTCACATTACACAGGTAGAGGAAAAGGAAGGTGAATATTATTTCAATTTTTCTTATCTTTTTTAAAATTCTCTGTGTGACTTAACTGATATTGAATCTGTTAATATCGATAATGAATCAAATGAAGTCAATTTGTTTGGTTCTATAGTATTGGGTAGAATTTATTCTGATGATGATGATTATATTGATGTATGCGATGATGAATTCCCAGATGCACCAATTGATCTTTCATTTTCTCATGAAAATTTTAATTTAAAATATTTATATCTGGAATCTATTTTGATAGAATAAAATTGTATTATAAAAACTTCTTCTTTACCCCACTATCCCTCGTGTTCTCCTATTTGTGATGCATCTACATGCAATGAAGATAATCCATGCTCTTCAAGTTATTCATCATATGAACTCACTTCTCATTTGACACATTGTAGTGAGGTTGTCCATGATGAAATAGAAGATAATAAGATCATTGAGTATCCTTTCCATCCCATATCATCTCTTGTTTTGCATGAACATAACTCTTCAAATCAACTTGCTCATGAAATTTTTCCATCTCTAGATTCACTATCAGAAGAAAATTTCTATGTTAGTAATCTGGTTTTCGAAGTTGTAAAATATGATAAAATAAGAGAAAAATATGGTTTCCATCTGGTTAATACTGATCTAATTGAAATCCATGAAATAAAATATCCTCACAGCATGCATGATCTGGTTCAATATTCAGAATGTGATTTTACAGTTTTTGAAAGTTTCGGGACTTTCCAGAGAGTATGGGCACTTCAATTTCCATTGATGTTTATGTCAGGATCTCAAAACTCTGGTAAGACCCCAAAATGAGTCATGTTTTTTTTTATTCACAAAAATCTTCTTTCTTCATGGTTTCACTCAATGTAAATTATTTCTTGAAATATATTTGACATTGTAGATGTGACATTTTGAAATTTCAAGATTCAGTTTTTTATTGGATTAAATATGATTCATACTCATGTAAATATCCTGTATAAAACTCGGGTTTGGAATGTGTACCTCTCATATAATCATGGAACTGTAGATTTTATTATTTTATTATTATCTTTGGCCAAAGAAGTTATGCCTGTCACACTCTTTTGAAAACAATCAATTGTTGATCCTTCTTGCGAATATTCTGATGCTAATATTTTTCTTCATTACACTTGAAATCCTCTTGATCATTAGTGAATGCATGGATTATTTTACCAATAAAATTATTCTTCACTTGTTTTACCCTGAATAGTTTCATGTATTTACTATATTAACACTCATTTTTATTTCTTTCGATGATTACAATTCTAGTGTAATGTGTAACAAGTTACAAGAACATCGTTTGTTACATTCATCATGCAAGGAAGATGATTCTATTGTGCCAATAATTCGCAAAACTATTTAAGTTGATTTATCTTTGGTCATTACAAACTGCGAATATCATGCTTTAATCAACCCATCCAATCACTATTTTGTCTCTGATGACTGTCATTCAACTTACTATTTTCCCATTAGCACATACAATGATTTTTTTTATACCCTTTGATATTTATGGTATGACATCTCACTATTTGGGTACTTGTTAAGTGGTTGAGACACTTCTACACTCGCGGATGGTTATGTCAAGTCCTCACTTTCTTGACACACCTACTGAATATGATCAAATCTATTCATCCTCAGAATATTCTCATCGTAATCCCCTACCTCTAATTGGAAATTCATATTTTCAAATATTTATGGGTTTTCAAGTGGATTATCTGTAATTTTACGATCCAATCGCTGAATGGTTGGAACAATATTACCTAACTATCTTAGTAAAAAATAGCAAGTTTCGATCTTTCCTTGTGCTTACTGAGGAGTTTGGCATAGATGGAGACAGATTTGTGGGAAGCTTCCGAGGTTTGCTGAATAATAGTTCTAATCGAAGAGGTGAGAATATAAACTAGTTATAACTGGTGGCTATGGCCTATCTTTTCGTTGACAGGAAATACCTTCAAATATGTGTGCAAGTTATTCAAGCTCTTATCTTTTATGTTGCACATTGTTTTATATTTGTTTTAATCGATCACATCTTTGTGATTGCAAGTCAAGAACAATTATAGTGGCTACGTTGGAAATTCCAGTATATGTGACCTCTACCTTCTAGTTGGTTAGGTTAGGAGTAGGTATATTTTCATTTTAGTTTTCCTGCACATTCATCCTACATTCATTTCCTATGGTTTGTCTTGTGTTTTCTGGTTTTGGTTTCACATCATATTTTGGTTTAACCACTTTTTGTCTTATCTTTTGGTTTTATTTCCTTGTGTATTATATTTCCTTTCATTTTGTGAGACTTTGCATGAATATTCTATGTTAGCTCAAAATGGAATGTGGAAAAATAGAAAATCACTTTGTGACACTACAACATTTGGCTAACTCTCTTCCCTTCTTTGTTGCCTTCGTTACATCTTTTGGTCGATGATATTCCGACAGAATATAAGATCCTTCCATTAAGAAATCCTTGTGTTGAACCATGACCTCCATGTCTAATCTAGAAATATCATGCGTACACTTGGTTTTTTATGTTTCACTGTTTTTATTCCGATCAAACAAAGTAGAGAAGGACAAGGGGAAAATAAAAACGAGCAAACCAATATCATAGGTATTATATATGCTTCTGTAAAGGGAAAATCTCTCGTTCTCTTAATAAGTAAGGATCCCTCTTCTTCCCATTAAATAAATAAGTTCCAATGCACAATCCAAAACAAATAAACAAATAAAGCTAAAATAAGAGAAATAATTCTTGTGCAAAGAGGTGAAAAAATAAATTCCGTCAGGGTACTTTCTAGGCTCATTTCTAGCGAAGTAATGTTTGTGTTCCTAAAGTAACTCCAATAGGTGTTTTTGAGGCTTGGTAGCAACAAAACAATACCTGAGATGAAAAACTATACTCAAAAAATCTAAAGCTCGTGAACTTCATTACCCTTTCCCGATTCGAAACATTATATGATCATTGGTCTTATGTTTTTGTTTAATTGAGTAAAGGAATGAAGAGGATTATTTTTATGCATGGGGTAAGTGGGGAAGGCATGGTAATCTGAATGATGAATCAAAACACCTTTAAGAACTAGACCCTACACGAAAAATTTGACGAAGGCAAAGAAGGAATTCTACTAGTGTGTCGCCAAGTGTTGTTGCTGCGACAAACACTCTCCAAAATTTTTCCTATACTTGAATTTTTGAGTTCGTTGTGGATCTTTCAATTATTTGTTCAGTAGTCTCTTCTTGGTAAGCTGATAATTTTGAGCTCCCTTCTTGGGTTGGAAGTTTCGAATTCACTCACTCACGCATGCTCAATATGTAACAAATGCATGAGCGCATTATTTTACAAAAGAAATCATAGCACGGTCCATAAATATTGTGATTTTTTGATGTCCAATCCATTTTCACACTTAGTGAAAACTGACATCGATAGTTTCTCACTTCTAGTTGTTTTTGTTCTTTTGTTTCAGTGAGTTTTACAATTGTTGCTTCCACGCACCCTTGATTTCTCGAGTGTCGATTCCATGTTTTTGGATATCTATTTTGATTTATTTCACTCTAATTAGTGTCATTTTCATGTTATCTTTGCTCTGGAATGTGTTACTTTCACTGCCATTCACATATCGCAAGTGTCATTCGCACTTTTAGTAATTGTCATCTTTTTGCATTTTAAGTGTAGCACAATTTAAATAAATTTTTTTTGGTGGTTTCAAGAGGTTATATTTGTGAAAATGAGTTTATGTTACCATATAGACATCCATAGAACTCATTTCCAAAATTTTAAGCATTTTCGCACAAGTGTCATCACGGTCATCGCAAAGTGTATCTTTAGTGTCGCACTTGTTGTAAGTTGTCATAAAGTTGTAGAACTGAGGGAGATGAATTATTCATGTGTCCTAGATGGTATATGTTGTTCTGTCACCACATATTATTAGTGTGTGATCATAGTTGAAGTCTTATCACTTTCCACATTAGCCTCACCGATCCCCCAAGTAGTCAATTTCTAAAAACTTTCTTGCCCAACAACTTAGCCTTATTTTCCCTTCCCGAACTAAACATTACACAGTATCAACCCTTTAGTTGTGACCCTGCCTCTTGAGACTATGTAATTCACATTTATTTCCTCCTAGGATTGTGCACTATGATGTTTCAATGTTGAAGCACGAACCTTGGCCTCCAAAATTCCGCACTTCAACCCTCCATCCTTGCCCCAACTATACATTGTGCAATATGTGAGCTTAAGTTCAAACCCTAAGCTCTTGAACTATGAAACTAAAAAATCACCAAGAATTTTCTGCCTCCCAGAACTTCGCATTTGGCTGAAGTACTGTAAAATCCCTCAGTCTAGCTCTCAGACTCCCAAAACTATGCAATTTATCTCACCTTCCCAATTAGTACTTTGCATTGCACAGTCTCAAGGCTCAATCCTTAGCCCTGAGCTTTTTAAATTCACAATTTCATAATCACTTGGGCTACTATTTCCTCCATAATTTCATAATAAGTTGATCTAGTGCCCATCCCCTCATCCTGTCACATTAAGCTCCAAGATTGCGTAGTTTTTTGCCTTAGTCCATCCTCAACTATGAATTGCACAATATCAAAGCTCAAGCTTCACCCCTGGTTGTTCGAGTCACAAAATTACACAGTTATTGGGCCTATTTCCAAGCCCGTCACCTGATTATGTCTTAGTTAATGGTCAATATGCACCATCTTAGACTAGGGGTTTATCTAACTAATGTCATCTTGTCATGAGTGGATTACAAATGAAGGTACTCTATCATGCTATGCAAGATGATGAAGAAGGATATGGAGAATGAGGAAATGATAGAATACACATATGGAACTGAAGAGATAAGACGATCATTACGAAAGAAGACAAAAGAACACTATATTACAACATATGATCAAAGCTTAGGACTGCATGGAGACTCATTCTGATTCACAACACTTTGGAGGGTAGAAATGAAGAACAAAGCACATCTCTCATGAAGATGAAACATTAGATACATATATTATTAAAGGAATAAAGGAATAAAAAACAAGAAGGAAAATTTGGCACTACCACATCATAATGCAGTCTATGTCATCAGTGGCATGTCATGTCCTGTCATGAGTCATCATGTTCCACATAATTTTGTGGAATATATAATTCAATATTGGAGAAATTTATTGTAAAGTTTAATTTCAAAGGACATCTACAAAATATGAAGAGTCATGTGAAGTTGAAAATTCAAGGGAAGTCAAACTGTGATGAGGGTCGTCAAAGATTCACAAGGAAGGTGAAAAATCACCTCCCTATTGGTTATATATACACCCTCATAGCATGATCAAACGAATTTTCACCTTTTCTTCTACCTCAAGGAATTAGAGAGACAATATATTTCTTTTAAGGAGAAAGGAGTGGTCCCAACACTCCACTACTGGAGCTAGTGGTGTTCATTATATATATGTGTCCTTGAACTTTTACTTAATAACAAAAGCCTTCATGTCCAACTCATTCTCCATGCATGGACTATGAATATTTCTAAGACTATTCTATGGATGTTTGTAGTTCATGTTTTCTTTCATTTATGCTAAAGTAGTTGAACTATTTTGGTTGTTTTAGTAATTATCAAATTGAGAATGTGTTGTAATGATTATTATTTTTTTCCCATCTTTGTTGACTATTCCACGGGTTACTAAGAATATTTTTTATGTTGATTGGCTCTAATTACCATCACATCTTCTGTGGACTATTACACTAGATTATTAGTGCTAGGTACCTATAATACAAGTGTATCCCCTTATTGTTCTTGTTAGTGTAGCTCCCTTAATTTTATTTTTGTGCCCATGTAGTCCCCATATTAATATTATTGTTCCCCATAGAATCCAACTATTGTTATTGTTGTACCCTTACGTTGTTATTGTTATGTCGACTAGGATTATCCTGTGACTCCTTGGACTTCTATATATAGAAAGGATGTTTTTCATTTGTGTTGTCACTCCTAGAGACAGCCTAGAGTTGTGATAGACCAGTGCCTAGGACATCTTAGCATAGCAAGGAGCATATAATATAATGTGTGAAGTTGTCAGCTTCAGCTCACATGCTATCTCCTGCAAACAGGGAAAATTAATCTGAATGGGACCAGGACCTTCAGAAACTAACACAGAGGTAATACTACTGCAGAGGCAATATGCAAAACTCTAATACAAGAGCAACAAACAATTTAGAGACAGTATACTGCAAAGCGGGCCGATTCAGAAATACCTCACAGACATAAATTATTAGATGGTGTATGTAGTGAAAGAAATATTGAGAAGGTATTTGTTAACATTGAGCTGATACCCAGATATACAATACCACCATGCATGGGCTTACCAATCTAAGAATCCATACATGATAATAGCATTTTAAAAGCAACCTCCCAAAGAAACTAATATAGCAGAAGTATGGTCAGCTGAAAAATGGAATAGAATATCATGCATGAGCCATATTTAAAGCGCTTGACTGATTCGAGTATGGGCATCAAATAGGATGAATCCATACCAAAAATCAGTGAGCCACTCACATTCCAAAACATGATACAAGAAGCATGGATGAAATGAAATGATCTATTAAAATAACACATAAGAGAAAGTTACAGACTGTGAAATACCAAAGACCAGAATCCTCTTTAACAGATGGAACTCCTCCTCACTGAGACCCTATGGGCTCTGAGCCTCCATACAAGAGTTTTACAAACTGTATACAAAAAGCCTTTCACTACATAATTTTCTGATAAAATCTGGAACCCCTACAATGCGTTTCTTCGTGGTTTTTATAGGAGAAACCAAAACCTAGTAAAAGAGGTAGGTGATGAACATTTAATTTGCATAGTTAAGGCAAAAGGGCGGAAACATTCGTGCCTATACTACTGAATGACTATGCTGTGTTTTTTGTACTCGGCGGCCTGCTAACTGAAATAAATGTACTGAGTAGAAATCTCTCCAGGGACACGGAAAAGCAGTAAAATCACATAAACATCCGTCCTTTCCTAGAAAGAAAAATCTTTTGAAATAAAGCCTTGAGGGCATTGTTTTCTATGTATAAATCTTTCGAATGATGTGCAGGATCTTCAATTTGGTACTCTGCTTCAAAAGGTTAGAACAAGGTCCCCAAAATCTTCAGCTACCTATCTTTAATTCTCTACCGATCACTAATATTCTTTATCTCCCCCATTGATATCTCCATCTGTGAAATCGGCACCTTGAATGTCCCTGCAGGGTTTCACAAATTTGAACCCTGCTTCTTTAATTGAAGTCTTGTCGATTTGGCTTCCAAGGACTTTCTTCATAATTTTGCTCTGAAAAATGGTCCTTTGACGTGTGCTCTGTCACAGTAATTGAGACTGTGAATCATAATAGTTCTCTGCCACTGTAAACCTGCAAAACACACAAAGTTGTGAAGAAAACGGATGCATGGGGGATGACAATGCAATGGAGGCGATTGTGTAGTGAAGAAACACGATAAAATGGCGGAATCATGCAGGGTGGTGACGAAGAAAATGCAGTGGAAATAATGGCGGAAGGGCTGGCCAGAGTTTATGATGCGGGACATTAAAATATAACATATGAATGTAATGTATAGATGGCAGAGGAAAAATGCGATAAACACGTGGGATGATGACGTGGAGGAAGACCGGGTCAACAGTGGGGCGTGCAAATGATCTAGACCGTCCGATATCAAGACGAGATCGACGGTTGAAACGACATTTGGGGCAATGGACAGTGGGCCAGGGATGTGATTTGCTTATGGTTAAACCTCGTGCAGCTTCAGAGCACGATAACCGTTAGATGGAGACCACCAGATCCGACGGTTATCATGAATATCGCGCCGTGAATTTGAATGAACAATAGTGCGCGATGGAGAGCGGTTTTGGAGCTGTACGCAGGGACACGTGGTGAGAGCTGTATGGAATCGCTGGCCCAAGGAGGATTACCACCTACCGCCAAAAGGCAGTGCGATGCATACCACCCGGTTTTTGCAATGGGAGCGAGAGTGGGGACCACCAGGATAGGCAGGCTATGGACCGTTGATATATGGTTTGATCGGACGGCTCAAAACGCGCCCAATATTATTTGATGAGCACCTAGTGCTTTTGCCCTCGATTCTGGCTTTTGGTCCCGTGGAGGAAAGGAGCAGAGGTTTGGCTGAAAGGGCTAGGCTTGATAGATTTTTGGATTTACGATCTGTGGCTTTTTATAATGTAATTTGGGGGCGGAAAGGCAACGATAGTCATAAAAATGATCTTTCTAAGGCTGTAAAAGGGGATCTGAGGTATATAAGCCAGTTTTCCTGTGAAATTCTTATAGGAAGTTGGTTATGATCAACATTTGCTTCACCTGGGGACGGCACGTTCATCTCTGGGCGTGTCGAGAACTCGCAGACCCTCTGATCATCTTCTGTGCAAACTCGGCTCTTCAGCAACCTTAATTTTCACTTTATGATTCATAATGACACCCACATTATTCAAACGAAAACAAAAAGGAAACTATCATACAATATAATACATTAGGTTGCCTTTTCCTGAATCAGAACTGAAAGTAGGGCTTGAGGAATTGACCGTTTACAGGGGCGTCCAGCAATTCGCCCTGTAAATTCTCCAACCTGAAAGTATTATTGCCCCCCTGTTCCACAATTTTGAAAGGGCCGAACCAGAGGGGGTCGAATTTACCATGTTTACCTTTTTTAGCTCTTTGGACATCCCATCTGAGCACCAAATCACCAATCTGCAGCTTTCTGTCTTTTGCATGCTGATCAAAAATCTCTAATTCACCTGGCCCCGTGTTTCTTCTAATTCCACCAATTGATTGATTCTCCTGATCATATCATCAGGTTCCTCCTCGCTTTCTTGCATGAAGCGGGCCATTGGTAAAGCCAGTTGTACAGGAAAAACTGCTGCTCGTCCATATACCATTTCATAGGGAGATTTCCCAGTTACTCTCTTCCTGGTGATTCTATTAGCCCATAGAGAAAATTTCAATTGGGAATCCCAATTCTTCTGATTCTCATTGATAGTCTTCTTCAAGGCCCTCACCATAGTTTTATTTGAAGATTCTACCAAGCCATTTCCTTGTGGATAGTAAGCAGTAGAGTGACTCAGTATGATATTGTATTTCTGGAAGAAATTCATAAATTTTGCTGACTTGAAGGCCTGTGCATTATCAGTCACTATTCTAGTAAGACACCCAAACCTGGATATGATGTTTTCCTCCATGAACTTCATGATCACAGTATCTGTAGCATTCCTTGCAGGTATGGCTTCCACCCATTTAGTGAAAGAATCAGTGGCTATTAAAATCCACTTATGTTGGCCACTTGATGGGGGATGTACCTCACCTATAAAATCAATACCCCATTGTTTGAATGGTTCATCCACATGCACTGGAATCAGGGGAAATGGTGTTGATTTCTATTTCTCAGCAAAATTCTTACATTTATCACATGCTCGTACTCTCGCAAAAACATCTCCAAAAAGCTTTGGCCAATAGAAGCCAGCTTTCAGAATCTTATGAGCTGTGGCTCTCTAGCTGTAATGACCTCCACAGATCCCTTCATGGAATTCTGCTATGATACTCTCGACTTCATTTTCTGTGAGACACAGGAGTAATATGCCTGAGGGATCTCGCCAGTATAGTCGGCCATTGGCGACCATGTACTTTTGTGACTTCAATCTCAGTGCTCTGTATTTAGTTTTGTCACAGCTCAGAGGGCAGCTGAGTGTGAGGAGATATTCTACTATCTCTTTGTACCACTGACTGGTGAGGTACTTCATATGTGTTTCCAGAGTGGCTACTCCAATTCCATGTCGTTCTTCTTTTTCTTCAGATTCCCCACCTGCTATAATGGACAAATTTATGCCCAGAGCTTGGTAGTTTGATTCAGATAACATTTTGGCAAGCCCCTGTCCTTTGATCAGCTTATTAGGGCGTATGTCTAGGTCATACTCCTCTATTTTGGCGATCCACTTACCCCTTTTTCCTTCACTATCCCCCTAGATAAGGATATCTTTTATAGCAGCTATAGGCTCAAATGCAGTGATGTGGGACTATAAGATATATACACGGAATGCTTTGAGGGATTTCACTAGGGCGTATGTGTGCTTTTCCAATATGTTGTATTTTAATTCTGCATCACGGAGCACCTGACTGAAAAAGGCAATAGGCTGCTCATACCCTTCCTCATTTTTCTACAATAAAACTCCTGCTATTGTATGAGGTGATGCAAAAGAAAAAATCATGAAAGGTTTATCATAATCTGGTCCAGCCAGCACAGGGGCTTCTACAAAAGCATTCTTTATCCTGGTAAATGCCTCCCGTGATTCTTGTGACCACTTTACCTCATTATCCTTCTTTAGCATATCTGTTATATGCCTAACTATCTCAGCATAGTTAGGGATAAACCTTCTCAAGAAATTAATGTGCCCTAGGAATACTTGTACCTCTTTCTTAATTCTGGGAAAAGAAATACCCTTTATAACCTCTACCCTCTTAGGATCTATCTTCACCCCATATTTAGTCACGATATGGCCCAAAAGCTTTCCCTCTTCTAATGCAAATAAATACTTTTGAGGATTCAGAGAGAGACCATACCTTCTGCATTTCTCAAAAGTTCTCCGCAGATGTTCAATGTGCTCAGCATCATTCTTGGAAAATACAGTGATATCATCGAGGTAGACCACCAGAAATTTATCTTGCTCCCCAAAAAAATCAATATCCATCACCCTCTAAAAAGTGGCCCCTGCATGAATCAATCCAAAAGGCATCCTAGCATACATAAATGTACCCCACGGTGTGGTGAAAGCAGTATTCTTTTGATCCTCTGGAAGTACAGCCACCTGGTTATAACCAGAGAATCCATCCATCATTGACATCCTTGAAGCTCCAACCACTTTCTGCGGGATGTGATCCATCTTAGGTAGTGGATAATTATCTTTTAAGGATGCTCTGTTTAAATTTCTAAAATCCACACACAGCCTTATTTCTCCGTTATTCTTTCGTACAGGGACAAGGTTTGCCACCCATTCAGAGTACCTCAGTGGTACAATTATTTTTTCTTTTAGCAGCTTCTTAATTTCTTTTTCAATAGAAGGCAGCAGTAGGGGATTTATCTGTCTGAGCTTTTTCTTATGCGGCTTTGCATCTGTCTTCAGTGGAATTTTGTGCTGCAAAACATTGATATCAAAAGTATTCAAGTCCTGATAGGACCATGCAAACACATCTTTGTAAGACTGAAACAATTTCTGATATAGATTTTTATATTCTCCAGGGATCTATATGGACAGTTTTACTATTTTGGGGTCAGCCTTAGTACCCAAATTCAAGTCTTCTACCTGATTCTCTTCCACCACTTTGCTTGGCTGCAATGGGACATCATTCTTATATAATAAATTTCTAGAGGCACCATCCCTCTAGGTATAATGTTTCCCTTTAATTGCAACACCTTGTTACCTGTCACTTTCTCCTCCCAATTCCTTTCTGAAGTATCTTCAGATTCTACCTCTTCTTCATCAGCATCAATCTCCATATTGGAGAATTCTCCTACTGTTTCCAGGAATCTTTTCATTTTTTCTTCATCTTTAAACACCTGCCAGTGTTTGATGTTATCAGGGATTGAAGGCTGATAACGCACCTCGATTTCATATCTTAAAAGAGGGTTTTGAGGTGGTCGAAATGTACTAGCAGCCACAGCAAGGGAATCAACCATCCTATTCTGTTCTCGGGGCATGAAATGGATATTGAATGCCGAGAAGAATTTTTCTATCATGTCCCAAACTTCATTCCTATAAGCCCTTAACCTAGGATGTTTGGTCTGACACTGATTCCTGACTTGTCTGACCACTAGTTCTGAGTCTCCCAGAACTTTTAAGCTTTGTATATTCATGTTCTTGGCTGTCTGCAGTCCTAGCAGAAGTGCTTCATATTTAGCTACATTATTGGTGGCTTCATATTCTAGTTTGAAAGACAGTGGGATCCATTTGCCTGCAGGAGAAATCAATAGCACTCCAGCTCCATTTCCTTCTCTTGAATTTTCTCCATCAAAATGTAGTGTCCATACTCCTGCTTCCATGTTCTCTGAGGGCTGCTCACTCTTGATCTGGCAGAAGGATGGTTCATGAGAATAATATTGATCTTCTTCCAGCATTAAGCATGAGAAATCTCCTTCTTTACTGTAGACTGGTGAATTTACAGAGTTGTCAGCCGTAGTCACCATCTTGACAAATCTAGTCTTCCTGTATAACCTCCTCTCCCGGCCACCAAAAACTAGGATAGTGGCATATGTTAAATCCATCTTAATTGATCCGCCAATTTTTTTTCCCCAGGACCTTGACATCAACATAGTAAAGCGAGCTGGAATGTCAGCCACCACTATGTCCATTACCACACTTTTTTCTGGGATTTGGGCCAAATTGACCACCAAATCCTTGATCATTTCCAAGCATTTAACTCTTTTGGAATCAAATGAATAGAGATCTTTATATGGGCATGTGATTTGCAAACCTAGTTGTTCCATGAATGACAGAGGCATAAGATTATGGGAAGCTCCAGAATCTAGCATGCAGTTATGTAATAGCGGGTCATGGATCACTAGAGACACATAGAAGGGAGGAGTAGAGGGATCTATCTCCTCGACGTGTGGGCCAAACACTACCATGGGTCTTTCTTCTTGAAGGTTGAGACTATCTGGGATGATTGGTGTTTCTGGAGGGAGCATGAAACAGGTGACTTGAGATTGATATGCTGGCAGTTTCAACAGTTCAGTCAAGGGAACTGGGATTTTGACCTTTTCAAGTTCCTTTTGCAGACTGAAAGCAGGAGGGGATTTTTCTATCACAACCTATTTTGACTCTTTATTTTCAGCTGGGGACTTGACTTCTTTAGACACAGACTTGGTATTAGGAGGAACGACTACTTTTGGAGCAGAAGGAATTTGATCATTAGACTGCAAGGGTTTTTTTAGAGGGCCCTTACCTTTGTCTGCGACTTTCTGCATTGTAGCCTCCTTATGAGCAGGTGCTTCCTTTTGGGGTAGCTCTTCTTCTTGCTCTTGGGTATGAATCCTCTTCCTAGAAGATCTAAGATCATATCTTCTATTGAAATGTGCTTGCAGGAAATCATCAAATTGTTTACAATAATGATCAAATTCTGCTTCATTTGTGTGTCTGGTCTTTTCTTCTTCTTGCAATGAGCACCCAGCTTCATCATTCCCTTGCAAAGGGAATTCTTCCCCATCACTATTTGAAAAGGCAAGATTTGCATCCTCCAATCCATAAGCAGCATCTTCAGTGGAGTCATCTATTGGACCTTCCAAGTACAATGGGTGTGGTACTTGATCTTGTTGTTCTTTTGATTCCCTTGGGAATATTTATAGGGGTGGTCTTCTGTACTGAGGATTGTAACCTCTGTTAGAAGCATTCTGGAAATTTTTGAAGGCTGTGTTCTTGGCTACCAATTCAAGCTTGACCATTTTCTTAATCAATTTGCTCATTTCTTCCATTTTTTCATTGGCTGAGTCTCTGTCTTGGTTAGAGGTAGGTGCCTCCTCTTTGCCCCTTCTTCTGCTATCTTGTTCAGGTATTCCTTTTGATTTTCCAGTGGAGGCAAAGTTTGCTTCCAACTCTAGTGCATCTGCCTGAGCATCATCCAAAGTAGCAGGCTTTCTTTCTCTGAGAGAGAAACCAAATTCTGAATCAAAAGCTGCTACAAAAACAACTTTAGCAGCAGTTTGATGGGGTTTCATATCAGCAGGGAGACTCAGATACAATTTATTAAATCTCTTGATAAATTCTGACACTCCTTAATTGTGTCTTTTCTTTAGTGTATTTAACTCGATGAGACAATTTCCATGATCTTTCTTCTCTCCCCACTTCCTGAGAAAAGTATCTTCCATGTTATCCCAAGTGGTAATAGAACGGCCAGCCAATGTCTTAAACCATTTTCAAGCTTCACCATCTAGAGATTGCACAAACAGTCTTAAGACCACATCCAAATGTTCAACATTAAACTTTTCTGCAAAGGAGCAGAAAGTCTCAAGATGTTTTTGAGCATCAATCTCATTTTCCCCATTGAATCTGGGCAAGATCTTCAGATAATCCTGGGGCATATCATTCAACACCTGGGGTAATGCCAGGGGAGCATATTTATTCATCAAGAAGGCCGGAACATTGGCCATTGGAGGAGGTGGAGGTAGTGCAATATTTTGATGAGTAAGAGGAGGAGGAGGGGGTGGAAGTGGAGTATGAATAATAATAGGAATATACTCAACTGCAGCTTGAGGGGTTGAGGGGAACAAAGGTCTATTAACAGTAGATACTTCGGTTACTTCCTTGACCTCTTCAACCTCAGGAGTAGGTTGAAGACTGTTTTTATTTTTGATACCCTCTCGGGGTGGACTATCTGAATAATAATAATCAGTATCTCCCACAGTGGAGTCAGGATCTGGCACTTGAGCTTCTTGGGAAGAAGAGGATGGAAAGTCTTCAATAGGCACTTCAGGAATTTCGGAATGGGCTGATTTCCTTTCCCTCCAATTTCTTCTATGTATAATCTGGTCAGGGTCAGACACTGAAGGTGTCTTTAGCTTAGACGTATCTGACCTCAGGTGTGGCTTACGAGGAGCCATGACTGCAAATAGATTTATCAAATAAAAAATGTGGAGTCTCCAAGGTGAGGGATCTACAACTCTCAACTCTCCATACTCACCTACTTGAAGAGTGAATTAGATTTTGTCGAGGCCCAGGGATTTTAAAATTTCTCAACTTCGTTCCCTGGCAACGGTGCCAGAAAGATGTTGTCGCTCCTAGAGACAGCCTAGAGTTGTGATAGACCAGTGCCTAGGACATCTTAGCATAGCAAGGAGCATATAATATAATGTGTGAAGTTGTCAGCTTCAGCTCACATGCTATCTCCTGTAAACAGGGAAAATTAATCTGAATGGGACCAAGACCTTCAGAAACTGACACAGAGGTAAGACTACTGCAGAGGCAATATGCAAAACTCTAATACAAGAGCAACAAACAATTTAGAGACAGTTTACTGCAAAGCGGGCCGATTCAGAAATACTTCACAGACATAAATTATCAGACGGTGTATGTAGTGAAAGAAATATTGAGAAGGTATTAGTTAACATTGAGCTGATACCCATATATACAATACCAACATGCATGGGCTTACCAATCTAAGAATCCATACATGATAATAGCATTTTAAAAGCACCCTCCCAAAGAAACTAATATAGCAGAAGTATGGTCAGCTGAAAAATGGAACAAAATATCATGCATGAGCCATATTTAAAGCACTTGACTAATCCGAGTATGGGCATCAACTAGGATGAATCCATACCAAAAATCAGTGAGCCACTCGCATTCCAAAACATGATACAAGAAGCATGGATGAAATGAAATGATCTATTAAAATAACACATAAGAGAAAGTTACAGACTGTGAAATACCAAAGACCAGAATCCTCTTTAACAGATGGAACTCCTCCTCACTGAGACCCTATGGGCTCTGAGCCTTCATACAAGAGTTTTACAAACTGTATACAAAAAGCCTTTCACTGCATAATTTTCTGATAAAATCTAGAACCCCTACAATGCGTTTCTTCGTGGTTTTTATAGGAGAAACCAAAACCTAGTAAAAGAGGTAGGTGATGAACATTTAATTTGCATAATTAAGGCAAAAGGGCGGAAACATTCGCACCCATACTGCTAAATGACTATGATATGTTGTTTGTACTCGGTGGCCTGCTAACTGAAATAAATGTATTGAGTAGAAATCTCTCCAAGGACACGACAAAGCAGTAAAAGCACATAAACATCCGTCCTTTCCTGGAAAGAAAACTCTGTTGAAATAAAGCCTTGAGGGCATTGTTTTCTGTGCATAAATCTTTCAAATGATGTGCAGGATCTTCAATTTGGTACTCTGCTTCAAAAGGTTAGAACAAGGCCCCCAAAATCTTCAACTACCTGTCTTTAATTCTCTACCGATCATTGATATTCTTTATCTCCCCCATTGATATCTCCATCTGTGAAATCAGCGCCTTGAATGTCCCTGCAGGGTTTGAAAAATTTGAACCCTGCTTCTTTAATTGAAGTCTTGTTGATTTGGCTTCCGAGGACTTTCTTCATAATTATGCTCTGAAAAATGGTCCTTTGACGTGTGCTCTATCATAGTAATTGAGATTGTGAATCATAATAGTTCTCCGCCGCTGTAAACCTGCAAAACACACAAAGTTGTGAAGAAAAAGGATGCATGGGGGACGAAAATGCAATGGAGGCGACTGTTTAGTGAAGCAACACGATAAAATGGCGGAAGCATGCAGGGTGGTGATGAAGAAAATGCAGTGGAAATAATGGCGGAAGGGCTAGCCAGAGTTTATGATGCGGGACATTAAAATATAACATATGAATGTAATGTATAGATGGCGGAGGAAAAATGCGATAAACACGTGGGATGATGACGTCGAGGAAGACTGGGTCAACAGTGGGGCGTGCAAATGATCTAGACCGTCCGATATCAAGACGAGATCGACAGTTGAAACGACGTCGGGGGCAATGGACAGTGGGCCAGGGATGTGATTTGCCTATGGTTAAACCTCGTGCAGCTTCAGAGCGCGATAGCCATTAGATGAAGATCACCAGATCCGATGGCTATCATGAATATCGCGCCGTGACTGTGACTGAACAATAGTGCGCGATTGAGAGCGGTTTTGGAGCCGTACGCAGGGACACGTGGTGAGAGCTGTATGGAATCACTGGGCCAAGAAGGATTACCACCTACTGCCGAAAGGCAGTGCGATGCATACCACCCGATTTTTGAAATGGGAGCGGGAGTGGGGACCACCAGGATAGGCAGGCTATAGACCGTTGAACTATGGTTTGATCGGATGGCTCAGAACGTGCCCGATATTCTTTGATGAGCGCCTAGTGCTTTTGCCCTCGGTTCTGGTTTTTGGTCCCGTGTAGGAAAGGAGCAGAGGCTTGGCTAAAAGGGCTAGGCCTGATAGATTTTCAGATTTACGATCTGTGGCTTTTTATAATGTAATTTGGGGGCGGAAAGGCAACGATAGTCATAAAAATGATTTTTCTAAGGCTGTAAAAGGGGATCTGAGGTATATAAGCCAGTTTGCCTGTGAAATTCTTATAGGAAGCTGGTTATGATCAACAATTTGTATCATCAAATAATTTTTCATTTATGAATGTAAACGAGGTTTCCCCCTCAAATAGGTTGATTTCTATGTCGTTGATCTATATTTTATTCCATTTTGTGAGCTGGTTTCATAACATTTGGTATCAGAGATTTGGATTCTAGGGTTTTAGAACTATAAACATGTCATCTTGTAATTTTCACTATAATATTCTCTACGAAGGTTAAGAAACTGAAGAAAAAAAACCCATTTGACCCAAAAACCTAAGGAACTTTGTGTAAAAATTTCAGATCTTAGTTCGCTATATGTTTGAAGATGTGATCTAAGGAAGTTACCATTTTTACAGGCTCCAGAATTTCATCTCAAACAAGTGGTTGAGGGAAAATCGTCATAAATTTTGTTTCAGACATCGGATTTGAATTATGTAAAAATTCGCCGAAAGTGCACAGACTATAT
Source organism: Pinus albicaulis (assembly GCA_034641835.2). Lineage (NCBI taxonomy): Eukaryota > Viridiplantae > Streptophyta > Pinopsida > Pinales > Pinaceae > Pinus > Pinus albicaulis. The sequence goes on from CM076580.1 coordinate 1,427,708,648, forward strand.
TTTTGTGTGTGTCAATTTCAGAGCTGAAGGTCAAAAAATGACACATGGAAAGTCATACAAGTTTGCCTTACTGACCTAGTACATAATTAGGTCGTTGTGGGAGATCAAGCATAATTTTATCTTGAAGAATCCAAATTAGGTCTAACTCATGGAATTTAAAAGAGGATGCAGAGTTATACTACAAGACTGAAGATAAAATATTAGGGATCCGAAATTACAAAGATACATCAGTTTCAATATAGAGCTCCTCAAAATCAAGAAAAATGTGTGTATTTTCATTTTAAAATTGCATAAGTCTCGTTTTAAAAATTATTTTGAAGTGATTACAAGGTTATATTGAATCATATATACGAATATTGGATTCTAAAATCCCCCCAAAAAACAATTCCACATCCATTAAGCCCTCAGAAGGCTACACTATGACTCATGAAGAAGAAGAAGAGCAACATGATATATCAAAATTACAAGACCAAGTGCAAAAAAATTCGCTCTCGCAAAGAGTAACAAAAAATGAAATGGAAGCTAAGATGGATGGTTTGAAGAAAGACATGGATGGATTGAAGAAAGGCATGGAAGCTAAGATGGATGGTTTGAAGAAAGGCATGTATGGATTGAATAAAGGCATGGAAGCTAAGATGGATGGTTTGAAGAATGACGTGGAAAATAAGATCGATGATCTAGAATAAAAACTGAAAGGCAACATGGAAGACATGAAAAATAACATGGAAAGTTTGAAGGAAGGTTTGAAAACGTTTCTACAAGAAATTATTACTAATGGTGAAATGGTAGTATATGAAACTCGTGATGAGAGAAAAATAAATTTTAGTCATGATTTCATAGAATCTAATGTTGGATTTAAGACCCACCATATCCCAAAGATTGTTATGAGGAAGTTTGATGGCAAGGATATGGTAACATGGATACTATGGATGGAGCAATATTTTGATCTCCATAATGTGAAAAACACACAAAAGGTACCCATTGCAACTTTATATTCAAAACAAAATACATTGGTATGGTATCGGTGACTTTTCTCTCATAAAAAAAATTGTCACTTGGTCAATTTTTACGAAGGAAATGATAGCGTATTATGAGGATACAAAGAGCAAGACCTTATTTATCCAATTGATAAACTTAAAACGAAAGGGTTTAATGGTGGATCATATTGAGGACTTCCAAAAATTTAATATAAGGGTAACTGATATTCCAAAGGAACACAGGATTGATGTCTTCATAGGGACTTTAAGGGATAACATCCAACATGAGGTTCGCCTTTGGGAACCTGATTCATTCGAGAAGGCATTCAGGTTGGAAAGAAAAATTTAGAGAAAAATTATGGTGACAAGGAAGCCTACAACTCACAACTATAAAGATGGAAGTGTTGCTACTATTAGATTTCCACAACCTACAAGGTTGAGACCACAACAATTGGAAGAAAAAATATCAAAAGCGATTTTCTACAGTTGTGATAGAAAATACAATAAAGGTCATAAGTGTGCTGAGAAGAAATTATTTTACATAGATTGTGAAGAGGAGAAACAAAAAGAACTAGAAACTTCAAAATAAGAGGATATACACCAGGAACCAGCCCTAGAGGAAGAAGAAATGAATCCGAGCATATCGTGTAATGAATTGGCAAGAATTACCACTCCTCAAACTCTTAAGATAGAAGTACATATCAAGAAGAAAAAAGTAATAGTGTTGATTGATTCGAGTAGTACCCATAATTTTATTCATTGTAGGGTAGCTAAGGAATTGAATTGCTTCCTATACCCATCACTAGAGTTTTAAGTGATGGTTTAAAATGGAGGAACTATAAATTCCTCTCGAAAGTTCCATAATATCAAACTAACCATGGGGGAATATGTATTGAATAGTACAATTCTCTCCATCCCAATGGGTGGTTTTTATGTTGTACTAGGAGTACAATGGCTACAATCTTTGGGGATGGTAGCTTTTATTTTTCAAGAACTTTTCTTGAATTTTTTTTCAGAATGAAATGATGTTGAATTATGGGGTATCGCAGGGAATCCAAGAAATATAATAAGCTCTAATGTCATGACAAATCTTCTAAAGAAAGAAAAACGTGGCGTAACTAAATAATTATTCTCACTATAGGTTCAAACATCAAAATCATCTATTTATCCAGATCTCCAAAAAGTCTTGGAAAAAAATTCCAAGGTATTTGAGACTCCTAAAGGACTCCCACCTATTCATGATAAATATCATGCTATTCATTTGATTCCAGACGGTGTTCCTCCAAATATCAAGCCTTACAGATATCCTTATGCTAAAAAGAATGATATTGAACGTATGGTTGCAGAAATGCTAGAGGCTAGTATAATTCAACCTAGTCAAAGTTCTTTCTCTGCTCCAGTAGTATTGGTGCATAAGAGGGATGGATCGTGTTTTATGTGTATGTATTATAGGGAGGTCAACAAGATTAATATTAAAGATAAATTTCCCATCCACGTCATTGATGAATTATTGGATGAATTACATGGAGAAATTTACTTCATCAAGTTGGATCATCATTTGAGATAACATCAAATTAGAATGAAGACTGAAGACATTCCTAAAACAACATTCAAAACACATGATGATCATTATGAATTTTTGGTCATGCCTTTTGGCCTTACTAATGCACCTTCCACATTTCCAGGTTTGATTAATTCCATTTTCAAACCCTTAGAAAATTTGTGTTAGTATTTTTTGATGATATACTAATCTATAGCAACTCTTGGAAGGATAATGTTTAACATGTTTACATCGTGCTCAAACTATTGGAGGAGAAAAAATTATATGAAAAAACCTCCAAATATTTGTTTGGAGCACAAGAGGTGGAATATTTGGGTCAAATTGTATCTCATGTGGGTGTTAAGGTAAACCCTAACAAAATTAAATCCATTAAGGAATGGAAAATACCTATAAAAATAAAGAATCTTTGATGGTTTATCGGGTTAATAGGGTATTATTTTAAATTTTTTAAGAATTATGGGAGAATATCGGCACCTTTAACATAATTACTAAAGAAATATGCATTTTCTTGGACTCTAGAAGAAACTAAGGCCTTTGAACATCTTAAAGAGGCAATGTGCCAATCACCAGTCTTAGCTACGCTAGACTTCACAAAAACATTCACTGTGGAATGTGACACCTCGGGAAATGGAATTGGTGCAGTTTTAATGCAAGAAGGAAGACCCATTACTTTTGAAAGTCGTCAAATCAAAGGAAATCATTTAATGAAACCTATTTATGAGAAGGAAATGTTGGCAATACTACATGCACTAAAGCAATGGTGACCTTACCTAATGGGAAGAAATTTCAAATTAAAAACATATCATGATAGTATTAAATAATTTTTGGAACAAATATTATGTTCATAAAAACAACAAAAATGGGTCACAAAAATGTTTGTTTATGACTTTGAAATCATCTACAAAAAAGGGAAGAAAAATGTTGTTGCATATGCACTCTGAAGAAAGGATGAGGATGCGGAAGCATCACTTTGTTCCATTTCTATGATCCAACCTGAGTAGATAACCGAAGCAAGGTATGAATGGAAGAACGATGAAGAGGTGTGGAAAGTCATTCAAATTTGCGTCAAGATCCCAGCACATATGAAACATTTAGCTGGAAAAATGAATGATTATGGTACAAATATTGCTTATATTTTTTTAAGAATTCCCAATTCAAACAAAATATTATTTTGGAATTGCACACCTCTCCCTTCGGAGGGTACTTAATATTTTTAAAAACTTACCACATGGTTAAGAAGGAATTATTTTGGGATGGCCTTAAATCTGATATTCAAAAGTTTGTGGCAGAATGTTTGGTTTTCCAACAAGATAAAGTTGAGACAATTAAGACTCCATGTCCGTTACAACCTTTATCCATTCCAAATCAAGGTTGGGAGGAGGTTTCAATGAATTTTATCATAGGTTCATACCCAATTCCAAAGGAAATACTGTCATAATGGTGGTATTTGATAGACTTACTAAGTATGCACACTTTTGTGCATTATATCATCCATTTAAGGCCGGTACAATTGCTACTGCATTTATGGAAACAATTCAAAATCTACACAGAAACCCAAAGTTTATTGTAAGTTATAGAGATCCCATTTTTACAGGAAATTTTTGGATGATATTATTTTGTTTTTTGGGTACTCAATTAGCTCACAGCTCATCATATCATCCTCAATCTGATGAGAAAACTCAGATAGTGAACAAATGTTTGGAAGGATATATTTGTTTCTTTGTATCTAATAAACAGACACAATGGGTCAAGTGGTTACCTCTAGTTGAATGGTGGTATCACACTTCCATACTGCAGCAAAAATGATCCCATTTATGGCACTTTACGGGTATCATCCAGCCTCCATCTCATCATATTTAATAGAAAATTCTAAGGTTTAAGCAGTGGAATATCACATCAAGCATCAACAACACATTCTCCAACTCTTAAACGATAACCTCACCTTGGCGTAGAATCGAATGAAACAACAGGTAGATCAACATCACAATGAAATAATTTTTTATGTAGGCATCTCGGTATTTTTATGGCTACACCCATACAAAAAAATGTCCCTCAAGAAAGCTAGGAAGGATAATAAATTATCACCAAAGTATTATGTTCCTTATAAAGTGTTGCAAAATATTGGTACTATGGCATACAAATTGAAGCTTCCTGCATCTTCTTAAGTGCACCCAGTTTTCCATGTTTCAAACTTAAATAAAGTTATAGGTGACAAGCTCCCAGTTCAAACAATATTGCCAAAACTTGACGAAGAAGGAAAAATCATATTGGAACCTGAAGTAGTCATAGAAACAAGAAATCGATAGCTACGAAATCGATCAATTTTAGAGTATCTCATCATGTGGAAGAACTTACCCACTAAATATTCCACATGGGAGGATGAGAATTTTATATAGACGCATCCAGAACTACTCAAGCATTGAGGACAACACGTTTTTGAAGGAGAGAAGCATTCTAGTTCCCTATAATACTAGAGTATCCCCTTATTGTTATTTTTATTGTAGCCCCCTTATTGTTATTGGTGTGACCATGTAGTCCCCATATTGTTATTATTGTGCCCCATAGAATCCCACTATTGCAATTGTTGTGCCCTTACATTGTTATTGTTATGTCGGCTAGGATTATATTATGACCACTTTGACTCCTATATATAGAAAGGAGGTTTTTTCATTTGTATCATGCAAGAATTTTTCATGTATGTAATGTAAAGGAGGTTTCCCCCTCGAAGAGGTTGATTTCTAAGTCGTTGATCAATCTTTTCTTCTATTTGTGAGTTGTTTTCATAACAATTAGATAATTCCTTCTTAGTTGTGTGTGTCTCTACTAGGGTGGTATTATTACCTCTCTCTTAGAGGCTCACTTCTTTCTCTCCCTCAGCTATAGAAGAACCTTGACACACTTGCAACTGAACAGTAACCAGGCACGCTTACTTTCTTCTTGAAGGAACATTTGCATTCCTCTTTCCTACTGACATTTAAAGCTAAGGAAAATATTCAAGAATCTATGGTAGTCAGTGAGATATCCCTGATAGGTCTCCTATCCCAAATGATGTGAGGTATAATTGGTACTTCACATCGTGGTGACCCCCTTGGTTGACAAATTTTCAGCACCTTCAATAGAACCCAATATGGCTTAGATGTGGAAATGACAATTCTCATTCAAATGCTTGAGAGTGAATTTGATTGCTTATAGGTATTTATTACTATCCTCTTCGAGTTCATCATAGTGCCTTTCAATAAGCTCTTTATTTTCCAATATAAATCTAGAGTAAGAGAGAACATGCAAGTTGACTTTGGGATAATCCTAAGTCTAGCACATGTTAGGTACCTCTACTTCAATCTATGAGTTTTTGATGACCCTCCTTTTTCATTTCTTACATGTTCCTCCAATCTTAAGTTTTTTGAATCATAGGTAGTATCTGCTTGATATTATATCCTTTAGTAATTCATTATGCCTCCATTTACTTTTATACTAGCCAAATTTGGTGTTGTGAATTCTACCCCTCCCTCTATTAACTACTAATCCACCTCAAAATCCTAGCTATCTATTACATATTTCTTCATCCTCACATATTTATGTTGTTTTTATTTATTTGTTGCTAGAGGAATCAACAATTGGGCTACTCATACTCGTGTGAGACATGGTTGATTATGAATGTTACCACTATAAACCCTAAGTGAACCATGCCACCACCAACACATCACCACATTTGAGTCAATCCCATGGATCTAAACATGGGACCTTTTAATACTCAAATTTACTTTACAGTTTCATGAGCTTTCTAAGTGAGCTCCCCGGGGGAGGCTATTTACACTATCTCCTCTTTCCCTGGAAGAACATCATTTATTAATGTGGGTCTCATCAAATCCACGCCTTCTATTTTCTCTTCAGTCCTCATGCACTTGTTCCTTCTAGCTAGTTTTCAACCTAGAAGTTGTAGGAGCTACCATGTTATCCCCTCTATCGAAAATCATGTTGTGAACTTGGTTGACAATTAAAATTTTGTATATAATGAGAACTGTAAGCCATCCATTGCATGGGTGTACTCTAGCTTTTATTGCAAGGTGTTGGTATAAAGAGTTCTTATAGCCCCTCATCAACTCCTTACATGAGAATTTGTTTTAAGGGATATGTTGTACTATTTCCCATCCCAACTTAAGTCCCTTCCTTCATTACACTAACTACAACCATATGTTTTACATGTTGGTATACTTGTGACGGTACACGGTAATAACACCTCCATAACACCCCATTTATAGGTAAAAATATCTATATATTATTACTACAAGTTAAATACAACAATCTCAATGAAATTTCAATTGTGTAACTAAAGTTGTCTAAAATTATAAAATACAATTTAGTAAATCTAATGATTAAGAATATATTTTTCTTCTTTCAATAAATATTATAGTTTCAAGTTTGGGTATATATTCTTATATAAACTAACATTTAAATCATTGTGAAAAAAATCTGATATCTCACAAATAAAAAAAAATTGATATATAAATTATAAATCCTTATCCAACAAATAAAAAAAAAATATACTAATTTAATATCTAAGTAAATTACAATCTTAAATTATAATCTTGGCATAATAACAAATAAAAGATATAATTAATAAAATAAAATAAAAATTTATTACATAAACAGAGTTCATATTTTACATAATCCCACCACAGTTCTTCTTTAAATACATTAAAAATGAACATATTTTACGCAATCCCACCACAATTCATTTACTATGTTAAAAATGAACTCATTATGAGTTATGGAATACCTAACCTTGCCATGCTTCCTCCATACTGCTATTGTGACTATATTGAAGTGTTCTTGAAAAGAAAAGGAATGCCTTTATGCAAATTCTATTTAAATTAGACTTAAGTTGAACCTTATTATATATTTCATCAAAATATAGACTATCCCAATCCCAATGGTAAAGATATGTTTGTAGTATCACGTGTATAGTTTTTATTCATATAGTTCAGGGACAAATTTAGAAGCACGATGCTAATGAATGATAACAATATAAAAACCATGAAGTTACATTACTAGGAAAATAAATCTTAGTGGGGATCATTCTCCTAGGTTTATTATATGGTCTTTTATTATATCAGAGGTATTTTCTATGACTTTTTATTACAGTGGGAGGCCTTTGCAAATATATTAAAGTATTAAAATATATTTTGGTGTGTCATACTCCAGTAGACTAGGTTACTTGATAATAGTGCAATAATGCATTTATATTCATCTTAATTATGGCCCAATTAAGGGCCTATAGTTTGGCTTCATAGAATTAAGGGGATAACTAAATAACATAAAATAATTAAATATTAATAAAACATAAACTTGTGTATGTTCTCTAGGTTTCAAACACTTTTTCTATGACAAAGGATGAATATCAAACATTAATCATATAATTAATATTTTATTTAACGAAATAAAAATGTAGTATAATTAAATAAAAAATTAAAAAAAATGTCAATAAATAAAAATAATTTTAATTTGTAATTTCATAAAGATATAGAATAGTGAATAAATGGGTTTATTATTAAGACATGATAATTATCATTGCTTTAAAAATTATAATGGTAGTTATATATATATATATATGTATATATAATTAAAATGGTAGTTATATATATATATATATGAATGACAAACTACATTTAATTGTTGAAAAAGTGTATTTAATGATTCGAAAAGTGTTTACAAAATATATTTTTTGTAATTATTGCTAATAATTATTAATTTGAAAATTATAATGATAAAGATAAAAAACTACCCATATCACCTAAATATAAAACCCATTCTTCAAAAAAACACAACTTAAATAAAACTTTAAGCTATAAATAAATATTTCTTTTACTTAAAAAAAATAGCTTTTATCACTAACCCTTTATCTAGATTAAATTTTATTCAAAAGAAAGTGGAAAGATAACCTATATTAATGAATTTAGTTGTAATTAACCAACATCGATCACAAGCATGTTTTATTTCTTTATAGCAATGAAAAGAGCCTAAATATTAATGGTTTGATGTATCCTTTTTTTATTATGCTAATATAGCTTTGCTTTCACTTGTGAAAAATATAATAAAACAAAAAATTGCACATCTCAAATATGTCATGTTTTTCATTATTATTAATATTTTATTTTATTTTTAAAATATTAGTTAATATTTAAAAATATAAAAATTAAAAATTAAAATTTTATAATTTATAATTTTATTAAATAAAATATATTTATTACGCAAAATATAAAATTGTTATAAAAGTAATTAATAATTTAAAATTAAAATTATAAAATAATTAATTACAATGTATAATTTTATTTATTAATAAACTATTAAACTATTTATCTTATAATTTAATTTTAAAACTATAAGTTAACATTTATAATTATAAATCTAATTACCATTCTCTTATAAAATTCAAAAGTTTCTTCAATCTTGAAAACACTTATTATCCATAAATCTACCATCTAATAATATTCTTTGCACACTAACGTATCATATTTTATTTTGCGCATTCTTAGCTCTAGCAACTCCACGAACTACTTTTCAATAATAATAATACGAATTAATTTTTAATAATAATTAGAACTCAACGAACTCCACTAAATACTACTTTTCAATAATTAGAATCATTACATCACATGGCTTATAGATTCTTTAATCACACGTTTTTGGTAATTCCTAAGATCTAGGCCCTACATCCTTTTTTATTCATCTTACCTTTGCATGGCTTAGACTTTCATGTAAAGCTGTAAAACACTCCACTAGGAGCTACTTTTCAATAATTAGAGTCCATGACTTATTAAATTCTAGCTTTTGGATCTTTATTTTTCAATTATTAGTCCTAACATAATGAATCTTTAAATTATGGCCTTTGGATTTGCACTCACTTTGGCATAATAAAGTTTATGAGGGTAATTCATAAGATGGTTAGACCCCACATTGAAAATAACGACCTTTTTATCTTTATTTTTATTTTAAAAATAAGATAGATCATATGCAATTTCTATTATTGTTATTACTTTTTTTTCTTTTAATATTTAGTTTAGATCTTAATTTAATTATATTTTTAATATGATAAAATATATATATATATATATATATATATATATATATATATATATTAAGATGGGTTAGTTTATATTATTATTAAAAAGATGTACATAGATAAATAGTGCAAGTTTACCAAATGGGAAACCAAATTAATAACATGAGTTAAAAATTTTATAGTTGCATATCATATAGGTTAATAGAGTGTTTTTTAAATTATAAAAGGAATTAGAAAATAAACTAAGCTACAAGATAACAATCTTGACAATGGAAGTGTTAACTACAAAACATTATTTGAAACATTGGCTCACTTGTTTAATACCTTGATCGAAAATCCATCGAGTTTGGTGATTGTGCCTCACTGTCATCATTTAAGAAAGAAAAATCGAAGTTTGCTAATTTCTTGGCAATAATAGAAACTTACTTGTTTAACGTATCCATTTTGTCCATTAGTTCAACCATGTAGATATCAGTTTTTGTTGAGTATCTGCTCGATTTGTAAGCACCATGTCCATGAGAGATTTTATAAGCCAATAGAAATTGATGGTTTTCATGTAGGAGGAACAACGAGCTTTGGTATAGTTTCCTATATCGAGTATCCAGTCTCAAGTGTCTTGATCAACCCGTATGGCATGAATGAATCTTCTAGCATATCTAAATTGGTCTTCAACATCAAAAATTTCTCTTTGAACTGCTTCAGAGATGATATCCTCGTATCTAGTCATGGTAGCTATCAAAGGGGGGGGGGTATTAGTTTTTACAAATGGGGTAGAATCCCCTCTTCTACCTCCTCAATGATTGGAGAAGAGATGAAGAATAACTATAAAATGAGAAAAACAAAAAGGAGGGGAATGGAGTAGGAATGCACAAAGAAGGAGGGACAACTCGTAGATTGGGCTGAGACCAAGAGAGAGATAGGGGAAAGATAAGAGGTGCACCATAGGAAAAATTGACAGAGATGGAAATAAAATGGGAAGAAATGAGATGGAGAAAACCTAGCCTGAAAATCGTTAGCATAGGTCATATCGAGCCAGAAGTGATGTGACTGGTGCTAATCAATTTCCAACTGACAACCACAACTAGCCTTGTATGCAATGGCAGCTCCAATGCAAAACTCACATTGGATCGCATTCCTCTTGAATTAATGCCTCCTAGAAATGGTAACTCCAAAAAATCCATTGAAATCCCACGACGAGTGTTCATCTGTAAACCCAACATTATCATACCACTCTCCACCTTGGGATCCAAATATAAACTTCTTCCACCACCCTGTGTCATAATACTTGTATAACCACCCACAATGTCCATAATTAAATTTGACGTGCCTTTATAAACCAAATTTTGGATTGATTGTCCTTTCCAATACTCCCATGCAACAAAAACAGTCACCTAAAATTGCCTCCCACAGATTAACCATTCTCCCCATCAAGGCCAATTGTATTGGATTGCATGCATAACACCATTTTATGGTAGTTCTACTACCTTTCCATAATGCTCAACGCTCATTTCAATCATTTGAGAGCACCCTCCCATGCGAACACCCACCATGTGGTGTTAATATAACTAGTATGTATTTATATTGACTTTAAATTTATTTAATGTTTAAAAATATTAATAAATAATAGTAACAAAAAAATTTATTGGTAATTTTGTTTAATTTAAGATGAGTTTATATATATATATATATATATATAATGGATTTTATTATGGATAATATATGATGATAAAAAATAATCAAAAAATATCAGAGGATTGTTTGTTAAAACCATTCTTAAGTGCGGGGTACGGTTTACTGGCAACTGTTGGATTATGAAAACACCGTCTTTTCATGCCGACTTTTTTTAACAACCTGACCATCTTCAATGTCTTCCCTTTTTTGCAAGGGACTTATCACCACTCGGATGCTAAGAAAAAGAGTCATGGATGACAAGATTCAAACAGAACAAAAGGGTCCAAGACTACTTTGGATCCTAAGCAGGAAAAAACACAACTGCAGAAGACTCCTACTACCAAATCATCTCCCTCAGACCCATCTTAGCTACATGTAGAGCCCCCTCAGTCCTCAAAACTGGAAGACCATCCTTCAATTGAAAATATAAGAGAATTGGCCATAATTTTGGCTCCATCAATGAGTGGACACAAATGCATGCATGACTCAGGTCACTTGGATAGTGACAAGGAAACAAAAAATATTACAAAACCTTTGTCAATAAAATTGTCTCAAAAAAACATTGTCATTGTTTCATCTACACCTTCTCATGAAACCCCCTTCGAGAGGAATTGACATCCATAAAATACAAGAAAAAAGAAAAAAAAAAATCCAAAAACAACCTTAGGATCTAATAATAAAAAGATAGTAAATGTATTGTTATGAATTGTGTCTAGTTGTTATGGATAAAATGTTATAATATGCTATTATGAGGTAATACAAATCAATTTAAAAGAAAGAAAGAATGCCAAACAAAACTGTTTCCAAATTCCTTTTATTTGAATAATTGATATGATTTAGTTTTTATAATATTAGCTATATATAAAGATATATGAATTATTATTGTTTAGTGCCCGTTAAGTTTATCAAATTTTTAATTGTGTATAATCGAAACTGTGTGTTATATTGTTGTAATCTCTCGCATACCAGCTATAAAATACACCTGACTTTTTCAACACAATCAAATAAAGGGAATGACCTAAGATTCCACACATGAATTTTCGAAATGATAATTCCTTAGGATTTGTATTCCCTAATTCAACCGTAAATGTTTTATAGATTGTTTTTAAGGGATCAAATGCTATGGATCTCCTTCATCGGTGGTTTTCAACAATTAAAATTCACTTTATTCTCCATGTTTAATTAACTCATCCAAGTGAAACTCCACCTTTCTTTGATGCTTAACATGGAATCCTTTACAAGTATTTTTCTCACGTTTCAATAATATTACTCAAATGAGTTTGCATCAAAATTCAGTTACGTTCAACTAGAGAGTCTAGTGTGATTTTTTTTTATTTTTTTTCAAAATAAGGAATTCACTCACAAAAAAATATTATAAATGTTATTTTGTGACACTATTTATCTGTTATATATCTAATTCTTCAAATTATGGTATTTTGTAATTATTAATTTAAAAAACATATGACAAGTCATGGATGAAAAGGAAAAACCATTTAGATATTTTGAAAGATGAAACTAGGAGTCGCTTCTTATTACACTTTTGTATGAGTCACATTAATAATTTAATCTATGGAGTTACTCAAATCTATTTTATGAGTGATATGTAGAGCTTGTTTCTTTTTGATAACTTCATAATTTGTAGAGCTCACTGCCTTTCCCCATTGTTTCCTTCCACAACTTTATTTCCTCTGATTGTTGCTACCTAATTATTATTGTTTTTTGGCATGATATCTAACTTTATTTTACATTGATATACAAGCAAAGGATGTGAGCCTATTCTCAAACAGAACCAATTCCTATAAATTGTAAAGATATCCCAAAATTGGAGGAACTAAAGCATTGTATTTATTGGTTATAGTGCTATGTTTTATTTCTTTCCTATGACATATACTATGATAAGCGTACTTATTGTTTGAGGACATCAACTTATTAATGACTTGATTGATGTTATTATTTGATTATAATACTTAAAAATTATAATATGAATGAGTATATTATATGTCGATTAATAATAATAATAATTATTATTGTGTTGTTAGGATAATCTGTTATGTATTAATTATATGAAATGAAGGATCATAATGTTATTTTTCTTGATGGATTAATGATATTTGGACATAATTAATTATAGTTATTTTTAATAGTTTAAAAAAGTGTGATGAGAAATGACAAGATATTTTGACATGATATATTGTGATGAGATATTGGATTATGGTTTAAGTCAATGACATTAATTATTTCTAGGAATGTGTTATTTTTTTTACTAACATGATTATGGAAAAGATTAATGAACTAAATCAGTGAATGTAGGATTAGGGATTATACTTTTCAATTGACCCCACATGAGTGACGGGGTTGTACAAATTTTTATTGAATATTCAGAAGAGGTAAAAAACATCTTTGTTCTCACCTATTAAAATTCTTATTGTGACTTGGATTGAAATATTAGGACAAATTTTCCTTGAGATTTTACATTATCTTGAGGGTAGAACCTAGATTTGGTCACTCACAAGTACTATTGAGAGATGTGTAATAAGGTGAAAACCTTATTTCTCATCATACATTAATCCCTTAACAAGGGAAACAATGAGAGTTAACCATCATCTCCATTTTTGCACTAATTTTCTTCTCAACAAAGTGAGATACTTGAAGGGCATGATAAATATGCACTAAAAATTAATCGTAAATTAAAACTAAAAATATATTAAGAAAACGAGTACTTAGGTAATTAATTATAAAGTAATGAATTTATATTAATACTATAGTTCTTTTAACTGGAAATCTAAATAAAATAAATATCTTTAAATAATTTAAAAACTCATAACAAAATTATCATATCATACACTATAAATCAATAAATGAAGTTACATCTAAATAATGCATGGTAGAAAAGATGTGGATGTAAATAATTTAAATTAATTATTAATTAAAATATATAATGTTTAAGGGAACTTGGGAAATTATAGGAATGACATTCTTGACTAAATTTTCAAATTATAGAGAAAAAGGAAGAAATTAGAGTCAAAGTAATGAGAAGAAATATTTAACTAGACATGTAACTACCTATGTAGCAAAAAAAAAATTAAAAAATTGAAGAAGATTTAAGGTACATCAATGAGTGAAAATAGAAAAAAATAAGGGAATGAATACAAATGTTTTATACTAATTTTTAAATTTGATAATTACTTATGCACATGTGTATATGGATGATACATATAATGATGAATAATAAGAAATTTTATATTTAGTAAGTTGTAATCTTGAATGTAAATGAAAAGTAGCATAAGCCAAATTACTATAAAAGAGGGAAAAGGATGGAAGAAAAGGAGGAATATGATACACGCTATGGTTGAGTAGAAATCATAATGATGATGTGACTATTGCTAATATTGTCACTATTTTTATGATTGTCGAGGGTTTGGTCATTGTGGATTGTGATAAAGTGAGAACTTAAATTGAAATTTTCTTTCCGCAATTGCTAGAGATATAATATCCTTCATACAACCTCATTATATCTTGGGAGTTAGGAAGGAAATTATAAGGGTACCGTAGAATAGGTAGGGAGGCCAATTAGTGGGTCATGAACGTTAAACAACTTGAAGTAGAAAAATTTAGAGTTTGAATAAAGACTACATTGTCTTCAAGTTGTTCATGTACTCTTACATCGAATGATATGCTAAAATTTAATGATTAATTTAATTATTTATCTGTCATTTTTTATAAAAAAATTAAATCTTACTAATTTTTTATATAAATATTATGGATTTTTAATATTTTAATGTTTCATTTATCTAAGGATTGTTCCATATATTTTTTAGTAGCTGTAATTTGTCAATATTATTCACAAATATTCAAACAAGTATATTCTTGTTGTCACTTCCACAACACCCTCCAAAATTTTGTCTACATTCAGTTTCAAAGCCTACTTTGACTTTACATGTTTTCATCTCTAGTATTAAGAGTCATCCCATGTGTTTTACTTAAGTGTTGAAGTCTCGTCTAGAAAAAAAAAACCAAAGTGTCATATTTTGGCAAGGCAAGCGCCACATATTGCATGAACACAATTTGGTTCATTTCAAAGGGGAATTTTAGTGTTAATGAGTCGTATTTATCATATAGACATGTATTATATTCATTCCCAAAGTTTCAAGCACTTCCGCACAAGTTTCTTCACAAAGTGTACCTTTAGTATCACAGTTGGGTAAAGTTGTCACAATATTGTCACATTTATCGGATTATGTTATTCATGTATTTTAAGTGATTTATGTTGTGTCTTCATCTATTCTAAGTGTATGATCATGGTCAAGTTTTTCATTTGTTAATTTGGCCTTACTCATCATACACTTAGCCAAATCCAAAAAAATTCCTTTTCGAGCAGCTTTACATCACTCATCCTTCCTGAACCATGCACTCCATAGTCCTAGCCCTGAAAATCATACCTTTCCTCTTGGAACTACATAGTGCGTAGATCATACCTCCTATAACTGTGCACTGCACAGTTTCAACACTCAGTCTCGAGTCTTAAGCTCTAAAACTGTGCAATATTTCTTTCTAGACGTCTTCTTTTGCACACTACACAATCTCAAGAATCAAGCATCCAACATGACTCCTTGAAATACGCAATTGTGCAATTCTTAGGCCTTTCTCCCAAAAAAATTGAAATGGGAAACCTTAAGCCTAAAACCTTAAGCCTTCTTCCATGAGCCGCTCGAATGCACAATTGACTTTCCTTGGCCGCCCTAAACTGTTCACTACATATTCTCAAGGCTTGGTCCTAGCCCCAGACCTCCTAAGTTGCACAAATGCATAATCCTTGACCTAGTCTCTCATCCCAACACCTGGTTCTAGCTCAGTTACTATATTTCATGAAGCATGTTAGACTAGGGGCTTATCGGATTGATGTCATATTTTCATGAGTGGATATCAGTTGCTGGTATTATATCATCTTATGATAAGATGATGATGAGGGAGATGAAGAAGGAGACCCTACTAGAAGACACCTTTGTAGCTACAAAGACATGTTGATCAATCAAGAAAAGACAAAAGTACAGTAGATTACACCAGCAACTAGAGTTCAAGATCATATTGAAGACTCCCTACCTTCAAGCCTTGTGGAGGAGGAATAAGAAGAAAATATACCATATTTTAAAAAGACAAAAATATAGTAGAAACAAGAATGGATTAACATTTCCATATCATCATGCAGTTCATGTCA
The DNA here is from genome assembly GCA_034641835.2 of Pinus albicaulis. Lineage (NCBI taxonomy): Eukaryota > Viridiplantae > Streptophyta > Pinopsida > Pinales > Pinaceae > Pinus > Pinus albicaulis. The sequence continues at coordinate 1,427,725,132 of CM076580.1, forward strand.
TCAATGTCATGTCATTTCTTGTCAATGTGTCATGTCAAGATGTATATGAGTCATCATTTTCCACATCATTTGTGCATAATGTAATTTCATTATATGAGAAAGAGAATTTAAAGCATAAGTCCAAGAGTCATCTATATAATGTGAAAAGTCATGAAGGTGTCAAAAGGTCATAGATAAGTCAAACAATCATGAGGGTAGTCCAAGAGTCACAAGGCAGGTGAATGGCCACCCCATTTTTTATATATACGCCCTCATAGCTCATGAAAAGGAATTTTCACCTTGCCTTCTCCTACCAGGCATTGGAGAGGAATGTATTTATTTTGGAGGAGCAAGTGGTTTCTCTAATGATCCACTATTGGAGCTAGTGGTGTTCATTGTACTGATGTATCTTGAAACTTTTTCATAATTTTCGAAGCTCATTGAGCCAACAAACTTCCATTCGTATGTCATAAACATCGTAAGGCTACTCTTTGAATATTTGTGATGTATGTTCCTTTTCATCTGCACTAATAAAATTTAACTATTTTGGCGAATTTGGTAATTATGTTGTTGAAGGTGTATTTTATGTGTTTTAACAATTGTTGTTGCTATGTGAACTATTTTTCTAGTTGATTAACGATTCATCCATATGTATATTCTCATGTGTATTTACTAGATCAATACTATTACTTTTATTTTAAGGGCTCACTTTGATCTCCCTTTCGGTAGAAGAACCTTGATACATTATGTAGTTGAATATCCCATAAGCCATACTCACTTATTCATATGAAAGTACATGTACATTACTCTCTTGTGCTCACCATCATAGATAAATATCTAATAACATATGGTATTCGGACCTTATTTCTAGAAGGGATTCGACAACAAATAGTGTGAAGTGTAATTGGTACTTTTCATCAGGTAGAACCCCTTGCATGTTGGCAGTATTTAACACTGCCAACAATTCTATGCACTAAGTAGCTTTTGAGGATGCTAAATGTTTCAACAATGGAAAAAAACTGAAGTGCATCCAAACTCCAAAATAAATGTCCAAATTTATTACAAACAATGATTTTTTTTTCCCTTATTTACATATATTCCCTTCTTCACCTTATTTTTTAAAATAAAAGACACCATCAAATGAGGCCTTTGCATAATTGGGATATGGATTTTGATGATGCTAACATGGAACACTAGTTTTTCCAAGATTGTTTTTGCTAGAGTTTCATATACAAGTGCATTGGGATCTTTTGGAGGTTCAACACCATAGGAAACTACCTCTCCCCTTTAGAATTTGTATATATAGTTTCTAGAGGTGATTTAAAAATTCATATTTAATACATTTTTAAATTTCCCCATGGAAGCTCAATATGAGAATGTTGATTTCAAAACTGTAATTCAAATGCTAATTAAAACACTCAAATTTATGTTTTTTTCAATTCATTTAAAATTATGGTTTAAATGTCTTGAAATTATGAAACAATAGATGTTTGGATTATAATTTTTTTTCTACTAGCTAAATTTAAATAGAATTTTAAGTTTTGTGTGGATTTAGATTGCTTAGATGAATTTGTTTATTTGGTAAAAATGAGTTCACATTCATGCTACAAATTTTCCAAATTAATGACAGTAAGTCCATTGTGTATTTAATTTAACCCAACAACAAGATATCAATAATTAATGTATAATGATGTTTGATATAATAATATTGCCCCATGGAACCTAGCGACCATTGGTTATAAATGTATAATTGATGCAAGAGCATCCTTGGCCTTGGGAAAACCTCATCAACAAAAAAAATGTTTACGTTGAGTTTGTAATAAGTTTTGTTATGCCCATGTTTTTTTAGTTGTTTATACACCTATTATGTTAGTTGTTGATACACCGAGTGAATGGTTTCTTCTACTCCTATAGCTATGTTTGATCGAAGTGACAACTACTTTTGAGTTTCTGACACTCACAGGATCACACGTTGATACTCTTGCTACATGGAGTTGTTGACACATCCAAAAACGATAGTAGTTTAGTAATGATACTATAGGACAACCACTACTATATGTGCTAAAAATGGGACGTAGGTTACAAATTTTAGTTTGTCGACATATTTCGAGGAAGTGAATCGATACAGTTCCAGAAGATGAAGAGGTCGGTAGCATGAGAAGTGATTTGTTTCATTTAGAGTTAAAATAGGTCAGAAGCATGAGGATAAATTGAGGGAAAAAATAAGAAAAGGGACTTCTTCTGATTTTAGGATTTTTTTCTTGCCTCTTGGGGCTTTTGGTTTTTGGCTACTCCCCGATTATAGAGACCTTCACCTGCTACAAAATTTGGAGAGAGTGTGGTTGGCTGGTGTACAAGTTAGCAAGGGTTTTTTGGTTGTTGTGCATGGTAATGTTGTGTAACGATGTAGAAATTTCAAGAAATATGAGGACGTTGTTTTGTAACCCGAGTTCTTGTTTGTAATGAAGTATTATGAATGAATAAATGCATTGAATTCTATTATGAGTTCTTATGGCCAGGTTGAAAATTTATCTCTATTTCTACTTTGTGATTTAGTCATTGAACTAGTTTAATAATGTAGTCAAAACCTAATGGTTGTGATTACACACTCTGTAATAATGGTTACAGTTTTGTAGTTTATTGTGAGAACAAAATAAGCTTGGGTTGTGTCAAGTGGAATCAAAGCGAGTTTCTCTCTGGGATTTTCACCTTGGATTTTCTTCGTGTAACAGAGTACCAAAGAACCTTCTTTGTTGGTTACACAACAAGAGTGTTGAAGTTACATGTTGGGAAACAAAAATTGTGTTGAGTTCTATGGATGTTTGTGAGACATTTACAACTTGTAAGGATTCCACTGAGGAGAAGAGGATAAGGATGAGGAGGTGCAAGAAATCAAGATCTAGAAGAGTTAAGACAAATAATAGAAGACTTGGAGCATAGAAGAAATGGAGATTCATAGGTATATTTAGAGCTAGATGAAGAAATATATGAATAAGAGGATGCTGAGGAGAGAGACCCAACAATAAGGTTGATATCATATTTGAGTAATGGAGGTAGTATAAGAGTTGAAGTTTCATATTATGATGGAAATATGAGAACTGATGTGCTCATAGATTGGATTGAAGAACACAAGAGACACTTAAAGTATGAAAATGTTCAGGAATAAAATAAGGTGAAATTTTCCATGACATAGTTGAAGGTCCATGATGCAATGTTGTGGAATAAGTTACAAAATGATAGAGTACATAATCACCTAGATAATATCAAGACTTCAAAGAAGATGTCCATGAAGATCAAGGAGAAATTTATGTTTGTTCATTACCAACAAAATTTGTATAGACAAGCCTAGAATCTAAGACAAAAGGAAACCATTGTTCATGAGCACATGAAAGAGTTTTTTATACTGTCACTTCGATTCGGTGTAAAAGAAACAAAATTCCAAAGGGTTCCAAGGAATGTGAATTTACTGAAATAATTGATTCAAGATTAAATGAGTACGCTTTATTTTCGAGTAGTTGACGAAGCCTATCACATTTCCTTGAAGGTAGAGGAAATTTTTAATAGGAAGAAAACAAAAAGGTATAGGAAGAGGTTTTAGAGGAAGAGGTAAGGTAGGGATTGCTAGAGGAAGTGAAAAGGAAGAAAAATCGACCAATGGTCATGGTGGTAAAGGTGGAAATAATGCTGGAATAAGCAGAGGAAGTCTTGGAAGAGGAAATGAAAAGTATGTAATTACTTGTTATCGTTGTGCAGTTGAAGTACATAAGAAATATGAATCCCCAAAAGGACAATTTTTAGGGACAACAGGTGAATCCAGAAAGAAGTTATGCAAGCCTATGAGGCTTTTATTGCTAGATAAAATGTGGTTGTGCTTCAACAAGAACATGGATAAAATTTTATGTTTCACAGAATGCTGCTGAAGCCCAAGAAGAAGGAAATGGAAGAACTAGAACATAGAAGGAAATTTTTCAAAACTAAATGTAAGATCTAAGGAAAGTGTTGTAACTTGATTATATATGGAGGAATTAAATAGACTTTAGTGTCCACTAAATTCATTGAAAATTTGAAACTTAAACGTTTAGTCCATCCGAATTTGTACAAGGTCTCATGGTTATAAAATTCCAAACATGTGGTTGTGACTAAGAAATGCTTATTAAATTTTCAAATTAGCAGCCTTCAAGAGAAAGTGTTGTGTGACATGGTTGACATGGAAACATGCTACATACTTATTGGAAGGTTGTGGTTATTTGAAAATAAAATTCACCATGATGGCCGATAAAATATATATGAATTCAGGAAGCATGGAAAATGGTACAAAATAACCCCAATGCTAGAAATTACAATGATAACAACATTTACTAGCAACTGTAATAGAAATATCATGTTGTGTTCAACCAAGGAGTTTATACACAAGGAAATAAAGGAGAAATTATGCTTAACAATGCTACTAAAGTTTGTGCATAAGGAGGCGAGATTAGAAACCATCCCAATATAAATTAAATCCTTGTTAGATGATTTCAAAGAACAACATAAACTATGAAACCGAAACTATAAAATCTAGCCAAAAAACCCCCCAAAACATGAAAAACAACTCGTAAATGAAAAGTGGTGATGCTGGAATAACAATTTTTTCTTTTTTCTTTTTTAAGGAAACTTTTCATCATGTTTAAAAAATGGTAGTGAAAACCAAATTTTGTGTGCCAAAAACACTCTGAAAACAAAAAGTGAAGATGTTGGAATAATTTTTTTTTTAAGGATAAATTTTCAACATTTTGAAATACCATGTAAAAGATAAAATATCATCACTCCAAAAAAAACTTAAAATTTCAAAAGAAAAATGAAAAAAGAAAAAGAAAAAAAAGAGAGAGTTAAAACAATAAATAAAAACAAAAAAACAAAAAACAAAAGTTAAAAAAAAATAATATGTAAATAAAAATATATATTAGAAAAAATATTATAAAATTAAAAAAAGGACAACAAGAAATCAAATATACAAAAATATATACAAAAGCCAAAAAAAAAATCAAACATAAAAAATAGAAAAAAAAAAACAAATTAACCTGTAAAGATAAAGATAAAGATAAAAATATAAATATAAAATACAAAAAATATAGATAAATAAATTATTAAAAAATATGATTAAAGAAACAAAATTAAGGAAAGGAAAAAAAAATAATAATACGTTATTAGACAATTAAGAAAACAAAATAAATATTACATTTAAAAAACACATTTAAAAAAATCAATAAAATTAAAAAATAAACATAGTAAAAAAATCTAAAATAAAAAAATAAAAAAAGTTACACAACTGAAAATATAAAGAAACAATTATAATTTTTTTATTAAATAAATGAGAACAAAATTAAAAAAAAAACATTAAAAAATAAAAAATGAACAAAAATATAATTAAAATAAAAAAAACAATTAAAATAACTTAATAAAAAATAAAAAAAAACTGAAAACAAATTAAAATTAAAAAAAAAAAATTGAAAATAAATATATCAAAAAATAGAAAAACTTGTGGCCTCAAGCCTTTGGAATATGCTCTAGCGAGCACCATTGGGTGGCCCGAGGGGTGACCATCGTGGGCCGATAGAGCTTTGAGAATAGGCTCTGGCCAGCCTCGCCGGGTGGTCGGAGGGCGGCTGTGCCAGCTCCGTCGACCCACAGCGGCCGCACTCGAGCAACCTAATTGTTTTTTATTTTATTTATTTTTAGATTTTTTAAAATTTGTAAATTTTTTTTATTTTTAAATATTTAAAATTTAAATTTTTTAATTTTTTTAATTTTATGATTATATATATATATATATATATATATATATATATATATATATATATATATATTATTAATATTTGACATAAAATTCATAAAAACTACTAATTTTGATACTTTTCTTGGTTAATTTTTTCCTATAAAAATGGTTTATTTGACATGTCACTTTTAGCAAAAAAGACTCAAAATGTGTATTTTTTTCAGTTATATCTATATTCAAAATGTGTATTTTTATGTAAATTGTTAAAAATTCTTGTTTTTTAGTGACAAGTATTTCATGAGCAATGAAATATTATTTAGCAATATATAGATAGATAGAAGATCAAAATATTTAAATTTTGGCTTCTTTTTTTAACACTACAAAAGTCAAATATCTCATTACAAAGAAAAATGAAAAGAAAAAAAAAACAAAAACCTGAAAAAACACTTAAAAAAAAATATGTAAGTGAAGAGGAATAAGACGAGTACTTCAAAATTGTTAAATTTAGAAAATAATTGTTAGCATTTAATACATTAGAAAATTTAAAGTAAAAAATAAGTCTTCTGAAAAAAGCTGATGATGTTGGCATCAACACTTTTCAAAATCAAAATAAAAATCACTAACATTTTAAAAATAATGTTTATACTTGGTATATAAGAAAATTTAATGTTTCAAAAACATGCTAAAACAAATTAAGAGTATTATGAATCAACACTTTTCAAAATCAGACGATTTTTTTCTACCTAAAAAAAGTGAGTACTCATTTCCATTCCCATTTCAAAGTTTATGTTGTTAAGGAAATTGTTGCTAATTAATTTCCAAAAGGACTACCTCTCCTAAGAAATATTTCTCACCAAATTGACTTAATTATTGTATTGAGTTTACCAAACAAGTCACCTTATAGGTTGGCTCCAAAAGAGAATGAGGAAGTAAATAAGAAGGTACACGAGAAACTTGATAGGTGATTGATAAGAGAAAGTTTGAGTCCAAGTGTTGTACTAGTCGTATTAACTCCAAAGAAGATAGGTGAGTGGAGAATATGCGCAGATTCTTGAGCCATTAATAGGATAACCGTCAAGTATCAATTTCCATTTCCACTGATGAAGGATATTATGGATTGTTTGAGTGGGGATACATATTTTGCAAAGATAGATCTGAAGAGTGGTTATCATCAAATCCAGATCACAAAAGGTGATGAGTGGAATACTTATTTTAAGATGAAGGATGGATTATTTGAATGGTTGGTTATGCCGTTTTGGCTAACTAATTCCCCTAGCATGTTCATGAGGCTCATGAATGAGGTCTCAGAGTCATTATTGGGAAAACATTTTGTAGTATACTTGGATGAGAATTTAATTTTCAGTAAAAACAACGAGGAGCACTTGGAGCGTGTAAGGAAAGTACTGCAGTGGTTGAATGAATAGAAATTGTTGATCAAATTGAAGAAATGTACATTCATGCCAGATGAGTTAGTGTAGCTGGGATTTCTGATATCCAATGAAGGGTTTAAAGATGGATTCTGAAAAGGTGAAGGATATCTTGGGTTTTCCAACACCTTAGTATACTTTTTAGTTGAGGAGCTTCCATGGGTTGGAAATATTCTACTTGAAATTCATTATAAATTTCAGCCAAATCTATGTATTCCAAGTTTTGATGCTTCCAAACTTTGATAAAGTATTCCAAGTTGACTATGATGAAAGTGGTCCAAAAATTGGAGTATTTTTAAGTTATAGAAGGAAGACCAATAATATTATTCAATGAGAAGTTGGATGATACTAAGAAGAGGTATTGTGTATATGATCAGGAATTTTATGCTATTGTGCAGGTTTTGAAAAAGTGGAGACACTATTTTCTACCCAAGGAATTTTTTTTATTTATTGATCACAAGGCATACAATATATCCACAGTGAAGGTAGGTTGAAACAAAGAAATTCTAAATTAGTTGTTTTTTTGTAAATTTATACATTTTTTTTCAAGCAAAAATCTAGAAAGTCAAACAAAGTTGCAAATACTTTGAGTAGGAGAGTGTTGTTACTTAACACTTTGTCAATAGAAGTGGCGATTTTGGAAAGCACGATGGAGTTCTATGTAGAATATGTTGATTTTGGAGAAGCTTGGATAACTTTTAAAGTTCCTTGGAGTGCATGGTAAAAAACATGTTCTTGGATTACCATATCCAAGAAGTGTTGTTATATAAAAATAAGAAGTTTTTCATTCCTCAAGGGTTTATGAGGCTAAATATTATTAAGGAGTGAGACAGTAGCAACTTAGGTGTACATTTTGGCATGGAAAAGACCACAAAATTGGTAAAGGAGAGGTATTTTTGGTCTATCATCAACAAGGATGTCAAAAATTTTGTTGAGTGTTGTAGAGTTTTTCAACCAGAAAAGGTCCGATAGAAGTAAAATTACAAGGTTGTATACTCAATTGTTGGTACCAAAAATGCCCTGAGAATATGTGAGCATGGACTTTGTCTTTCGATTTCTAGGGACACAAAGGAAGCATGATTCATTGATGGTTGTTTTAGATATTTTTTGAAGATGGAACATTTCATAGCATGCAAGTGGATAAGTGATGCTACTGAAGTGATTGTTTTATTCTTCAAAGAAGTAGTGAGACTTCATGGGTTTCCAAGAACCATTATTTTAGGCAGAGATACAATATTTCTGGGTCAATTTTGGAGGATGATATGGAAGAAAATGGGATCTAAGTTGTTATACATTTCATCCTATCATTTGCAGAAAGATGGCTAGACTAAAGTAGTGAACAAGAGTCTTCGAAATTTTATGAGAAGTTTGAGCGGTGAAGATCCAAAGCAGTGGGATATGGTCTTAGCATAGGAAGAGTTTACATACAATGATTTAGTGAATATATAAATTGGTAAAATTCCATTCCATATTGTTTATGGGTAGCTACCGAAAGGTGTTGTGGACCTGATACAGTTGTTGTATTTGGAGGATTTTTTATGGGAGTGATTTTATAGATAACATGCAACTCATGCATGAGAATGTGAAAAAAATATTTCAGCAAAGTAATGACAACTAAAACGAAAGAGAATATTTGAAAGAAGAACAATTTTTTTCTTTTTCTTTTTCTAATTTTTTTTTTTTTTTCTCTGAAGGAGAAATGGTAATGGTGCATATGCAGAAATAAAAATTACTAGGGGTACCTACAATAAGTTAAAATATAAGAAAATGGTCCCATGTAGAATTCTTCGATTTTTTTTTAAAAACGCCTATGATCTAGAGTTGTAGAAGGACTTGGATATCTCTATAATATTAAATGTGTCTAATATATATTAGTTTCATGAAGGATGAAGTGGTGAATATATAGGTATGCATGTTGAATCAAAGGAATAGTTACAAGTTAAACCAGTTGAAGAGGTGGAAGATGTTTTGGCCACAAGGATTGGAAAGAAGACTTGTCGCAGAGAGTACCTTGAGTATTTGGTCAAATGGGAAAATAAGGGATTTGATGATGCATAATAGGTAATTGAACAAGAGATAACACACCTTAAAGGTATTTTAATCTTTGAAGGAAATATCACATGAGTTGGTAACTCATGTTCTGTTTTACCAAGGATGTCTGATGCAGGAGCATTCTTGGCCTCAAGCAATCCTCATCAACCCAAAAAAAATATTATGTTGAGCTCGTAATAAGTGATGCTACTCCCATATATTTTGAGTTGTTGATACATGTCCAATTATTTTAGTTGCTAATGCACCTAACGGATGGTTGTTGCTACTCTTGTAACTACATTTTATCAAAATGATGACTATTTTTAAGTTGTTGAAACTACTGCTATAGTGTAATATGCTTGGGTGGTGGTTATTAAATATCCCTCTCAGGGCTTTCCAGTGCCTGAGGCAGACAGTCAGATTAGCTGTAAAGTTCACAAATATGTTGCACACATGTTCATGCTAATATCTATAATCGAAAAAGTAATATGGAGAGATTACCTCTTTATTGATAGCAGATCCTATGGAGAACAACAAGCAGCGAAGTAGAGATCCTTCTTCACCAACTCCAAATCCAGATCCTGCAATCAATCAAAGCATCTTTGTAATTTCTACAACAGTATAGTTTGTTATTGATTAAACTAAGATATGAGAAACTTGAAACAATACAAATCTAAGCCATTCATATCATTCTACATAGATGATTGAAAAACAATTGTGACATTGATGCATCGAATGGACAAAACAGATATAGTTCTATTGTTTTATAAAAATGAGGATTACAACCATTGGTTGCACCAAGCCCTCCTCAGTCTCTCAATTCCTCTCCTTCTTTCTCTATTTCCGAGTGTGATGATGCTCAAGGCAGAAAGTTCTCAATGAACTTCACCAATTTTCAACCCTCACACTACAACAATGAAATTCTGCTCTACATATATTCAATCTTTTGACCTTAGACTAAGAGCCCACAGCTCCATTTTATAGAAGATGGAGAGGGCAAACCTTGCCAACTTATTCAACCAGTTTGTAATGGGAAATATCAAGATGTTTCTATGGTCTTCCATGCTTTTCCCTTCCTTAGGAGTCCATTTTTATTTGGCAAGGCCTAATAAAAGGTTTGTGCCTTTTAGTTTCTATTTTGCACTGGTCCTTTATGAGAAAAAGCTGGAATTTCCAGTCACTTTTCTGCAAGATATTTTCCCTTTTCACACTTAAACATGGATAACGCTGCCCCTTGGGCAAGACAGAGCATTATTCTAGGTACTAACACTCCCTTTACATGTCTCAAGTGCATTATAATGATGTCTAGCTACTTCTAGGGTGCGTTACCTTGGCAGAAATGGGTCTTGTCTAGGTCATTTTATTCCTTCCATGTTAACTTCTCCTTTGAGCAAATGAGGAGGTAATTTTTCCTATAACAGATGCCCCCTAAAGTGTGAGGTCAGAGACGAATACGATGGCCTAAATAATTTATAACAAGTGTAGTAGAATAAGAGGAATTGAAGAACTAAGAAAATCCTGAAACAACAACATATGCCAGAAAATATAGTATCTGTCTGGAGTCGGGCATTCCCATGCTCAGTAGCTAATCAACATGATTTCTCTAAAACAAAGATATGAACAGTATGTCCACTGGTAAGCATAATGTGAAAGTGTATGTCATAACAGGATCAAACTAAAAATTTGTCTCCAAAAAAACAATATCGCAACTTGGTGAAGGAAACACAGCTGTAATGGTGTAATCCCCAACCCAAGGTCTTGGTCACTGCTTCACTAAAAAAAATATGCCTGTACATGTGAATGAATGATTCAGAGTTGAACATGCAGGAAATCATCTGATTACCAGTAAATAACAAAAACTGTTAACAAACGTGAGGGCGGCCACCGATAATGATTATGGTCCCCAAAATGCACAGTACAATATAGCGAGTGTTAATAAAAGGATTTGATGTCGAACACTCGTAGAATCATTCGATCGGGAGCCAATAATGAGAACCCCCAACCAAACACAAGATGACCTGCCACTGATGTCTGCAAGTATCCGGGTACTGATGTGTTTCTGGATCAACTTCCTAGATAAGATGTTGAAGTCGATAGGAAGAGATCTGTCAAAGGGTAGGCACTGAGGCGTCCTACATCAGCTGAAATGAAACGTGAAAAGATGATTTTGTACTAATGGAAATAATCAAGGGAAAATGGGAATAACTGACGACAAATAAGTTCTGGCATATGATGACTTTGGTTGATACAAGGAGCAGTAGATAGTGGGATCCTCTTGAACAATAGAAGGCACTCTAATAGGGTACTAGGCAGCTTAGGCTTAATTAACACCAAAGAGTGTTAGGATTCACCAATGTAGGAACATTGGGAGATGAAGGCTAAACTCATAGATGGTAGGGTTCGGCTAAATGCGAAAGAGTTTTCTGGGAAGTTCCATGTTCAAGATTTTGTGCTGCCAAATCGACCTTTAGAAAATGTAACAGAAGAAGTATCCATGATGTCCAATTTTTTTCCCCGTCTGATTAAGTTTAATGATTCTAAACGGGTAAACTCGGTGTTTTTTTCATATTTAGAGAGTCTAAAAAACACCGTAAAAGACAACTCCAGGGGGTACCTTTGTCATGTTTGATAACTGGGCGCGATGAAGGGAGAATAGTAAGCCCGAAACAGTTCATTTTCCGTGAGTTAGTCCATTTAACCCAGAACAGTGAGAAAGCTATGTTCGATGGACATCTACCTCAGTTTGTTATGAGTATGAGGAGATGGAGTACACTCAATGTTATTTGTGAAATTTTAACGAGTCTAACAAGGAAAAACTCGATGCTTTCCGTGAAATTTTAACGAGTCACGCAAAAAAAACTCGGTTACTTTTTCTATTTAAAGAGCTTTGAAAAAGATGAAAAGAATGGCTCATATGTCTCTATCGTGGTAGTTTAATGAGCCCGAAAAAGGCAACTCGGGGATTTTTCAGTTTTCTGAGCTAGAAAAAGTCCCTAAACAGAAAGCTCGAAACAAGGTCGAATATGGTTAGATCTGCATATAAACATTTAAAACCCATCAGAGCATCGGTAACATATAAAAACCAATAGTTGCGACGAAATGTAGCATGAATTTACCTCTTTGTATTAGACTATTTGAGTGAGTCTGACCTCCATAATGGCTATAAGAAGGCCACATACCTTCATTGTCGCTTTGTTGCGTGCTATGATAGAGCTCTGGAGAAAAAAAGTGGTGAAACTTCAAGTGTCAATTGTGGATGATCTGGCCAATGGTTTTTCATTCCGCGAGATCCAGGTAAAAGCTTGAACATTTCTCTATCATTTGATTATGTTTTTAATTCTTTTTTCTGATTAAAATTGTCATTTTTAGTAGGCCCTAAAAAATTTAAGCGGCTAACGCGGGTGATTAGTGTTGTGCTCGCATTAAACGCTCTTCCCGAGAAGAAACAGAGCATTAGCACGCACTGTTGGGCACTATAGCCCACGTTAGCCGGAAAAGATGTTTTAAGAACTAATTTTTTATCATTCTAAAGTGTTCCAGACAAAAACTAATCTAGTGAAATGGTTTCTTGTGCAGGTATAAAGCTATTTACCATGAGTATTTGTGACGAAAAGGGAGCATGAGCAGGAATAAAGTGAAATGATTACCGATGCAGCTACGTTGCTAGTTCTCCATAGATGCAGATTGCTAAAGTATGCTCGTTTAGAGCTGATGAGGGGACAAGAGGACCTTCTGAGATGGATAATCCAGCAGTGGGATGACCTCCAACATGTCTTTCATATCGGGGGTAATGAAATCTCGATTGAGAAAGATGACATCTATTTTTTGACTGGCCTGTCATGTTGAGGGCCAAGGCCTAATATGACAATATCCAGGGCTGATCCCCACACCACTACCGATTTGATCCATATGAACTGCATAAACAATATTGTGGCAGTGAGTAACTGGGTGCCTATTGCTCGAGTGGAATTGAGACCACTGAGGTCTCTGCTATGGATGATAGTTCGCTTGGCTGGTGCCAAGAGTTAGCACGTGGCCACCAAGGCCCAGGTGTTGTTAGCACTGGATTGTATGCAGCCCCAAGTATTTGACTGGTGTGAAGGTGTTGTCCGCTGAGTTCGTGCAAAGTTGACAGCATGTAAGACTCGAAACCAAAGAGATTTTGGGTATGATACACTGATCATGTCATTCATACTAGAGCAGGTGCTGGCCATAAGGCCAAGAATGGTCATGGATGCGTTGGGCCCGCTGCTGCCAAGACAGGCTCACTGGGCAACTTTGATTCCGTGGACTTGAGAGGGTCCAATTCGTCACTGTTTGATGAGGGTTTCTTCGAGTGGCTTGAATACCAGATCATCATGATTGAAGATTATCCCTATGAAGGGATGAACTATATAGAAGATCCAGAGTTGGTATTGCCCCTGGGCACTCAGTGGGGCCTAGATGGTAAGAAAGAGCATGATCAGTGCAGTGTTGAAGTATTTTTTGTATCTTTTGAATTTTTATGCAATTTTTTTGTTTAACGGGTGAAAATGTATGTTGACATGAAGCTTTGTTTCTTGACATAGATGTGGCACCTGTCCGTCCAGCCGGAGCACCTTGCTATGCAAGGCGAGGAATGCAGCTACCTGGGGCTGGTGCAGCAGCAGAGATTACAGAAGCCACCAAAGAGGGCGATGACACACAGATTTTGCAGAAGCTTACTAGAAGCCTAGAGGGTTTAAGTATGGGTGTGCCGCCTCTTCCCATGAGAGAGATCCCGATCCATCTACAGTGGCATACAGTGGGTGTGATGGATAAATACTTGGTGCCTCTAAGGAGGATAGCCAGAGCAGTTGTCTGCTATTTTGAGCAGCAGGCTTAGTAGGAGGTGTGGATAGATGTGTACATGTCATAGTGAGGCTTTAGCGACGCCAATTTTTTGTAAAACACCCAAGTTTTGAGAAGTTTTTTGATGTAATCTAAACTAGACACAACATATATATATATATATATATATATATACATATTTTGGTGATTTTGATCTCAAGTGTTTTTTAATGTTTATGTATTTTCTAAGGTAAAAAATATATACTCATGTATGATTCTTCCTATAACAAGTGTGACAAATGCCAATCTAACACATAATTTTCCACTGAATCAGCTAATGCATTAAATTCTCTAGGAATGTGCTCAAACGCAATGTTTTGAAAGTGACGTTCTAAAATTTGCACCCTTAAGAAATAAGGTAACAAGACAGGATGATGGACACGATAATGATTGTTTAACTGCATAACTACGAGTTGGGAATCTAACATGACCACTAGATTGGAGATGTTGCGAGATGCAGCCTTCGTGAGGAGTTGGATCACTGACATATACTCAGCAATTTTGTTGGTGTAATTTCCCAGGAATATTCCCCGGAACCAAGGAGTTCTGACTCAGGTGTGTAGAGGACCCAAGCATCTGACGCAATGTGCCTAGTATGATGACTAGCACCGTTTGCATATCTGACGTATGATAAGGATGACGAAGGCATCTGTGTGAAAAATAAACAGAGTGTGTATGAGAAAAACTCAAAAACTCAAAATATCCAGATACATAAAAACAAAGGCAAAACTCATATACATAAAATTACAGAGCATATGCCTAGTGGAGAACTAGGAAAAATACTTCTTGAAATAGAGCCCATTGTGGGGCTTTGCGAGTGGAATTCCATTATAGTCTGGAAGTTCATAAGCTCCTTTTGAGAGGACTTTGGTGACTATGTAAGGACCAAGCCATAATGGTTGAAGCGTTCGTGCCCCCAAGAGGTCGTGTCTCTAATCGTAGAGTAGAACGATATCACCCTCTTGGAAAGAACAATGATTGACAGATTTTTCATATTGAGCTTTAACTCGACGCTGGTGAGCTTCGAGTGCCAGTGTGGCATCTCGATGAGTTTCATCCAAGTGATCGAGCGAGAGCAAGCGCTCTTCTGTGGCAGTGGTTCTAAGTAGTAGTTCAACAACGACCTTGAGTGATGGAATCTCACACTCGATTGGGATTACTGCTTCCAGGCCAAATGCAAGTTGGAATGGTGTGAAGCCTGTGGAAGTTTTGACTGAAGTACGGTATGCCCATAATGCGGAATATAACTTCCAATGCCATGTGGTTTTGTGATTGCCAACTAACCAAAGAATCATGGTTTTCAGGACGCCATTTACGGCTTCGACTTGACCATTCGCTTGCGGATAGTAGGACGAAGACTGATCTTATCGAAATCCTAGCATGAAAGTTAATTTTGTCATCATATGGTACTGAAAATGTGACCCATGATCTATGAAAATTGAAAGGGGTACACTGAAATGACAGATAACCTGATTGAATAGGAACAGAGCGACGGATTCTTCATCGACCCTAAAAGTGGGAATGGCTTCTGCCCATTTCATAAAGTAGTCGATTGCCACGACAATGTAGTTGTGCCTATCGACTGAAGTGGGGTTGCATGTAACAAAGTCTATTCCCCATTTAGAGAAAGGACCAATGGAGACAATTGGGTGGAGAGGGGCAAGGTGGGCACACATTTCCTTCGTGAAAATTTGACACGGATGGCACTTCTGGACTACTGTGATGCAGTCTTTAAACAAAGTGGTCCAATAATAGCCTGCATGTAAGATTTCATGGGCAGTAGTTATGCCAGAAAGATGACCCTCGCACGCCCCTGTGTGGCAGTCATTTAAAACACGCTTTGCTTCGTCAAAAGTGAGACAACACCAAAGAATAGTATCGACACCACGACTATATAGAGTATCATTTAGCACGAGGTAGTGTTTCGCTTGGTGGAGAATATGATGGCATTCGTCGGATGTGAGAGTTGGGCGGAAAAGTTGAGTTTGGAGGTAGACCAAAATGTCTCCATACCAAGGATCATAAGAATCAACTAAGTAGATGGATTCATCAGGAAATGGATCATGAGCTACATCTCCTGGGTTGATTCTAGGAAGGTTCGACAATGATTCGGTGAATATTAGAGATTTCTTTGCTTTGGCAGCAGTGAATACCAATTCAAATTGTTGGACGATCACTATCCATTTGGAATATTTTCCTCCAATAACTTGGCAAGAAAAAATGTGTCGCATGGGATTCTCCAAGAAAATAATGGTAGTCTGACATAGTAATATATAGTGTCGGAGTTGGGTGACAACGAAGACCATCATGAGAGAGAGTTTCTCCACATGTGAATATCGTATTTCAGTTCCGATAAGACCTTTTGACAAGTAATATATCACATGTTCACTATCGTCATCATGAACTTGAATCAAAACCATGCCAAGTGAGGATGGTGAGGCTGCCAGGTAGAGGAGAAATTTGCATGCATAATTGGGGGCACTAAGAAGTGGGGTAGAAATGAGTGCTTATTTTAAGGTGTCAAATGAAATTTGAGCTTGGTCATCCCACAAATATAGTGTTCCCTTATTTAATAAGTGCATAAAGCCTCTCGTCACCTCGACATAGTTTACTATGAAATGACTTAAAAAAATTTCCTTCCCTTGCAAGCATTGGAGTTGCATGATGGATTGAGGTGTGGGTAATTCAATGATTTCCTTAAACTTATCGGGATAAACCCTAAGCCCATGCTTGGAGACAATAAAACCCAGAAGGCATCCAGTCTCGACAAAAAATATGCACTTATGTGGATTTAGACATATATTATAGAACCTACACCGAGCGAAGATTTGTTTCAGATGTGCGAGGTGATGGGATCACTTCTTGGAATGAGCTAGAAGGTCATCCAAGTAAGCTTGTACAATATGTCTAATGTCATGAAAGTAGTAGTCCATAGCCCTTTTAAAATTTTCTCCTGCATTATTCAGACCGAATGGGAGTTTACGATATGCAAACGTGCCCCAAGGACATATGAAGGCGGTTTTATGTTGGTCATATTTTTTAATCGCAATCTAGTTATATCCCGTTAAACCATATATAAAGGAAAAATGCTCACATCCAGTGCAATCATCAAGGATCTAACCTATGAACGGCATAGGATAATTATCTTTTGGACATATGGCATTCAAATCATGATAATCAACACAAAGTCAGATGGTGCCTTATTTTTTGTCTATGGGGACTAGATTGGAAACCCATTCTGTCAAAGTAACGAGATAGATAAAACCATTGTTCAGAATTTTTTCAACTTTAGTATTAATGGCGGCTGCTTTGCACGGCTGGACAGGTCAGAGTCTCTACCGAATAGGTTTTCCATTTTCATAAAAAATTATTTCATGCTCGACTATAGATGGATATATGGTGGGCATTTCATCGTAAGACCAAGCAAACACATCGTGGAATTCCTTAAAAAGGGATGTGAAGTGTGCAATTTCCTCAGGATTGCAATCTGCTCCAATCTAAATATTTTCCACGATACCCGTTTTGACCGAGAAATCAATGAGCAAGGTTTTAGAAAGGCTGCCCAAGTTCCCTTCCGAATCGATAGATTGAAAAGTTGTGTAAACGGAGGAGATGATCTCAGGTGGGTCAAAAGATGGGATTTGAGTAGTGATCGCGTCTAAATTGAACGTCGAAGCGTGATGGTAGAACTCTCCCCAAGGTCATTCTTCTAGAGACATGATCTCTCTAATAGCTTCGTTCATAGGTAGGACTTCATCAAGGAGATCCTTAGAAAGAACCGTGATGGGCGGGAGGTTTGTACCATTGGTAGAAACCATAGCTGTGGAGGGTTCAGATGCAATCTCAATGGCTTGATAAGCCAACTTGGCTGGTGAGAGCGGCATCTGATCTCTGTAGGAGTTAATTTTTGAAGGCGTCGGTAGGATCCATGGGTCAATAGAGCTATCCAAAGTGGTGGATATCATTGCAACCGTATATGGAACCTCAGGTGGTGGGAGAGGAAAGAAACCCATCAGGGAAGATGCCTTCAGAAGACTAGTACCAATACTGACATATGAGTCAGGAATGCCTCCTATTAGGGGTACAATGCTACTTGGTAACATGGCATAATCAGGGGTGCAAAAGGATAACTGATCCACTGTGACTATTTTCACATCCAATGGAAAGAAGATGAGTCAGAAAACTGAAGAAACAATGGTAGTCATTTCGTATGACCAACTGCGACCCAGCAATATATTATAGTTGAGATGAAGATCTACGACTTCTATGTACACCGTTATCATTTTATCACTAAGGGAAATGGGAAAACTAGCAAGGTAGCCTTTTGGGAGGAAAGTGTGGCCATCAAAAGCTTTAAGGGAATTCGACGGTGGAGACAAAGTGGGAGAGCCCAAAGTGAGTCAGCAAGTAGTTGACATAATGCAGGTTGAAGCACCTTCGTCTATGATAGTATGATGGATTGGTCTCCCTTTCGACACAAATTGCACTTCGAATGCAAGTTGGTGTGAGAGGTGAGTTTTAGATTTCTCCATGTCAAAGATAGATAGCGTAGAATCCTGGGAGTCAATCCCACCAATGGCCGAAAGCAAGACTTTCCTTTGTGTTGGGAAAGTTTTCAATACTTCGAGAGCAGACATAGCTGATGATGCCTGCACCAAATCTTCTACAATATTGTAGTTTTGGGCGGCATGTGAAGAGGTGTTATGAGTCGTGCGTCAAAGTGTCACTTTGGGGGGACGAATTGCAGGGTTAGTAGCAGGTTGTTCGATATGAAAATCATTGGGTGGCAGTGTATTTGAACTGGTACCAGGTTCTTGAGTATCAATGACAGGATTTCCATAAAGTTTGGCTTGTGTTTGGAGTTCAACACTTTATATGCCATAAATGGCAGACGATCCTTCACGTGAAGGATGTGTACCACCATTGCCCCTTTGCAGGGGTTGTGGTGGGTTTTCAATCATGTGTTGTTGTTGCTGCTACAGATTAGGGAAGGGATTATGAAGGACGGAAGGTGTCCTCCGAGAGTCCTTTTTTGTGATAAAATCTGTGCATTCCTGCAACCAATGAGATTTATATGTCAAGTGGTCCTCTGCACAGATTCTACAAGGAAATTTCATGGGTTTCTCTTTCCCTTTCTCGTTTTTAGCAGCGTTTTTCTAATTGGGATTATTATGATGATCCAACTGCTCTTCCGAAGAAGAGGTATTTTTATTGTTCTTCTTGTTTTTGCCACTAGGTTTTTGTGAAATTTGCATGGAATTTACCTTAGCGGTAGGAAGAGTAGTCAATTAGTTAGGGGCGGTGGCAGCCGAAGATGGCTGGGAGGTTTGCCCACTAGGCTGTTTTATGGCTATAACGGAGATTGCACCAACAATAACGTCAGCGTGTGCTCCAGGTTTCTGAGTAGCGGGAGGATTTGGATTACCAGGGGCATGGGGGAGTAAATCATATAGCGTACCAGATTGCGAATAGATCAAATCTAAATGTTGTGCATGATGAATGGATTGATCTTCTATGATTTCACCAGATAGACAAATGTCCTTAGCTAGGGTTGGTAAGAGTGACTTACAAAACCAATTAGATAAGAGATTATTCGGGTTGGCGCTTTGACCAACCTCCTCCTACGTCTCCATTCATGAATGTGATTGGAGATGTGGGTACCGGTGTCTTGGCGCAGCGAGGTTAAGATTTCTGTGTTGGTTTCGCATATAATAGGTAATTGGAAGTTCTTAAGAAATTCTGTAGCTAAGGTGCCAAAAGTGTTGACAGCTCCGCGTGGTAACTCAATGTACCATTTGGCAGCGTTGCCTGTGAGAGTGCGGGGGAAAAGTTGAAGCCAGATACTATCATCCACCATGGAGTTAGAGACAGACCATAGATGGAAGGTGGTGACGTATGTAGCTGGATCGTCCCCTTGTTTCCCATCGAATTTAGGGATGTGAGACAGAATCTTGTGCGGTACTGGAGGCCAGAGTGGGTTGTGATTGATGGGATAATTCATCAGTTTGTAGATGTCGGGGATGTCTAGAGTTGCCAAAAATGGCAATTGCGTGTTTGCCCCTGGATCTAACCAAGGAAGAATAGGCTGACTATTCGGACCATAGGGTTCACCCATCAATGTATTACCAATAGGATAAGTAGGACTTTGTTGATAAAATTTCCCTGTGGGTGGGGGTGTAGGAATGTATGGTTGTTGTTCATAGGGTATATTGTACTAGGGGACTAATGGTTGGTTTCTCCCAGCATAAAATTTTCCCCCTTGTACAAATGGATTTTGGGGTTTATTTGCCCATATGGATGCAATAGAGCTAGCCGAAGGCATGCTGCTATTTTCATAGTTAAGCAACGACATAGATCCTATACCGAAATTTTGACCACTTAAGGGAAAAAGGTTAATAGTGGGTTGTCCCGTTTTTCCTGATAATTGGAAGGGTACTGAAGTGTCCCCAATAATTTGTGTGTTGTTGAAACTGCCCCCTGGAATGGTAGCCAAGGGGTTTGAACTTAACAAAGGGTTCCAATCGAAAGGGTTGCTAAAAGGAACCGAAGTAGCCCCGCTCATGGGAGCGGGTATCGTGGGTCCTAGTGTAGTCATTGTAGGAGTAGGTCTCAAAGGATTCGGAGACCCACTAGCAGTTGTGGTGACCACAGTGTTAGGACCAGGCATAGGCTAGCTACTGGGGCTACCGATTATTAGCGTAGAATTGACTACCGGCGGGGAAGATGGTCGCGAACTTGGGTTGGTTGCCATCGGCATCGACCCTATGGGTGCTAGTTTTGAAATGGATGTCTGTGCAGCCGAAGACATATCTTGGCTTGGTGTAATTTGAACTAACACTGGCACTGACGGATCGATGAGTGGAGGATTGCAAGGAGGTACAACTCCTTCCGTGAAAGGATCCTCTGGAAATTCCATATGATATGGTGCTATGTGAAAATTAGGGGTTGTCACTGGAGGTTGCTCTTCCAAAGAAGGCACGGGCTCACCAAGACTCGACTCCTCCTCCGGTGTCAACGGAGGGAGACCTCGCTATCATCGAGATAGACAATGAGGGTCGAAAGATGCCACGGTGACCTGTTTATTTTTATCAAATTTTAATTATTTTTGATGTATTATAAAGTCTCAGTGATAGTAACCACACACCTAAAAAGGGAAAAAAGAAAAGAAGGACTTTCTAAAATCAATCAACAAGCAGCTAGAATAGGGTGGCCCCATCCGAGTACTACAGTTTGCTAGAGATGAAACCCTGTATCACAATAGCATACAGATAGGGTTAGTCGTAAACATAGCTACAATTAATCTAGAGCTTCACCCGAACCTCATACAATAGGTGTAAGCACTCTTGTGAAGATGAGTACCCTCCCAAGACCAAAGATAGAGTAGGTCTGTCTGTTTTAGGTACCAGGATAGCCTGTCCTAGTCACCTCGTGTAAGTCCCTAAAACTTTTGGCCACTAAAGATACCTCAAATCACATACATCATCAGGGGGGTCATGGTCGTAGACAGCACGCTATATGGGCAGAACACCTAGATCCCCGATCTAGTTTCGACATCCCCGAAGGGAACCGCAATATATAGCATGCCGAATGAATGCACTCGAAGGTGGGATAACTTCTCATGCACCCTAGTGTTGTCTCGCACTTAACTCTGATGGTAGTGGAGTGGTCCCGATAATATGAGTACAGTAGGATTTCACTTATTAATGACTCTAGTCTCAAGTTTTGAGATCTTGGGTGATTTTCTCACTTCTCCTACCCCAAGATCCTAGCCTGAACTAC
Source organism: Pinus albicaulis (assembly GCA_034641835.2). NCBI lineage: Eukaryota > Viridiplantae > Streptophyta > Pinopsida > Pinales > Pinaceae > Pinus > Pinus albicaulis. Next base: position 1,427,746,972 of record CM076580.1, read on the forward strand.
TGTTGGTGTGAGCTTAGAAAAATTTATATGATTAATTTTATTATCGCTTGATTCTTAGTGTACTTGATTATTAGTCTTGCGGAGGGGGAGTGGACGTATGAAATGTGATGAGATTCTGACTCATAAAACCATGCAGAAAATATGCTCTAAATATTTAATTTCAATGAATATTTTTTCTACAAGGAAAGATTTCTTTCAACATCCGTGCACCAATCATTCAAATAACATAGTTCAAATTTAAATATTTAGACATCTATCTATCCTCTCTTAACAGTTTTTTAACAAAAAAATTTCAAAAATAATGCAGCTAAGTTCAGAAAACTAAAAGAAAATTTCTTCTTCAAAAAGTAGATGCGATTGACATTAACTTTTCAAAATAAGAAAAAAAGACAAAAATGCTAGCTGGTAAACAAGCACAGGGATATAGCAAGAGAAGCTATTTTGATGGCCAATAACTCCACAGCCAAGGGGAAACACAACATAGGTGTAAACATTAGATTTGACTGGGTAACATAGGCAAGCAGAAGCTACAGAGCGTTAATATTGGGACTAATGCATTGTATCTGAGAAAATACCACGTTATAACGCTTTGAAGCACTTGGGAAGCGTTAGTCAGGGTAAAGTTGCACAGATGGCCAAGAAGGGTCTAATCTGGACTCTGTGAGCTTTTGAGATGTTCACTGAGCATGTAAGCTGGTTAGAAGGATATGTGAATAGAAGGAAAAATGGAAGTCATAGGAACAATCTGGAAACTTAGGGTTTAATCCCCAGTGGAGTCGCCAATTCTTCTATAGGGTAATATGCTTGGGTGGTAGTTATTAAATATCCCTCTCAGAGCTTTTTGGTGCCTGAGGCAGACAATCAGATTAGTTGTAAAGCTCACAAATATGTTGCGCACATGTTCATGCTAATATCTATAATCGACAAAGTAAGATGAAGATATTACCTCTTTATTGATAGGAGATCCTATGGAGAACAACAAGCAACGAAGTAGAGATCCTTCTTCATCGACTCCAAATCTAGATCCTTCAATCAATCAAAGCACCCGTGTAATTTCTACAACAGTATAGTTTGTTATTGATTAAAATAGAATATGAGAAACATGAAACAATAAATATCTAAGCCATTCATATCATGCTACATAGAATATTGAAAAACAATTGTGACACTGATGCATCAAATGGACAAAACATATACAATTCTATTGATTTATAAAAAGGAGGATTACAACCATTGGTTGCACCAAGCCCTCCTCAGTCTCCCAATTCCTCTCCTTCTTTCTCTATTTCCGAGTGTGATGATGCTCAAGGCAGAAATTTCTCAATGAGCTTCGGCGATCTTCAACCCTCACACTACAACAATGAAATTCTACTCTACATATATTCAATCCTTCGACCTTAGACCAAGAGCCCACAACTCCATTTTATAGAAGATGGAGAGGGAAAACCTTGCCAAATTATTCAACCAGTTTGTAATGGGAAAGATCAAGATGTTTCTATGTCCTTCAATGCTTTTTCCTTCCTTAGGAGTCCAGTTGTATTTGGCAAGGCCTAATAAAAGGTTTGTGCCTTTTAGTTTCTATTTTGCACTAGTCCTTTACGAGAAAAATCTTGAATTGCCAGTCACGTTTCCACAAGATCTTTTCCCTTTTCACACTTAAACATGGATAACGCTGCCCCTTGGGCAAGACAGAGTGTTACCCTAGGTACTAACGCTCCCTTTACATGTCTCAAGTGTGTTATAACGCTATCTAGCTTCTTCTGGGGTGTGTTACCTTGGCAGAAACGAGTCTTTTCTAGGTCATTTTATTCCTTCCATGTTACCTTCTCCTCTGAGCTGATGAGGAGGTCATTTGTCCTGTAACAACGACCAAGATCGTGTGTTGATACTCTTGCTGCGTGGAGTTGTAGACAAATCCAAAATCAATAGTTTCTTAGTTTCACTACTACATGAAAACCACTACTAGATGCGCTGCAAATGGGACATGGGTTACAAATTTTGGGTTTTATGCATACAGAGAGGAAGAAAATAGATTTAGTTTAGAATGGAAAAGAGTTCAACAACATGGGAAGTGATTTGTTCAGTTAGAATGCATATAGGTCAGTAGCATGAGGATAAATTTCATGAAAAAAGAAAAAAATATACTTTTTTCTTCTTTTGGGATTTTTTCTTCTACCTCTGAATGATTTTGGTTTTTGAATACTCCTCGATTGGAGATAAATTCACCTACTACACAATTTAGAGAGAGTGCAATTAGTTGTTGTATGAGTTAGAAGGGTTTTTTTGGTTTTTGTGCATGGTATTTCTGTGTACCAATGTAAGAATTTCAAGAGCTGTGAGAATATTGTGCATGTAACCTGAGTTCTTGTCTCTAACAACACATTATAAATGAATAAATGCATTGAATTGTATTCTTATATCTTGTGGGTAGGTTGAAAATTTCTCTCTATTTCTGATTTGTGATTTAATCGTTGAACTAGTTAATATTGTAGTCAAAACCCAATGGTTGTGGTTGTGCACTTTGGAACAAAAATTCAAGTTCTCTAGTTTTCTATGAGAGCTACGTGCATTCAACATAATAATGTTAATTTATTGCGTAGATTAGCTGTAATGAATTTGTTATAAACTCTCTTTTTATAAGTGTTTTTGTATGTTTTATTTTTCCTTTCTATGTGTATGTATTTCCAAATCCATAAATTTTCAAGTCCTCGTAAATTTCCAAACTTTTCCCAAATTCCTTTATTCATACATATTGCATTTAATTATAATGTCCAAGACAAAAAAATGTGATTCATAAGTATGTTATATTTTAATTTTTTCATCATGCATGTAATGAGTATACAATTTGCACCATTCCAAGTGTGGAGTTTGTACCTTTATTTTGAGACTCCCTTTGAAGACCATCAATCATATTTAATCTATATTAGGTATTAGTTAATATTATTGTTTTTGTACATGATACTAAAACATGTAAAGAGTAAGATATTGATTATGATCCTTGTGATCATTCGTTATCAAATTTGGCATCCATTAACTGCTATTTTCTTATGTAGAGGATCTACCATTCAACCTAATTAAATCATTCTTGTTATCATAGTGAAAGGAAAGCAGGATCAATTATATACTTTGTAGAATTGAAAGTATTTACATTTTTTTTTTTATCACAATATGTTTCTACAGTTGCAAGTGACAACTTGTAATAGCCCATTCCTCTTTCAATAGGTCAATATTGAATTATATTATACTATAGGCTATATAGATGTTCACACCGTTATATTGGATTTGGTTGATGAGTACATTTCAAGTGGTCCTTGTCTTTGAAAAAGGTTACATGTTATAGATATTCCCAATGATATTAGGGGTGATGTCATTGATTTAATAGGTATATTTTAAGGTATATAGGGTTTATGTTTAAAATGGAATTTATTTTTACATAATTTTAAATAAAAAATCTCCACAACACAATGGAATAATAGTAGATATATGGTGTCTATTTGGTCTTCTTACATCACTTTTAAATGTGAATTCCCATGTAAAAGGACTATTGAAATTTGTTAGAGAGTGGTAGGAATGGAACTACAAACGCTCAATGATTTCCCTTCATCACAATAGAACTATTGAGAAGAATTTCCCTTCCTCCTTTAAGTCATTCAAATAATTGAAGTATGTTTTAAATCAAGATATTCATTTTGAGAAAAGGGTTGTATGATTAATTGGAAAAGACTTCTCTCACCATGACACTTTGTATGATAATATTGTAGGATTTTTATATGGATTGATTATTAAATATGATTGCAACGATGAGTGTAAATTCATTAATTTCATACATTTATGAATGACATTACATTTTTTTTTGATAAGTTTCATAGATTTTGAGTGCGTGTTTGCTTGAACCATTTGAGTGAAAGAATTAGTGTAAGCATGTTGAATGTGAGTGTTGTTTTGGCTATGTGTGTGTGTTTATAAAATCCTGTGAGATATTTTTTGGATAGAGAAAGGGTATAAATTCTAATGTTTCTACATATAAAGGTAAGGAAATATGTAGGCCTGATTCCTTGCCCTAGTTGAAGAAATTTTTTTGGGGGAAGAGGTTGACTCCTATGTTGAAAGAATCATGCCTTCTTATCTTGCACATAAACATATTAATAGTATTTAAGACTCTATAAGACAAATTTATTAGTATTTAATCAAGCTATTGAAGGCTTCAAATAGGTTATAGGCGATATCCATGCCTTAGAAAAAATTAGAAGAAAATTGGGTGCATTTTTTACCAAGTTTTCCAAACTTGGAAAACATATGAATTTTCTTATTTCACGAAGAAAAACCTTCTAAGTAAAATAGCACATGTAATTGGAGAAAAATAATCTTTATTAACACATTGTAACCAACGAAAAAATATTTTGACAATATTCCAATGGAAAAGAAAATAAAGGCTAAAATATAGCTCATACCACCGAAGACAAATTTAATAAGTGATATGATTTTATTTTTCCAAAATTAAAAACATGATTGGGGTGATACATTACCAAGAAGTAAATAAATCACGTTGATATGTTTCCAAGTAGATAAGGTAGAAATATATGCTAGAGATAAGGAAAACAATTATTGGTTATTGAAAGAGAAGAAACAATGGTGAGTAGGAAATCTAGAAGGGTGAAACCTTGGTGAGTAAGAAAGAACCTTTTGGTGGTAAAGGAAAGAAGCATTGGAAAGAAAGAGGATAAATGTTGGAAATAAAGGGAAAACATTTCAGCAAGAATGAAGATAATTCTCGATGATAAAATAATAAAAAATGTTAATGAAAGGGAAATAATTCTCCTCGAAATAGTGAAGAGAATCAATATGATGAAAGTATATTGTAATGAATGATACATCATCGATAAGAAATATCATGGTGATATTTCATAAAAATAAAAAATAATTAAGATCGATGACTCATATCACACAATAGCTAAATTTTAAGGCATGAAATATGGGATAGGATGGGTGAATGTAATAGTCACAAGGGACAAAGAATTCAAGCCCACAAAAACTTAAAATTGGTGTTGTGTGTCATAAGCATTAAGATATTTGAAAGCTTGCAAAATTCTGCCATGTTGCAACCAAATATAATTCAAATGAAATATGAATTAGAACTCATAGGGTGGGGTTGGTAGCATGGAAATCTATCATGAGTCTAAAACCATTCATAACCATGAAATGGCATGCCTCACATTCTTTTTATTGTAGAATGGGAAGAAACTTAAAGTAGTGTTCCAAGATAAATGTTTGCATATAGTGACATTTCATCATGAAAAAATGTTCCATCACGACAAATAAAATTGCAAGGGAATGATACAAGGTTTGTACAACATAACCTTTATAGGTGATAATCGAAATATAAGGATAGTATCTTGAAGGGTGTGAAACTAATGGATGAGTGTAAAATGCATGATGTCGTAGAGTATGAATTTCATGTAGTTTATGCTAATGTGGTCGTAAGAAGAGGAAAGAACCATAGTAACCTTGAAAAAGTCATAAATTTGCACCCATAATTCATATTTGGACAAAAATTGTAGTCGCTGGAAAGATATCAATGAGCTTAATATGATTGTTAACTGAAAAGTGGATTTAGAGTTATGTAATATAATATGGTGCAGAAGAAAAGTTGACTAGCAATCTCCTTAATGATACTTAGGGAGTTTGGTAAGCTACAAAGGAAGTATTAGAACTTGGTTCAGACATGGGACTACTATTTCTAGGACCCACGACACCAAGGCATGCCCCCATCTCAATCAAGTGCCAATTGCACTTGGTGGGAACCTTGGTAGGAGAAACGTTGAGCCGGCGTAGTGTCCAAGCAAGTGCGCGGTTGTTTGGTTAAGTATTTTTAGGCAAGAGCGACCAAAAACGGGTTTTCTTGGGTGAAACCACTGCACAACATATAGGAAAAATGATATGTGGAGTGCACAATATGTATCAGGTCAAAAATATGGTGCCACAAGGAGGTCACCCCGACTAAGAAAGATAATCTTACAAAAAAATGGAACCCCTTTTCAAAATTGAATGATAATATAGTGTGTAAATGGAGTTTTATCCGAAACTGAATGACATGAATGCACAAATAAGTGAGGCATTGACCTAAGGGGAGTGAGAAAACTATGTGATGAGAAGCATGTCGATGGAACCAACCGAGGGGTTAGTTGACCCTCAAAATGATATGAAGGCATGTGAGAGGGCACATAAGTGAACCAATATGATGGTTCACCCTCCCCGTCACAAAGCATAAGTGAACAAGAGACAAAATATTTTAGGATTATGGAATTGAAATCACAACTAAACAAGAAAAATGAAAAAAAAAAATCGCATGGGTATGTGGATTTGGGTAGGTTTGTGGTAAGGAAAACTACTAAACAAACCAAAGTACAAATGGACAAAACCTAGTGGCAGAGATGCGGGTGGACAAAAATAGGTTTGAGTCGAACCAAATTTTGGGGATAGGTTTTTGGTAATGTAATTTTGGCGATTTTTCCATGGTGTAAGAAAGGAACCGAGTGGATGGGCTAGTGTTTCTTGTTTTATGTAAACATCACCATTGTAATAAAATTAAGGTTAGAGAGTTGTTCCATTATATTCTTGTGTACTTATGGGCTATTGCGATTTATTTTTTATGTTACATTTACAATTAAATTGTTGCATTAGGGGAATTTTGAGGTCTAAAATGGGCCTCCTAAGAAAAATTTACAACCAAAATAAAATTTATAAGAACCAATAGGCTTAAATATGATGATGTCAACCATGGGGGATGATACACCATTTTTGGAGTAAAAAAGTAAAAAGATGAAAAAATAATAAGATAATGAAACTACTTTTTCAACTTATATCCCTAAGGTTTTACTCAAATTTCGAGCAGGTATACTCGTTAGATGCATAATTTAATCCCTCATCCAAGGAGTACCCATGTTGCATACATTTGATGGACCTTGGTACATGAAAAATGAGAAATACATGAAAAAATATGATTGCAATCACGTTTTTCATGTATTTCACATTTTTCTTGTAGAAGAGTCCATCAAAATTATGTAACAAGGGTACTCCTTGGATGAAGAATTAATTTTTTCATCCAATGAGTGTTCATGCTTGAAATTTTAGTAAAACATTAGGGAGATAAGTTCAAAATACAAGTTGAAAAAGTAGTTTTTTCTTTCTTCCCTCTAAAATTTGATGATGTAATCAAATATTATTTTATTATTTCCACTATTATTTTATAATTTCCTTAGGAGGCCCATTTTAGACCTCAAAATTCCCCTAATGGATATATATTGAGACAATATGGGTCCGTGTTCTATATTAATGAAGTTATGATGTTCCTACTAAATAACAAATTTATAAAAAAATGAATAAGTAGAAAATTGTGAAGCATATCTAGGTGGAATAAAATTGTGCTACACTAAGAAATTATAAAACAAACCAGTTCCACATGCTCAAAGAATCATGGTGCACCAAAAGTGACTTGTAACCATGCAGAGCCCTTGGGGTCATGACAATTTGTATCGAATCAGATCAACAGTACATCCATATGGAGAAGTGTAATGAAATGTATGTCAAGCTTTTGTGCTTCTTATTCACCTAATGATTCTTGTAATAGAATTGGTGTCTTAGGGAAGGACCGGGATAGCTAAAGGCACAAGCTATGCTTCACAAACATAGATATCAACAAAAGGGTAGTACTAGTACTTATTAATACATGAGATTCACACAAATTCATGAGGGAAATATTGGCAGAGTAGCTTGGTTAGAAACATGTTAGAAATTATCCAGAAGGAGGATTGTGGTGAAATTATTAAAACTCCAAGGATATAATAATGACAAGATTGGTAGAAGATGTGTCCTTTCATATTGTTTAATGGAGGGAATTGTTGGATTTCACAATTATTTCTATGGATTATTTTGAAGTGATATTGGGACAATATTTCTTAAGATGGAATCAGGTGGTTCCAATATTGTGGAAATATTGACTTATTATATTTGGTGATGGAAATATGTTCATTATGGACACAACCACATGAAGTTAGAAGGGAATTTTGTATAATATTTCTACACTAAGTATGAGGAAAGCAACACATAGGTCAAATTCTCACTTATATGAAATGATGATCAAGTAGAAGATGGTGGGATGTGAATTCCTATTCCATTGCAGCTTTCAGACTTATTAACAAAATATGGAAATAATATGTTGGATGAGTTTTCAAAAGTTCTCCTACCTTGATAAGTAGTTGATCATCGCACTGAGATTGAGCTTGGTGCTCCACCACTAGCATGAGATCCTTCCAAGTTTTTAGGTTTCAATTTGGATGAGTTGAGGCATCAATTGAAAAAGCTAATTGATGACCATTACTACCAATATTTTATGGAGGGTTATTCAAATATAGCCTCTCCCTTGACATAATTTCTAAATAAGAATAAACCATGGAAGTGAACATGAAGAGTATGATTTTTTTTGAAGAAATAAAGCATAATATTGTGACAACTCCCATGTTGAAACTATTAGATTATGAGAAATTGTTTGATGTGTAGAAAAATTCATATGCTTTATCCATTGGAGGATTTTTGATGCAGGATGGTCAACCCATAGATTTTGAGAGTAGGAAGTTACATGATAAGGAGAATAGATATCCCATGCATGGAAGGAAATGATAACAATGATGAATTATCTACAATTTTCTAGGTACTACCTATTTTCTAAACTATTCATGGTACCTGGTGTCCATTAATATTGCAATGATAATGTTTCAAATCCCAAGGATCTCATATTTAATTATTAACCTGAGTTTCTTACAAAATTAAGAGCGATCAACACTATATGTGCATCAGGTAATATATTCTTCTCTTGTTGATCTTTATCTAGGAAGGACTCTATTGAAATTAAGGTTAGATGCATAGATACCAAGCTAACTGTGATAGCCCATTTTGGAATAATCCCCTCTTACATACATTATAAATATTTCATATATTTTTATTAAAAATTAAAAATACCTAAGAATTGGGACACAAATTCCATAGCTTGAGGAAGGATATAACTTGGGATTTGGAGGAATCCTTATTATTTCATGACAACCATTGAACATTGGTAAGTGTATGATTAAATGGAGTAGTTATTCCTTTATTCTATTCAAGGAAGAAGGAAAAGGAGTCCTAATTTCCTTTGATAACTACACAAGGCATAAAGGAAAAAAATTAAATTGAGAATGGGTTGTATTGTCAGTAGGGAAAATTGAATTCAACCATGTAGGACATAACCACGGTGGTCAAGAAGGAATGGGTGATAGTAAGGTATTCCCATGCATCCAAAAATGGTTGTAGTTGTGTAATGGAGGAGATCATCACACTTCACGTGCATGAATGGAGACGAAAATTCTCCCAGAAGACACTCAATGCATGGAAAGTAAGGGAGCGTTCATGAAGAAAGTATTATAATGTATATAGGAGAGATAATCTATAAAATTAGAGAGAAAAAAAAATAACATAGAGGAGAATTTATAAGAAAGAATAGGAATAAATAGGAGGAAAAGATCTCATGAAGAGGATGACAGAAGTATGACTACACTATAGAGAAGGGAAATGATAACAAGGGAGGAAAGGATAAACAAGATATGTGTGGCTACAGCAAGGGAAAAATGGGAGTAATAATTTAGTTGAGAGTAAGGAGGCGGGAAGGATATATCATAAGATTGGAAAATAGTCTCTCGATTCCCTGTAAGAATGGAGGGTGGAGATGATTTTCTCTAGATTCCCTTGACATATTAGGTGGAGGCATGCTCCTTGGATTCATGGTGAGGAGAGAGTTCCTTATTCCCCATCTATTTTATTTTTTTATACAGTGGGTTCTAGATTCCTGGGATTGGATAGAACCACTATGTGAAATATTTTTTAAAGGTGGAGGTGATAAGCCTCTAGGTTCCCTCATTTAGTTTGGGTGGATGTGAGCCATTGGGTTTCTCTTCTTTATCTAGTAATGATATAGCCATAGTTATTATTTAAGTAGATGAAGGATGGAGGTGGTGGACCTATGGATTCCCTTATGAGATGTTGGCCACCAAGTAGTTGAAGGGTGGATGTTGACAACCTCTAGATTCCATTATGAGAAATTTTCTGCAAGAAGCAGTTGGTGGGTGGAGGTCGATGGCCTTATAGAGTCCTTGTTTCATTTTGTATAATTGGTTAATCCCTTAAGCACACATCCTCAATCTCTATAATCTAGCTTGGGGGTGACTAATTCAATAAAGGCTTGGTTACACTAGCATTTATGGTTAGGTGGAGAGTGAAATTCCCAATCTTAGCTTCCTGGTTCAAACTATCAAAGATAATTATTTTCTTATTACTCTTGCGCTAAAAAAGATTTATGATTGTTAATTATACATTTTTCACATGGCTTTTGATACAAGGAATGAGGAATTCCTATATAAATATTTATTGTTGGCTTAAATGCATGAATATGCATTGATTTACACATCTGTGTTGAGTTAAGCATACTCCTAGTTTAGATAGCTTCTCTATAAGGAATGTTTGAATCTCTTAAGTTCATGATTTAGAGCTATAGTATGTGTTCATGAATGTTGAAGAGATAGGTAAATATCTATAATGAGAATACTCTGTTAAAATAAATGCTAGTTGTTTTTTTTTCTAATATGTAAACCTATGAATGTTAGAGGTTTTGAATAGGCTAATGTGCTAATATAATACCTATGATTTGTTGGGGGAAATGGATTCCTATATAATATCAAGATATATTCCCTAGATGAGGAATGTTTCAGTCCTAGAGGTCTAATATAACTAAGCTTCTTATGGTTTTATGTAATTCTTGTTATAGGTTGGCACAAGGGTGGTAATTTACTTGAGTCAATGACCAAGAATGTCAATAAAACATAGAAAGGTATTGCAGGTGCCTAGAGAATATATACATATACATATATACATATTCACACACACACACAGATATATATATATATATATATATATATAGAGAGAGAGAGAGAGAGAGAGAGAGAGAGAACGAACCTATTTTTTTTTCTTGCACTGAGCTTGGAATTTTCTATCAGTCTCTATATGGTGTGATGGACACATCTATATTACTTAAAAATATGATTAAACTAGAAATAGAATGGCCATTTGGGCATGATTTAAATCCTGTAAACCCAAGAGGAAAAGTGTGTGTGTCTATATATATATATATATAAAATAAATGGATTTGGACCGAGCCCCATTAAAGCTCAGGAATGATAACATAATACATATATAGGTACATAAGATTGGACTAGGCCAAGACTCACATGAGCTCAACATAGACAGCATAATGTGCATATGAATGATCCCATAAGCAAGGGGTAAGGGCAGGAAATTCCCAAATTATGCACATCAACAAGTGTCGTGGGGTAGGAAGTTTGGGGCCTAGAGGAGTAAAATGGGGCTCAAGCATAAACACCATGTGACTAGGCACTACGACTAAGAGTTGAAGACTAGGGGTCAATATTTGTTTCAAAGGATTAATGGAGTGGATCCTTGTGGATCATATGGCCAATATCCAAAACCAGGGGCAAAGGTTGGATAAATTTGGGTTATTGAGAGTGAGTACCTCATACCCATCCATGTTTTCCAGAGTTTTGGTAGCCTGAATATTTTTCAGGGAGGTTGGACAAGTCCCGTCAGAATCAGAAGATTAGGATGACATGGAAGGTGCGGTCAAAGTTTAAGCATTTGGCATGTTAAGGTGGAGAACCCCCCAAATATCATATAACATGGAAACTACAAACTATGGGAAATTTCAAGACTATGTGGGACCTAGGCCCCATGGAGGAGGATGACATCACCCAGATGTTCAAAATTGGTGACATAACCCCAAAAACCAAATCCTAGAGACTTTGAGAAGAGCACTTCGTAGAAACCCCATGATTTAATTTTTGTGATGACGTGGCATGTGGTCTTGTTGAGTGGGAATGAGTGTCATATGGCATGAATGATTTGGTTTACCAGTCAAAGGGGATGCTAATATCTAGTGCGATGAGTATATTTCCATGTATCCTAGAGGGTAGTCCCCAACCATTTCAACATGGAACAATATCGGAACCCACGATAACTATAATATCAGGATGATATGTCCATAAAGGGCCTACACCCACATACACCGAATATATAACATACATTATTTTATAATTTTTTCCATGTGAGCCATGGAGAGGGGTTCTCGTGAGCATGGCGGTCATAATTGGGTTAGGAGTTTCTAACTAAAATGATGTGGCATATGACTTAGATAGACAGGCGAGGACTGTGTGGATTCCATGTGGGATGTTGCATGACGTGGAACTATCTGATACACCACACTTTAGATTTCCATATATTTTGATCTGGGAGTTGAATCATAGTAAAATTTATCCCATTGGAAAGGTATCAATGGAAGGAATCTGACAATGTAATCTATTTTAGGCTTTTAAATTATATGTCATTTCCATTACAGGACATTGGAAGCTGTGTTAGTTTGGTAATTTCCTCCTAGTTGGGGCTAGGGATATTAGTGGGTATTTTACATAGTGGTATCAGAGCTTATAGGTTCAACACTTGGATTGGATGGGCCATATCGTAGAAAAATTGTAATCAAAGGTTTAACTCTAAACCTTTGGGGATAATTTGGTTCCCTATTACAAAATTAATAGAGCAGTAAGTATAAGCATAAAAAATAGAATGGATCTTCAAAGCTAGGGTGGAGCTCCAGCTCTGAGTGTTTTCGCTGAATGTGGATATAATTACATGGTATTTATAAAATTTGATTGTGAATTGTATGTTGATTGCAGGGATGTTATGATATGATGGATTTTATTATAAAATGCAAGGGTACTACATGTCTTTTCTATTATGCATCTTGAAGTTTTAGATAGCCTATGGTTGCGACTATGGATGCGTGTTGATTCTTCATTATTTGCAGAACTTCTTGCATGGTTTTGAGTATAATTTTTTGAAGAGTACTAGCACTACTAGTTAAGTGGTGTATTCTTACATGCTTAGAATAAGTTTGCATGTGAATTCTCTTGTGATTGCTAACTATTTTATGTTTTTGTGTTCCTCAATTGATTTTAACTTTGATTTGTCATTTTTTACTATTCACTATGCATGTCCATGTTGTTTATTCTAGAGTTTTCCATTATGATTAATGTTGCAGATTTCATTTTTGCAATGTTTCCCTTTGATCCCTCTTGATATTTCCTTTTTATTTCATTTTTTATTTTCGATTTTTATGGTTTTGGATCTCACAACAAGTTTATTGGAGTGGTAGGGAGACCATGTGGGCTCTGGTAGAGGGTCTAGGAGGACTAATATAAAAATACAAATTGAGAGAGGCTTATGCATAAGCAATGAGCGTAAATGAAAATGAGAAAGGATGAGAAGGGGCAGTGCATGGTTTTCATGAATAAGAAAATACAAATGTTTGGAAGGTAAGTGAGAAAAAGTAAAACACTAGAACATATTAGAGATTTACTCCGGAACCTAACAATAGTCATGGATGAAAGGGAATTATTGTTAGTGTGAATATTAATTGCAAGTGTGTGAAAAATACCACTTTAGCTGTGCATAAAAAACAGCCCTAACAACAAAATATGGCTGCCAATATCTTCAGATCCGCAGTTATTTTATCAAGATAGATGCTGCAAAAATCTAGATCTATGCATCAAAAGACATTAAGAAGTAGATAAAACATAAAAGACAAGACAAGAATATGTTGAATGGATTTTATATTAAGGGCACCTCGGAGGAAAAAATAGAAGGATGTTACCAGTTCTCCTCAATAGGATGGGTTCTTGTAAGTCCTAGACACTTTGGGTCTAAAATTCCTCTCTCTTGATGGTGTAGAAAACCCCAAAAAAAAGGAACTCAAAGGGAGCTCACAAGGAAAAGGATGGAAAAATATGACAATGATGGTGGATCAAAGTTAGACCAAAAGTATAGATCCATAGTGATCTTAGGCAACAAAAGGTGGTGAATGAATGGAAAAATCCTTCTATTTATAACAAAATATTGAGTTAGTCTAGATATTGGTGCATAATCAAAATATTATTAACCAAATCAAGATCCAACTTTTATGGAATATTTTATTATTTTTGTTGGAGGGAAAAAGAATTTGACTTGGGTCGAATCCCTTTATTTGTAAATAATAAATAAATAAATGATTTATTTATCATTTTAAGGATGTGGTTGAGTAATAATTAAATAAATAATGATTTATTTAACTATTTATGAGTGATTTAGTCAATTTTAACAAGGAATATTATTTAAATAAGGTTTAAATAATTATTCCTAGAAAATAAAAAGATAATAATATTTATCTAATTAATTTTCCTATTTTGGGTTAAATATGACTAGGAATATTAATTAAACTATTGTTTAACTAATTATTCCTTGAGGAAAATCAAACAAATGTGGATTTATTTAATATTTCCTCATGGGGTTTCCTGTTTAGACCATAAACAATTTAATAAAGGTGTTTTACTAAGTTACTTTTCATAGTGAAAGAAATTTTACTTAGAGTAAAATTGTTCTTACATGGTGTACTTAGGTCCATCTAATAGTAACAGGTTATTTGCCTCATTGACCATGGACTTAAGGTGAGGCAACTCTAGACAAGTATGGGTGGTGTGACCGACAACATCACACAAAGCGCACTGGATAGTGCGTTTTGGCGGCCGAGGAGGGGCAAGGTTTGTCGGGGTGGCCTTGTCTCTGGTTGCCCCCGTGCGAGATTTTCCCTTCTTACCCGAAGTGGTCACAACAGGAGGTGGTTCTTGTTGAGGTGGCTGAGGCACTGTTGCGGCGGGAGAAGTCATGGGGACTGGTTGAACCGGATTCAAACCAAGATAATGTTTGGGTTGACCAGGAGGGGTAGAGGCTGGAGGATCAAGCTACCAGATGGGAATCCCAAGGGTCAGGCTGGGAAGAGAGAGGGTGGCCATCAAAGGTACCGTGTACACTCTTAGGGGGGAGCTAGGAACAGTATCTGACCAGAGGGGTAATGGCCAGGTGGGACGACTCCTAAATGGTTAAGGCTTGGAGGAACCATTCCAGGAGGGTAAAGAGGCTCAGGGATACCAGCTGAAGGTCCAAGACGAGGAGGTCTAGAAGGCTGAATCGAAGGGCTAGGAGTAGGCTGTGGAGGGCGAGGAGGCTGCTGACTAGCTGAGGCGGGCCGCTTAAGCGCAACCCGAGACGATTGCATCATTCAAACATTCGATGAGCTGGGATCAAAGATAGGAGGAGGAAGACCAGGGAATGTACCAAGAAATGAGGAATATTTGTAGACTTTGGGTGAGACATTGGTCAAAGTATCGACGATTTGCTTATTGGTCACTGAAGAGATGATGGACTCAGGGGACGTCTGAGACTTCGATTCATAATATGTCAACTGGTTAATGGTGACTATCTTTCCGTTACGATGGAAGTATATCTTGCGGTGAACCACGGATGGGACAGCAGACATCGCATAAGTGTAGCTACGACCCAATAGAATTTTTTAATCTAAGGGGGAATCTATAAATTTTACGTCAACGCAAACAGTCTTGCCCGCAAGAGTAATAGGACAATTGCAGAATAAGCCAATGGGCTGGGAGACGTGGACATCCCACACTTAGAGAGTGATCGTGGAAGGAGCCAACGTAGGTGACCTAATTTTCTTCCAAACTGAAGTGGACATCACACAGGTGGATTCCCCCTCATCAATGATGAACCGGGAAACGATGGCGATGCACCGAGAAACGATGGCGTTCTGGATCTTGACTAGGATTTGGAAAGCGACGAAAGCAGGGAGAGGAGGATGTTCTGACTGGTCAACATCAAAGACAATCAATCGATCATTGGAAGGATCTATAATGCCCATGGCAGATAGTAGAGATTTTCGTTGTGAAGGGCACGATTGGACGAGTTCCAGTGTTGAAATGGCAGCAGGAGATTGCACCAAATCATCTACTATGCTATATGAATGGGAAGCTTTTCCAGAAGCAGCATTTTGGCGTAGTGTTCCCTTAGGGATCTTGATATGAACCTCTGCCTTAGGCAAAGGGATCTGCAAGGGACCATTAGGTTTCGAAAGAGGCTCTGTAGAGATCGAAGGAGGCGGCTCGGGGACAGACGTAGCGGGAGTCTTGTTGTACTGATGGGACTGAGTCTGAAGATTGATGTCTACGGTTAAAGGGTGATCATATTTCATCATGAGAATCTGGTAATCAGAGGTACCAGATGGAAGAGATTGAGTGGCCACCTATCCTTCAGGTGGTTGGGTAGCCACAAATCCTTACTGAGGGAAAGGATTAGTAAGCATAGCCAGCTGACTAGGCGCAGCATTGGGAGGGATGGAAGGGGAGGCTTGCTGTCCTCACAATGTTGCTTGAGACTCCCACATCTACTTCATCTGTGGTAAAAGAGGACAATCATGTGTGTAATGACCATAAACACCACATTAAAAACAATGCTTGTTCATGTGAACAGGCCTGTCCTGCTTGGGCTGAGTGCCCTGTTGCTGGTTAGCAGTGTTAGGGGCATTAATTTGAGGATTAAGTCCAGGATTACCAGGAGAAGATTGATTTTGAGTGCCTTTCCTCTTCTTTTTGGAGGGAGGAGGATTATTCGTGCCCTGCTATGCATACACCTGCCCTTGAGGGGGCGGTGGCTGCTATTGCAGGGTTTGAGAAGGCAAGGGAGGAGGTGGTGCTAATGCTGGAGGAGCTGGAGCACCAGATTGTGGATACAGATAGTAAGGAGGTTGGGTAACAGTGTGGTAAACAAGAGGTTGGGAAAAAGGAGGAGGCATGCCGTATCCTGGATACATGCTACCGGGAGGGGAAAAGGTGCAGGAGGTGTTGCCCCCCCCTGAGGAAAACCATAGCCCATGGGAGGTTGAGCGTATGGATGAGAGAGAGTTCCAACGATATCGTCGGTGGCATGAGATTCCCCTAGTGCGTTAGCACCACTGGGTCTAGGAATATCAAGTAGAACGGTATAAACATAACTCGACTGAGCGTAGATCAGGTCATATTTTAACGCAATTTGGAGAGCGATTTCTTCAGTTTGAGGGAAATATGATGCGACATATTTTTTGATAGGTGGCAAGAGAGATCTAAGGAACTATTCCATGTATACATGGTCTTCAAAGGTAGGGGCTTGACATAGGCTCTTTCTTCTCTGCCATTCCTGGACATGATCAGATAGGTGAGTCGCAGATGATTGACGAAAAGAAGTCAAAAGTTCGGTACTAATGTGATAACGAAGAGGAAGCTGGAAATAAGAGAAAAAGGCTGGAGCAAGAGTTGCAAAGGTGGTATGAGAGGATGAGGCCTGATCAAAATACCACTTAGAAGCTTCACTCGTAAGCATACATTGCAACAACCGAAGACGGACAGAGTCGTCGGTAATGGAGTTAGATGAACACCACATGTGGAAAGATCGAACATGATTTGTAGGATCTTCTCCAGCAAGGGCTTCAAACTTGGGGATGCCAGAAGGGAACATAGTTGGCTTAGCAAGCCAACTAGCGTTATGGTGTATAGGGTCATTTATCAACTGGTCAAAATCGAGAAGACTGAGGCCTGTCATATAGGGGAGCAAGGGAGCAGATGGGATAGTTCCTGTTGCGGTCCCACTAGTGGTATTCCCAGCATTAGGGCTGGGGCTACCACCAGCGTTAGGTCCTGAACCACACATGGTGAAGGTGACAGGAGGAGAACCGGGGGTGGAAGGAGAACCCAATAAACCAGAAGAAGAGTCGGAGTGTGGACTTTGAGGAGGATTAACTTGAATCCTATGCATAGGAGTAAGTATTCCTACCAGAAACTGAGGATGAAGGCCAAGAAGTCTCTTGGATAAACGCCTTGGTGGCGCAATGGTGATGACACAAACACGGCACAAGGGAAAAAGAGACTGACAAGGGCAAGGAGGTGTAGGATCAACTGATTACAATGTCGAAACAAGGGCGAAGAGGTGCAGGATCAATTGATTTCAATGTTTTAGAGTCTTTTCTTGGCGGTGGTAACCAAGCCCTTTTTCTCTTAGGGTGTGTGCACAAAGTGTGTAAATTTTGATTTTTAAACCTAGATGTTTGTAGAGAAAAATAAAAAGCGTGCTTTGTAACTGTAAATAAACCTACATATAACAGTATATGAAACTGAAATAACAGTAAATAAATAGCTAATAATGCAATAATTTTAACCCAAGAAGGCAAGCCTCTCAACAAGTAGTCTGTAGGTGGGTAAAAACTAGTCAAAACACACCAAAATAGCTAATAGATCTAAGGTCGGGAGGGACAGGGATCTAAATGTAAAAATCTATTGGAAAGTGGTGCAGAAAACAACAACAAATCAGAGGAAAGATTGTTGTAAATGAGGTGGTGAAAGGCTATCTCCTGGAGGGAAACAGAGTGAACCCTAGAGGAAAACCCAAAAAAAAACTAAATGAGGTGATTTGGATGGATAAATAGCCAATCTGAAGTGGAACTGAAGGTGAGGTATCAGATCTAAAAAATGGCTGAACACTCTAAAAAATTTAGACAACCTACAACAGCTAAAACTCTTCCACATAGTGTGGAGGGTACTGAAGCCCTGGGGGGCTAGGTTCCCACTTAGTTGATTAAAATAGAACAAGTACATGTCAAAAAATGGTGGAGACGGAGGTCAAACAACCTTGAACAGATGCCCAGACAAACCTAGAAAAATTTCAGAAAAACTCTCGCAAAAAGTTCAGGTCATAGTTTCTAACCTGTTTTCTGTAGAGGTCGCAGTTTCTGAGCTCAAAAGTGCGTCCTGGAGCTCCAGGACGCAATTTTAGGGCCAAAAATTGCAACTTGCACTTTCAGCACTCTCGGCAGCAGATTTCAGTAAAAAGTGTCATCTCAGCTGCGACTAATGTTTGTCACCTGTGAAATATGTCTGAAAACACACAGAAGTTATAATTTTTATTTTTTTATGGTTTTATAGGTTAAAAACAACATCAAGAAAATAAAAAACAAGAGGTTGAAGATAAATCCTAGGGTTTGAAACAACTGGATATGCAAGGATCAGAAAAACGACAGTGGTCGTAATCGTAAACCCATGTGGAGTCGCCAGTTGTTAGTATGAATATTAATTGCAAGTGTGCGAATAAAGACCACTTTAGTTGTGCATAACAAACAACCCTAATAGAAAAATATGGTTTCCAATATCTTCAGATCTGCAGTTAGTTTATCAAGATAAATGCTTCAAAAATCTAGATCTATGCATCAAAAGACATTAAGCAGTAGATAAAACAAGATTTACTCCTTGCATCCAATATACAAGACAAGAATATGTTGAATGAATTTTATATTAAGGGCACCTGGGAGGAAAACATAGAAGGATGTTACCAGTTCTCCTCAATGGGATGGGTTCTTGTAAGTCCTCAGCACTTCAGATCGAAAATTCTTCTCTCTTGATGGTGTAGAAAACCTAGACAAAAAAAGGAACTCAAAGGGAGTTCACAAGCAAAAGGATGGAAAAATATGACAATGATGGTGGATCAAATTCAGACCAAAAGTATAGATCCAGAGTGATCTTAGGTAACAAAAGGTGGTGAATGAATGGAAAACCCCTTCTATTTATAACAAAATATTGAGTTAGTCTAGATATTGGTGCATAGTTAAAATATTATTAATCAAATCAAGATCCATCTTTTATGGAATATTTTATTATTTTTGTTGGAGGGAAAAGGAATTTGACTTGGGTCAAATCCCTTTATTTGTAAATAATAAATAAATAAATGATTTATTTATCATTTTAAGGATTTGGTTGAGTAATAATTAAATAAATAATGATTTATTTAACTATTTATGAGTGATTTAGTCAAATTTAACAAGGAATATTATTTAAATAAGGTTTAAATAATTATTTCTAGAAAATAATAAGATAAATAATAATTTATCTAATTAATTTTCCTGTTTTGGGTTAAATATGACCAGGAATATTAATTAAATTGTTGTTTAACTAATTATTCCTTGAGGAAAATCAAACAAATGTGGATTTCTTTAATATTTCCTCATGGGGTTTCCTGTTTAGACCATAAACAACTTAATAAAGTTGTTTTACTAAGTTATTTTTCACAGTGAAACCAATTTTACTTAGGGTAAAATTGGTCTTACATGGTGTACTTAGGTCCATCTAATAGTAACAGGTTAGATGACCAAAAAATGGTGTAACGATTATCTAACCTTAGTTTTATTTGACATAATTCAATATCTACCACATTCTTGATTAAGTGGACAATAATATGATAGAAAATTGGGTTAGTTGGGTGCATGGGAATGATGGACAATGAAATGACACACAAAAATTTCTCTTAAGCTTAACTCTAATTACACATATAATTATGTATTGTATACATTATCATGGTGATGATTATATATATGAAAATTCCAATTTCCTAACAATGTTTGTCAGTGGTCATTCTTGTGGAAGAGTAATTGCTTCAATTTATTTAATGCAGATGTGAATGAAATAAAATGTTTCCTGGTATAATGAGGGATAAATTGGGAAGAAATATCATTGGTTGATATACAATTTTAATATTAGCTGAACAAGATTCTCATATTGTTCCCATGCTTGAATTACAAACATGGAATGTTGGAGGATATATCAACAAAATGAAAGAAGTATCATCTACGACATGCAGGGACAAGCATGGAAAAATGAAGGAGCCATAGACCTGGGATTTGGACTATGGGTGCACATGGAAAAATCATGGAAAAGACAATTTTCAAGTGAATGAAAATCATCCTCTATATTACATGTTTGGGCGGAGACCTTGTATCTTTTGGTTTCCTAATTTATATAAGTGGATACCATACAGTCTTTGGATTCCCAATGATATGAGACTACGAGCTTGGAATGAGTTACAATGTTGTGTAAATTTTGTATTGTTCCATGTGTACGTTGTATTATACCACATGTATATGTGTATTGGTTGTATAATGTGTTGGGAAAAGAAGGTATCATACTGTCTGGGCCCTTGTGTTATTTAATGTGTCGAGTGGAGGTGGGTTACCCTATATATTCCTAATGATAAGGTGTTAGGTGTAGGTGGGTGAGCCTCTATATTCCCTTGAGGGTAGATGTTTCAGCCTCTATATTCCCCTATTTTTTAGTTGAGGGTGTGGGAATTAGCCTTTGGATTCCATTCAGGGTGGAGGTATTAACCTTTGGATTCCCTTGCTTTTGATTTGTGTTGTGTAAACAGCTCCAAAAATAGAAGAAAAGGGATATCAACGCCTTAGAAATAAGCCACTTCGAGGGGGCAACCTCCAATACATTACATAAATGAACAATTCTTGGATGATACAATTTACAAAACCTCCTTTCTATATATAGGAGTCCATGGCGCCATAATGTAATCCTAGTGGGCCACAATGTAATCCTAGCCGACCTAACAATAATAATTTAAGGGCACAATAATAACAAAATGGGGGTTACAAGGGTACAATAATAACAATAAGGGGGTTACACTAATAACAATAAGGGACTATACTAGTAATATAGAGACCTAACATTCCCCTCTCCTTCAAAAAGGTGTTGTACTCAACGCTTGAGTAGCTCTGGGTGCTTCTATATAAAATTCTCATCCTCCCATGTAGAATCTTCAGTGGGTAATTTCTTCCACTTGATGAGCTACTATGAAATTGATCGATTCCGTAGCTCTCGAGTTCTTGTTTCCCTGACTGCTTCAGGTTCCAATATGATTTTTCCTTCCTCATCAAGTTCTGGCAATATTGTTTGAACTGGAAGATTTTCACCTATAACCTTCTTTAAGCATGAAACATGGAAAACTAGACGCACTCGCGAAGAATCAAGAAGCTCCAATTTGTATGCCATAGTACCAATCTTTTGCAACACCTTGTAAGGACCATAGTACTTTGAAGATAATTTATTATCCTTCTTAGCTTGCTTGAGGGACATTTTTTTGTATGGTTGTAGCCGTAAAAATACCCAATCTCCTACATCAAAACTTCTCTTGCTGCGATGTTGATCTGCCTGTTGTTTCATTCGATTTTGTGCCAAATTTAGGTTATCCTTTAAGACTTGGAGAACTTATTGCTGATGCTCGATGTGATCTTCCACTGCTTGAACCTTCGAATTTTCCCTTAAATATTATGTGATGGATGGTGGATGATATCCATAAAGTGCCATAAACGGGGTCATTTTTGTTGCAGTATGGAAGGAAGTGTTATACCACCATTCAACGAGAGGTAACCACTTGACCCATTGTTGTGTAACCAACTCAAAAAGAGAAGAAAAGAGATATAAACGCCTTATAAATGAGCCACTTCGAGGGGGCAACCTCCAATACATTACATAAATAAACAATTCTTGGATGATACAATTTACAAAACCTCCTATCTATATATAGGAGTCCATGGGGCCATAATGTAATCCTAGCCGACCTAACAATAATAATGAAAGGGCACAATAATAACAATATGGGGGTTACAAGGGTACAATAATAACAATAAGGGGGTCTACACTAACATAATAAGGGGCTACACTATTAATATAGGGACTTAACATGCCCCTCTCCTTCAAACAAGTGTTGTCCTCAACGCTTGATTATTTCTTGATGCTTCTGTATAAAATTCTCATCCTCCCATGTGAAATATTCTACAGGAAAGTTCTTCCACTTGCTAAGATACTCTGAAATTGATCGTACTTGTCGATTTCTTGTTTCTATCACTGCTTCATAACTTCTTTCGATGTGATGTTGATCTTCCTGTTGTTTCATTAGATTCTGCACCAAAGTTGGGTTATCCTTTGAGAGTTGGAGAACTTGTTGTTGATGCTCGCTGTGATCTTCCACTAATTTATCATCCATATTAGATATTATTTGATCCTTCAAACCATCCAACTTAGCCTCCATTTCTGCTTTTAAACCATCTATTTCATCTTCGATTGCTCTTCGTAAGATCGAAAATTGTTGCACTTGGTACCGTAATTTTGATATCTCATACTGCAATTCTTCCTCTTCATGCATCATTGTATAGATTTCTGAGGGCTTAATGGGTATGGAATTATTTTTTGGAGGCATTATATAACCCAATGCTGATAAATATTCTTCAATATTCCCTTGGAATCACTTCAAACTGCTTTTTCAAACAAACGTTATGCAATTTTAAAAAACAAATACACACTTTTTTCTTGCTTTGAGGAGCTCGATATTGAAATTGTATTATCTCTGTGATTGCAGATCTTCAATATTTGAAATTCAGCACTGTAGTAGCCCTCTGAATTTTCTTTTGAATGCCACAGGTATGACCTGATTTGGATTCTCCAAGACAAAGTTGTGTCCAATCTCCCACAATGACCTAATTATGGATTGGTTCAGTAGAGCGAACTTGTACGACTTGCCACGTGTCACTGTTTCATCCTTTGTCTCTGAAATTGATAGAAAATAAACTAAAGTCTGTGTACTTAAGACAAATTTTTACGGCACTCCAATTCGATGCCCAGAGAGAGAGTTATTGAACTTTTCCCACGATCACCTCTTTGAGATGCAATTCAGGAGCCTGAAAAAGCACTACCTTCCACAGATCATATCTCCAAAAATATTGTGAACCAAGCTCTGAAAATTTTTGACGCATTTCCTCAGGATTTCAGCTTCGCACCATATGAATTTCAGATTCTGAACCTTTGTAGAAAAAACTTTATAGCGAAAATGCCACGATGACCTGTTTAGGAGCTTGAAATAATACCTAACTTCCACAGATGATATCTCCGAAAATATTGCGAACCAAGCTCTGAAATGTTTAGACAAGATTCCTCAGGATTTTTTCTTCACACCCTAAAAATTTCAGCTTCTGAAACTTCGTAGAAAAAAAGTTATAGCGAAAATTCCACGATGACCTGTTTGGAGCAGCGAAACCCTAGAATCCAAAGCTCTGATACCAAATGTTGTGTAACCAGCTCAAAAAAGAGAAGAAAAGAGATATCAACGCCTTAGAAATGAGCCACTTCGAGGGGGAAACCTCCAATACATTACATAAATGAACAATTCTTGGATGATACAATTTACAAAACCTCCTATCTATATATAGGAGTCCATGGGGCCATAATGTAATCCTAGTGGGCCACAATGTAATCCTAGCCGACCTAATAATAATAATTTAAGGGCACAATAATAACAAAATGGGGGTTACAAGGGTACAATAATAACAATAAGGGGGGCTACACTAACATACTAAGGGGCTACACTACTAATATAGGGACTTAACACACCCATTGTGTTTGCTTATCAGATACAAAACAACGAAGATATCCTTCCAAACATTTATTTACTATCTCAGTTTGACCATTAGATTGAGGATGATAAGATGATATGAGCTAATTGAGTACCCAAACAAGAAAATAACTCCGTCCAAAAATTTCCAGTAAAAATGGGATCTCTGTCGCTCACAATAACCCTTGGGCTTCCATGTAGCTTTTGAATTCTGTCCATAAATGTAGTAGAAATTGTACTTGCTTTAAATGGATGAGATAATGCAAAAAAGTGTGCATACTTGGTAAGTCTATCAACTACCACCATGATGACACTCTTTCCTTCGGACTTAGGTAAACCTGTGATAAAATCCACTGAAATCTCCTCCCAACATTGACTTGGAATAGATAAAGGTTGTAGAAGTCCCAGGGTCTTAATTGTCTCAACTTTATTCTGCTGGCAAACCAAACATTCTGCCAAAAAATTTTGAATATCAGATTTAAGGCCATCCCAAAATAATTATTTCTTCACCTTGTGGTAAGTTTTAAAAAATCCTGAGTGTCCTCCTAAAGGAGAAGTATGAAATTCCAGAAGAATATTTTGTTTTAGTTGGGAATTCTTACAAAGATATAAGTGATATTTGTACCATAAGGAATCATTTTTCCAACTAAATGTATCAGATGTACTAGGATCTTGCTGCAACTTTTGAATGAGTGTCCATACATCTTTTTCCTTCTTCCATTCATCTCTTGCTTCAATTATCCAATCTGGTTGGATAATAGAAATGGCACAAAGCAATGCTTCCACCTCTTCATTCTTTCTTGAGAGTGCATCTGCAACAACATTAAGCTTTCCTTTTTTTAGATTATTTCAAAGTCATAACCCAACATCTTTGTGACCCATTTTTTCTGCTCTTCTAAAGATAGTCTTTGTTCCAAAAAGTGTTTAGGACTATCATGATCAGTTTTTACCTTGAAGTGTCTTCCCATTAGGTAAGTTCTCCATTTCTTTAGTGCATGCAGTATTGCTAACATTTCCTTCTCATAAAGAATGGGTTTATGTAAATACTTTCCTTTGATTGGACAACTTTCAAAAGCAATGGGTCTTCCTTCCTGCATTAAAACAACACCAATTCCATTTCCTGAGGCATCACATTCCACAATAAATGTTTTTGTGAAGTCTGACGTAGCTAAGACCGGTGCTAGGCACATTGCCTCTTTAAGATGTTCAAAGGCCTTAGTTGCTTCAGGAGTCCATGAAAATGCATCTTTCTTCAATAATGTTGTTAGAGGTGCTGCTATTCTCCCACAATTCTTAACAAACTTGCGATAATACCCTGTTAACCCTAGAAATCCTCGCAACTGCTTTATGGTTGTCGGGACTTTCCATTCCTTAATGGCTTTAATTTTGTTAGGGTCTACTTTAACACCCTCGTGAGATACAATATGACCTAGACATTCCACCTCTTGTACTCCAAAGAAACATTTGGATGTTTTTGCATATAATTGTTTCTCCCGCAATAGTTTGAGCACCTTGTCAACATGTTCAACATGATCCTTCCAAGACCTGCTATAGATTAGTATATCATCAAAAAATACCAACACAAATTTTCTAAGGAAGGGTTTGAAAATGGAATTCATCAACCCTTGAAATGTAGAAGGTGCATTGGTAAGGCCAAAAGGCATGACCAAAAATTCATAATGACCCTCATGAGTTCGAAATGTTGTTTTTGGAATATCTTCAATCTTCATTCTAATTTGATGATATCCTGAACGAAGATCCAACTTGGTAAAATAAATTGCTCCATGTAATTCATCCAATAATTCATCAATCACAGGAATGGGAAATTTATCTTTAATGGTGAGCTTATTGAGCTCCCTATAATCTAGACAAATTCGCCATGATCCATCCTTCTTGTGTACCAATACTATAGGAGCAGAGAAAGAACTTTGACTAGGTTGAATTATACCCGCCTCTAACATTTCTGCAATCATACGTTCAATTTCGCTCTTTTGGAAGTAAGGATATCTATAAGGCCTGATGTTTGGAGGAACACTTCCCGGAATCAAATGAATAGCATGATCCTGATCACGAATAGGTGGGAGTCCTTTCGGAGTTTCAAACACCTTGGAATGATTGTCCAAGACTTGTTGGAGATCTGCAGAAATAGATGATTTTGATGTCGGAACTTCTAGTGAGCATAATTGTGCAATTACGCCTCGTTGTTCTTTTTTTAGAAGCTTTGTCATGACATTAGAGCTTATTATCCTTCCCGGCTTCCCTTCAATACCCCGTAATTCGACTTCCTTTCCTTCTGAAAAAAATTTCAAGAAAAGTTCTTGGAAATTAAAAGCTACCGTCCCCAAAGATTGTAACCATTGTACTCCTAGTACAACATCAGCACCTCCCATAGGAATGGAAAGCATTGGACTAGTCAATACATATTCCCCCATGGTTAGCTTAATATCATGGCATTTTCCAGAGCAATTTATAGTTCCTCCATTTGCAACCATCACTTGACATTCTGGTGCTGGGTATAGGAAACAATTTAATTCCTTAGCTACCTTACAATGAATAAAATTATGGGTTCTACCTGAATCAATCAACACTATTACCTTTTTCTTCTTGATTTGTCCTTCTATCTTGAGAGTTTGAGGAGTGGTAATTCCTGCCAGTGCATTACACGATATGGTCGGATTCATTTCTTCCTCTTCTAGGGCTGGTTCCTTGTGTATATCCTCTTCTTGTTCATTTTCTTCTTCCTCTTCACAATCTATGTAAAATAATTTCTTCTCAGCACACTTATGACCTTTAGTGTATTTGCTATCACAACTGTAGCAAAGCCCTTTTTCTCTTTTTTCTTCCAATTGTTGTGGTGTCAAACTTGTAGGTTGTGGAAATCTAGGCGTAGAAACACTTCCTTCTTTATAGAAGTGAGTGGTAGGCTTCCTTGTCACCATAATTTTACATTCAATTTTTCTTGCCAACCTGAATGCCTTCTCCAATGAATCAAGTTCCAAAATGCGAACTTCATGTTGGATGTTATCCTTTAAATTGCCTATGAAGAGATCAATCCTGTGTTCCTCTGGAATATCAGTTACCCTTATATTCAATTTTTGGAAGTCCTCAATGTGCTTCCCCACTAAACCATTTTGTTTGAGATTTATCAATTGGCTAAAGAAGGTGTTGCTCTTTGTATCCTCATAATGTGCTATCATTTCCTACGTAAAAATTGACCAAGTGACAATTTTTTTATGGAGCAAAGCCATCGATACCATACAAATGTATTTTTTTCTAAATGTAAAGTTGCAATGCGTACCTTTTGTGTGTTTTGCACATTATGGAGATCAAAATATTGCTCCATCTGTAGTATCCATGTTACAGAATCCTTTCCATCAAACTTCCTCATATCCATTTTTGGAATATGGTGGTTCTTCCCGCCAACATTAGAGTTTATGAAATCACGATTAACATTTATTTTGTTCTCATCATGAGTTTCCTCTACTATCTTTTCACCATTGGGAAACATTTCTTGTATCAACTTTGTCAAACCTTCTATGTCTGCTTTTAGATCATTCTTCATGTTTTCCATTTTAGCTTCCATGTCATCCATCTTAGATTCCATGCCAGCTTCCATGCCATCTATCTTAGATTCCACGCCTTTCTTCAAACCATCCATATTATTCTTCACACCATCCATCTTTGCTTCCACAACTTTCTTCAAAACTTCCATTTCATTTTTTGCTGCTCTTGGCGAGAGCGAAATTTGGTGCACTTGCTCTTGTAATTTTGATAGATCATGTTGCAATTATTTATCTTCATGAGTCATAGTAAAGCCTTCTGAAGGCTTAATGGGTGTTGAATTATTTTTACGGGGCATTTTTAGAACCCAATACTGATATCTATTCTACAATATGCCCTTGGAATCAATTCAAATTGATTTTTCAAACAAGACTTATGCAATTTGGAAAAAAATACACATCGTTTTCTTGATTTTGAGGAGCTCAATATTAAAATTGGATTATATCTGTGATTTCGGCTCTTCAATATCTGAAATTCAGCACTAAATTAGCCCTCTGAATTCTCTTTTGAATGCCACAGGTCTGACCTGATTTGGATTCTCCAAGACAAAGCTATGTCCAATCTCCCAAAATGACCTAATTATGGACTGGTTCAGTAGAGCGAATTTGTACGACTTTCCACGTGTCAGTGTTTCTTCCTTCACCTCTGAAATTGATAGCCAAGAAACTAAAGTCCGTTTACTTGCAACCATTTTTTACGGCACTCCAATCCGATTCTTAGAGAGAGAGTTATTGAAATTTTCCCACGATCACCTCTTTGAGATGAAATTCGGGAGCCTGACAAAGCACTACATTCCACAGATCATATCTCCAAAAATATTGTGAAACAAGCTCTGAAATTTTTCAATGCGTTTCCTCAGGATTTCAGCTTCGCACCCTAAAAATTTCAGATTCTAAACCTTCGTAGAAAAAAATTTATAGCACAAATTCCACGATGACTTGTTTAGGAGCCTAAAAAAGGACCTAACTTCCATAGATCATATCTCAGAAAATATTACGAAACAAGCTCTAAAATTTTTAGACGATCTTAGGATTTTGGCTTCGCACCCTAAAATTGTTTTCTTCTGAAACTTCGTAGAAAAAATGTTATAGCAAAAATGCCACGATGACCTATATGGAGCAGCGAAACCCTAGAATCCAAAGCTCTGATACCAAATGTTGTGTAACCAGCTCCAAAAATAGAAGAAAAGAGATATCAACGCCTTAGAAATAAGCCACTTTGAGGGGGCAACCTCCAATACATTACATAAATGAACAATTCTTGGATGATACAATTTACAAAATCTCCTTTCTATATATAGGAGTCCATGTGGCCATAATGTAATCCTAGTGGGCCACAATGTAATCCTGGCCGACCTAACAATAATAATTTAAGGGCACAATAATAACAAAATGGGGGTTACAAGGGTACAATAATAACAATAAGGGGGTTACACTAATAACAATAAGGGACTATACTAGTAATATAGGGACCTAACAATTTGAGGGTGGAGGAATAAGCCTTTGGACTCCCTTGAGGGTGGAGTCATAAGCGTTTGGAATCAAGCTCGAGCGAAGAATACAACCTCTCTAATAAGTACAAGAATATACTAGATAAGGAGACTAAGCATCTCTAAAAAGGAGACCAGGTTTTCCTAAAGAATGGCATTGCAGGAGGCACAGGGAAAGAAAATTTGATCTGGGGGAAATTGAGTATAATGTTGGTATCGATCTTGTATTATAAATTAGGCCTACCCAAGGGGTGTATATATACCACCTCAAATTGGTTATTTCATGTAGGCCTTGGGCTCTTGTAGGTGGGCTCTTGGTAAAACCCGTAAACCCTACACAAAAAATAACATTTTATTTTATTTTTTCATATTTAAAATTGTATATACAGGTATAGTGTTTTGGGGCCCCTATATGTATGCATTTTTGTGTGGGAATAGTTTCATATGGAATTTTAAATATAGTTTTTTAATATAAAGTCAATTCTTCATGGGTAAAGGGACTACCCGGGGCCATAAAAACAGAATTAGGTGTACAAGAGGGTTGAGTGATGCTATAACAAATCCCCCATAATTTTTGAGGTCAGAGGGGAACATGATGACCAAAATGTATGAAGTATAGAGAGAGGGTTCATTTGAAAAACTAGGAGGATATCACTAAATTCCATCCCATCAAATGTTTTTGGAAGGAGTCAAAAATAAAAATCACGCCATGATTTGGGCATACCCATGCTCATAAGTAGCATATCATTTTTGTTGATTAATTATAATGTGGATCCAAAATGTATACATAAGTTTACAAAATTAGCTAAAGAATACATAGTGGATCATCATATCATAGCCACAAAAGAAAATAATGCAGTTATGTCTCAATATCACATAAAATAATTTCTGAAGAATGATGTCGCATAATTGATCCTCATAAAAGTAATAAGTCACATAATTGGAATAGTGGTACTGCATAAACTCGGGTGCCAACATATAAGAGGTTTCTGATAAATTCTGCAACATATAAAGATGAGAGGTGTCACTACAAGAAAACTGAAGGAGCTATCAAGTGAACCAAGATGTTGACACAACCCGAGGTCTTCACCGACCAGAAATGGTACATTTCTACACCATGGGAATAAATGAGTTGAGGTCGACCATGTGAGAAATCATTTTATTATGGTTCATTGATGTACTATGTTAACAAATGTGAGAAAAATCACCAATAATCATAATGAGTTTCAAGGTACCCCCGTACAATATAACAAGTGTGATTAAATGTGTTGAAGTAGAACACTTGAAATAATCTACCGATCAGGAGATATTGATTTATTCTCACTGTCTATAAGATTCTGCTACTTATGACTGAAAACATTAAGGTACTGAAAGAATGACTCTATATCTTGTTCCTAGAGAAATGAGGCGGAGTTTATTGGAAAAGATCTATTAGAAGGAAGGAATTAAGGCATCCCACATCAATTAGCATGATTTTAACCCATAGGCCAATAATTTCAAAGAACTCACACGAAAAAAGATGATGAAACCATTCCGAAATACATTTCCGACATGCAAAAAATGTGTCTAATGCATGAAATAAATCCTCTGAACCAACCAATAATTAAAGTTCACACAAAGGCGAGGAATCAACCAATAGGGTTAAATGGAAACTAAGGTATTGCACAAATTTCAGTGTGTGATAATGTAATTTGACGTCAAACACAAGGGAAACCACTCAATCAAAGACCCATGATACTAATCAATGTTGAGCACAAAGTCACCTATCAATGATGTAAATAGGGCCAGGTTGTGAATCTAGGTCTACTCTCAGAAAAAGAAAAAAAGAAAAAAATTGGAGTCAATAAGAGTAGATCTGCTAGAAACAAGTCAATGAGGTCCTTCTTACCTGGAATGATTAAAGGACCAATTTTCTTATGTGTTACTGAAAATAAATTGATAGACCGGGTGTGGCCAATAGAAATGAGTCAAGAGACACCACGGAATGACCAAAAACAGGTTGAATTCACTTGAACAAAAGCATGAATTTGATGTGACTTTATGGAAGCATAAAATAACTTTGTATATGTTTACAATATAGGAGGAATAAAAAAACTCTCCATATGATTGGAAGAGTTAACCAATTAGTGGAGGACTGACTCAAGGACAAGGTTTTGGCTTTCCTAAAGTCAAACTAAGTCCCATCCTGATGGAGGAAAGACTTTTTTTAAGTGATTTGTTCAAGGGAAACATGGTTGACACTTGTTGTCATCAAATGATGTAGAAACTGTCTTGTTACCAGTATTTTTTGGGGAATATATTTTTTTCCTTTTTCATATTATAAAGTCTGAAAAACGAATAAAAGAAATCATATAGTACAGTAGAAAGAACAAGTTTCAAGAGAATCTGCACTAGTTCTTAGGTCTAGCACTTTCCTATGATTAATGCAAGGTGGTGGTTATTGGTAATTGACACTCAGAGGATGTTTGCTCCACCAAAAATGGGTGTCAAGTTGCAAAGGCTAATGAATGCAGGGTTTGAAATTGAAAAGAATTCATGGTCAAAAGTGGCTTATACGTGAGTCCAATGAATCTAGCTGAAGGAAAAAATGGGTGCAAATGGTCAATATGAAATGCAATAGTTCAACTCAACACATGGGAGCCTCTAGTGTATAAAGAAAAAATAAAAGAGGATAAGAAGGAGAATGAGGCTTCAACAAAAAGTCATGTCGGGACTAAAGAGGACTCTTGACCCTACATAATATTTGCAACATGGAATAATATGCCATCAAGATTGTAACTAGGAAGCCCATGAAAGGATAGGCACTACCACTATGTTACAATTTTACGAAATGACAAGTGAGAGAGGTTAAAGAATAACAACATATTGGGGCCGAACCTGTGGCTACATATCATAATATGAGGTCAAGATGAAAAATGCTACAAAAAAATGATGTGTCTTACCCTATATTCCAGGTTAAAGTACAATACCTGCCACGATAAGTCAATAATTGTGGAATCAAAACAACAGGAAAACATCACTAAGTGATAAGAGAGTCTTCATCACTGTTAACACTGGAAAAGCATAAAACAGAAGACGACATCAATTAATGTCAAGCCTAAGGATTTACAGGGTAGGAACACATTATGGAATCAAGAAGTATTTAAAATATCTAAGTTTTTGAGAAAATCAGATTTGAACTAGTCATAAATGTTGTATTGCGCGCTTTATCCTTCAAGAAGAGCGCCTTCTGCGCGTCTTTTTTCCAGATAAGCGTGCATTCCTGGAAATGGAAAAAAGTCACTTTCTGGGACCACACTAAGAAAAGGATAGTTACTCCTTATGTGAAAGCCACCTAAGGACAGCCACCAGCACCTCCTTAGACACTATGAGAGCACACAAAAGAATATTTGAGAACACAATGGAATCATACCTCTCCCTTCGGTCACTATCCATCATGCACCAAGGGAGGGAAGGAGGATTTGAAACTCACCTATATAAAGCCACCAAGAGATGAAGACATAGTGATCACACTGTTATGCTGCCCAAAATTTCCCAAGCAACACTAGCAGTGTGTGATCTGGAGCTGGAGCTAAAGAGGACTCGATCTTTGGCCACCCAACATATTAGTCCACAACAACAGAGAGAGAGAGGAAGAATGCATCAGAGGCAGAGCTTGGAAGGCAACATCCTTGCATCGGGACCTAGAGCCATTGCCTACAGGCCCGTTAGTAAGTTGGTAAAATTTCTTCTCCATTTCAAACGTTTAATAAGAAGAGGCCATCGAGCCATTTTTTACATTATTATCGTTTTGAATCTCTTTATAGCTTCTGTATATTTGTGTTTTAGTTTTAGTTTAACCAGGGCATACTTTAGCATACTATTTTTCATTAAATTTTATGATTTTGAGCTCCCCCACTTTCTGCCTATTACCAATAGTTTAAAGAGTAGACCACACTCTTTAAGCTGGCACAATTTCGTACATCCATGCGATAAATCCACCACAACAGGATTGGTGACTCCACTGACGTGTTCCAAGTTTATGTGGTTGTGCCATCTTTTGTAGGAGACCCTTTGTCTATGCTGGAGTGGAGCTGACAGTCCTCTGATCCATATTATAGTCAAAAGAATCACTGAAGTGACATACTGAAGAAGGAAGCTCCTAATATTTTTACTTGTAGGGTTTTTGCGCGCATTTTTTCCTCACAGAGGTGCATTGCACACGTTTAGGACTGACCTGCGTGCAGGAAGGCGCACCTATCAAGGCTTTTTGCGTGAAAATTGTAGACTGAGATTTTTCTCCCTATATTCTGATTTTTCTGCTTGTAAGTGTGTTGGGCAGCCCCTAATGTATCTGCCAGCACTTTTGTTGATACCCCACAACTTCTTATAACTTGCTTTTTGCTGCTTTCTATAGGCATAGAGTTAGTTTTCATTATTTGGTTTTTTGTAAAAAAATATTCACATAGTTGAATTAGTGGGCGAATTAACCATTTCTTTCCGAACAAATTTTTTTTTTTCCAAATTCTGGTATGCACACTTAGTTTAACTAGTCCAAGTAAGTGGACTAAGACCACACATGCATAAGCTAGTGTAGAAATTGTTTAGCTTAAATTCAATTTTTGCATTTATAGAATTGCGGGACTAGGATCGAATTGCTAATTAGAGCAAGTAATCTCTGCTGCATTTGCACCATTTGGTGACCCTAATGAACACTCTACATTTGCGATTCACCATCTCTATTTAGTTAAGTCACATACATTAACTAGGAAGATTTGGAAGCGGCCCATTATCCGCAAATGTTTTCCATTTGAGCAAGGAACAACGTCACATAGTTTAACTAGGGGAATTTTGTAAAGGATCACCGATATCCATATGTTCAAACTATGAGATTGTTCACCTTACGCTCACACACACACACCCACTAAGAAAATAAATCCACCTAAAACTAACTTAAAACAACTCACTAAATTCTCCCTATAGGGGCCACAAAAGACTTTATAGATTAAGTTAGGATCAAGGGGGTAGGCATCCAATAAGCCACCTTGATCACACTTCATATTGAAACATAGAAGTTGTGTATTTAGGGAGATTTAAAATCCACCTATTGTCCCATTAAAAAGAAAACTTGAGTGCGGCAGAGACTCGATTCAGAGGGGGTTAAGATTAGGCGCAGTGCATGCGGTATCAGTTAGGGCTACCTAACCCGGCTGATACTCGGTACTGTTAGCTGACTACCAATAAGCACAAGACTTGAACGCTCACATGGGATGATGGTTCTTAGTGGCCAAAAGCTAGGGCATCCTTTACCCTATAGGCAACGGTGCAGCCAAGCGCCAGACCCTCTACCCTTACCTTGGTGGATTCTCTTCGGCTGACTGGAGGCATCACCAACTCTTACGGGACGTTGTGCTAGCACTCGCAAGAAAGCTTCTCAAGGCCCAGTTACTTTTGAGTGTGTGAGGACGTAATAGGTCTTCTAGGATTTCGAGTATCACACGCAAATAAACAAAACCATTTTTTGCTTGATTGATCACATAGATTAAGTTAAAGGGAAAATTCATTTCATTTTCTCTTTGTTTTATGTATGTGGCCATAAATTTTTCGTGATCATAGACTCAATCCCCTCAAATTTTTCCAAAACCTAACCTGGTCAACACCCAAACGGTCCCAATGGAACCTCATCGATCCAAACGTCTTTTGGACCTCCCCCCATTACCGGGAGGGGTTCGAGGTCTTTCATCACTTAGGTGTCAAAGACAGAACATTGCCACCGTCATTGGTTCATCCTTTCTTGGAGCAACTTTAGTTGGGAACCCTAACCGGTCTCCCAACACCACACTGCACACCACTCCCCCCTCGTCCCCTAGGGGGCAGAGGAGTGCATCCCATATGGGAAGCTAGCTGAATTCACAACAGGGTATGTCACAGACCAACCCTCGTTCTAACCAGAACTTCATGTTTTCACACATTGCCATGGCGTCAACCTCTTAGTCACCCTTCTTAGTGGCGTTGAATCTACCCAATTTAACCAAGCTCACAAATTACCCCATCACACACGACCCCAATTAGCCTCCCATGCCCACGAAGCTCCCTTCGAATATACCAAAGTTCGAAGGTAAGCAAGTGGAAGACCTAGGTAATCATGTAATGACCTTTCACCTGTAGTGCTCATCGAATAACATCTTTGACAATACTATTTGGTTGAGGCTATTTCAACGCAATTTTACAGGAGTGGCCACGAAATGGTATGTGGATCAACCTCCTGCTTCACATGGAACCTTTAGCGCCCTCACTACCGCGTTACTCACATACTATTAGTTGCCCATTCACCAGGATTCAGTAAT
This sequence comes from Pinus albicaulis, assembly GCA_034641835.2. Lineage (NCBI taxonomy): Eukaryota > Viridiplantae > Streptophyta > Pinopsida > Pinales > Pinaceae > Pinus > Pinus albicaulis. The sequence continues at coordinate 1,427,782,627 of CM076580.1, forward strand.
GGAGTTACTAACTCATTTAAGACAATCCCCCTCCATCCATATCTCATACCATCTCCATGAATGGAGGTAGCGTCGCACTTTATGCAAAGCTAAACTCGACAACCGGGTCCTCTTAGATTTATTCTTGAAAACTCTGACGGTTGATATATCAAAGGATGTGGCACAATGTAACCCCACATCCGAAGAGGATGCAATCAGTAAATCCCAGTAGCTTGAACTGATCTATATGCAATCAAGATACATCTACAATATCCTGCCTAACGCCTCGCGCCTGCAATATTTTCAAGAATTGTCAGGCACGTATAACTTTGCAGATGGACTAATTGGGTCAATGACCCAAGGGTACCAAGGTAGCAGTAATAAAAATCCTGGTTACACACATGTTTCTACCTATAATATTTCTCAACCCGGATTTCAAAGTCATCATATGCCACTACAAAATTTGACTAATAGGGTGCAAGTGTATCACCAAGGAGGACCTTGTCCTCTGGTTAAGGGGACCTAGTACAAAGGAAGAAACAATGACGGAAGAGCTCCCCCCCAATAGATATGTGCAAACATGAGACAACATTATGCTCAGTCCCATGCACACAACCCACCTATGCAAACCAATGCACAGGTGAACTTTGTGCAGCCATCCCAAAATCAACCACACCAGTATCATTAGGAGAACTACCCTCCTAATGTGGTTAAGAAAAATACCAGAAACAAGCCCAAATGGAACCCTGGACAGGGGGACAACAACCAACAACACCCACCGCGATCCCAAGTTGGAGGTAACTCCAACCAAAATCAGAACCAAGAGTCAAGCAATGCCTAAAGGCAAGGCAAAAGGCCACCTCTACGAATACCCCATTCTTGTTCAATATGTGGTGAGTATAGGCACTATACTCACCACTATCTCGAACTCCATGAGCTTAAAAATCTACAGATTAACCGAGGACAAGGAGGGTCTTCCCAGCAATCTGTGGGGATGCAAGAACCTTTCCCCTATCAAGGGACGGTCAGCACTCAGCAGAAAAACCCAGTAAATTTTGGGAAAAAAAATCGTGAGATCTACATGACAGGGGAAGAGATGTTCTTCTAGACTTAGGATCGCAGCTACAACACCCCACCAGACACCAATACATCAGGGACTAGTACAAGCGCACTGACTGCACCTTTGACCATTCCAAAGATTCCTACGAAACTATTTCCAAAAATGGTAAAAGGGCCTAATAGGCGAGTAGTTAATTACTCCAAAGTGGCCCATAATTATAGCATCGTGGATGATTTAGCTCAATCACCCACTGCTATGTCCGCGTTGGAAGTACTGCAGTCATGCCCCAAGCGACGAAAAGCCCTACTTTCCACGTTAGGCGCTATCGACCCTGCCGATACGTGCATGATGGATTTTGACTTAGACAAGGCCACCCTTAGGCTTCCTTCTATGGTCGCCTTCCAGATACCAGTATCGGTACAGAATATCACTATTCACCGATGTGTCATTGACGAGGGTGCATCGACATGCATCATGTCAAAAAATGTATGGCAGAAGTTAGGATCCCTTGAACTCAAACCTTCTATCATCACGCTCAGGGCATACGACAGTCGTCCCTCGACTCCTGTCGGCCTCTACCAAAATGTACTGGTCTGCTTAGCTGAAAAGACGGTCCACATAGATATTGAAGTCTTGGACGCTCACTTGGATTACAACATACTCCTCAGGCAGAGTTACATGTATGCCATATCTGCCATAGCATACTCGGTCTTCCGCATCATGATGTTCCCCCACCAGGATCGAATCATTATGGTAGACCAGCTGATGCACAGTGAAAAGTGTCCCCTAAACAACACGGATGTAATTCTACCCTATGTAGATATAGCCACAAACGGTCTTTCATGATACCAAGAATACGGCCTTGGCCAATTCAAACCGTCGTCTGTCCTAGGGTCATTCTTAGGAGATCATCCCATTATCCCTGAGGTATCGCCCGATGCCACAGGGGCCCCAGTGTGCATGATGTCCACATCAAGCACCGAGGTTAGTCAGGACAAAAAATCAAGTAGTAATGACACCGAGGCATCTGCCATGGCAGCCTCTCTAGCCTATGCCGCTTCCCAAACCCCTTTCCTCTACCCTCCAGCTAGCTTCGTCTCCCAGCAGGTTTTGGCAATACTGGTGTTACCCAACATATCATTGGCGTTCCCAATCTGGTACCTCATTCCCCCTTCTGGAACAGGAGCCACCAATGTTACTGCCATTGGGTTAAAGCCCCTCAGCCCCAAGGAGCCCCAACCTACCCAACAAACAGTTGAAACTGCCCCCACAAATGAATTTCGCATTTCGAAACCGGTTATCATGGCCAAGAAAACTCCAAAGAGAGGAAAGAAAGTGGTGACCCCCACCATGCAAAGGGATTCATCAGCCTGCGCTATATGTGATGTCATAGGACACCCTATCCACATATTTCCGGAGTTGGATGAGTTAAAACCACTCCTCAGCTCCGAAGCAAACACCTCAATGTCGCGTTCCCGCAAAAAGGAACCTGCCTAAAAAATTACAGGCAAACCGCTGTGTACCAATCATGAATGTACTGTCTGTGACACCTATGGGCACTACACCTATCGTTGCCCAGATATCCCACGATATAGGGATGCCTTACATGCCATCGAGAGGTCCTACCAAGAGGATCCCACCACTCAATCTGTCGAAGATGAACCTTGTGTCATCCCGTACATGCAGGAGAAACAATGCTCACCAAAAAGACAACCATTTGTCTCTCCTCCCCCCAAGCCACCATACACCAACCAGGGAAAAGGGAACCTGGTTGCCTCATCCTCTTGAGTTATCAAGAACACCTATTACTGCAGACGTCTTGGTCAGGTCTTAGACCTACGGTCACCCAGGCAGCAGTAATCTATATTCAGGGAGATCCCAGACAGGGGGCGGTAACCGGAAATGCCCCCCCATGATCTCAGTCTGGGGGAAACCAAAACTAAAATCAAAACTAGGAGCCAGGTAACAACTCCCAAGCAAACAGAGGCAATGCCACACATTCGCACTCTTGAAAAAATAAATTTTTAGCGCCAGCAGGTATGCCCTCTCCCATATTCTTTTTTAAAGCTCCTATATTTCAAATAATATTTGATGAAAAGAAGATGCTTTCACTTGAGGTAGTTGTTTTTATAGAAAGAACCCGCAAACCATTCACAACTGTTGGAAATAATGAGAGGGGGGGTGAATAAGCATTCCTTTCAATTAGAGCATTAGTTAATCTTCAATTAGTATGAATGTATGTACAATGATAACAATAAACAAAAGGAACACAAATGCACACAGTTTTTAAGGTGGAAACCCACTCTGGGACAAAAACCACCTAATGATTTTCTAATAATTCTTTAATATTCAACTCCAATTGAAAATAAAGCTCCAACTTCCTAGAATCTAGAAAATCATTCTTCTCCAACTCCCACCGGATGGACGCTCCAATGCCCGATATTCTTCAGTAGTCAAATGAATGGATGCCCCAACACCCAATGAGCTACAACCCACCCTTGCACCACCCTACCACCCTATAGAAGAATAAAATAAGAATGGACTCCCGTACCAGGAAAAATGGTCCACTTTACAATTATATAGAATGATGTAGAATAAGAAGACACACTAGAACATAACCCCAACTATGAAACAACCACCTAATGATGATCCTAGACCACCCGACACTACCTCTTTAACTCTTGGCAGATAGACATTAGTAGATTTTTTTACAATTATGTATTTACAATGAATTAGTACAATTATACCTTTACAATGACTGTATGGAGTGCTGCCCACTTGAAGACTTCATGTGATGAAATTATTGCTGTTGTTATGCACCTTGGTTGCTTCTCTTGTCATGCTACCCTCTGCTGCACCTTGATTTTCTTTGCTACCCTAGAAAGTCTGGTCCTTTGCAGCCCTTTACAACACACGATCTAGATTTTTCTTGTCTTCTAGGAGCTTGATATTGAAACTGGTGTATCTCTGTTATTTCAGATCCCCAATATGTGATTTTTGGTCTTGTATTATTTCTCTGAGTTATCTTTCCAATTCCATGGGTTTGACCGAATTTGGATTCTTCAAGGGAGATTTATGCCCAATCTCTCACAATGCCCTAATTATGGATTGTTTTAGTAGAGAGAACTTGTACGACGTGCCACGTGTCATTGTTTCTTCATTTGGCTCTAAAAGTTATAGAAAGAAAACTATATTCTGTGCACTATCTTTGAATTTTTTTAAAATTCCTATCCAATACTTAGAGAGAGAGTTATGACGATTTTCCCAAGGTCACTTCTTTGAGATTAATTTCAAGAGCCTGCAAAAACACTGACTTCCATAGATCCTATCTTCGAAAATATTGTGCACCTTGATCTAAAAGTTTCGCAGGAGCTTCCTCAGGATTTTGGCTTCGCCTCATAAAAATATTAGCTTCTGAACCTTCGTAGAAAAACTATTAGAGCAAAAATTCCACCCTGACCTGTTTCAGATGGCGAAATCCCTTGCATAAGGAGGATATGAGGATCACAATTTATATAAATTCTTAGGGTTAGAGGGGCTTCAACAAGTGAACGTGGTAGGGATTTTAGGAGCTTAAAAAATATTAATTATGAATTTTCAATGACCCATTCCACAACCCTATGGGGTTTTAGCCCACTAACTGGGGGTATAAACTTCAAACATGAATATCTCTCAAACCGTGAAGAATTACGTGGCGTGCCATATATCAACAGAAACATATCGACAAGTAGAAACCATAAAAAGAATTATTGAACTAGAATATAGTAATTTGGTAGGTAAAAATTCCCATGAAATATTAGGTTAGCCCCTGGTGCTGCTTGGGTTGACATCAATGACAACCGCTGATCAAAAATCTCCCCCTTTGGAATTGATGGCAACATAAGTACTCCCCCTGTGATCATGACACCTCTTCCTACAACATTCTCTCCCCCTTTGACATCAATGGAAAATGGTTACTCCTCCTGACACACAACCATCCTGCGGACCTGTACACAGTTCCACTCCCCCTGACACACAACCGTCCTGCAAACCTGTAATCTAATGAGAACTTGGGATAATCCCAAGCTTCTGGCGAAGATATTCGAATGCTTCACGAGGTAAAGTTTTAGTGAATATAACAGCAATTTTTTCTTTTGTACCAACATACTCAAGTTTGATATTCTTTTCAGCGACTTGTTCTCTAACAAAATTATATTTGATCAGAATGTGTTTTGTTTTTGAATGCATGATAGGATTCTTGGAGATGCTGATGGCACTAGTGTTGTCACAAATATGGGAATAGGCTCACTGAATTGTACTTGAAGATCTTGCAAAGTTTGTTTCATCCAAAGGACTTGAGTACAACATGATGTTACTGCAATGTATTCTGCTTCCGCTGTAGATAACGAGATTGAGGTTTGTTTTTTTCTCAACCATGATACGAGACAACCACCTAGATAGAATTCTCCTCCACTAGTACTCTTATGATCATCAATGATTCCTGCCCAATCTACATCTGTAAAGGCTTGAATAATGAGATTGTTACCCTTGGGATACCACAAGCCATATTCTTCTGTGCACTTTAGATATCGAAGAATTATTTTGACGGAAATAATATGTGATTCTTTTGGTGCTGCTTGGAATCTTGCTACTTGTCCAACTGCTTGCATAACATCTGGCCGAGAGGCTGTTACATATAGAATAACACCAATCATATATCTCTACAACCTCTGATCCACATCCTTAGATGAGTCGTCTATGCTCAATTTGCAACCTGTTACCATCAGAGTAAGGACAGGTTTGCAATCTTCCATTTTGAATTTCTTGAGCATTTCCTTGATGTACTTGGTTTGACATATAAATATTCATTTCTCTTGCTGAGATATTTGAAGCCCTAAGAAATATGTCAGCTCACCAAGTAAAGACATCTCGAACTCACTTTTCATCTTTGTAGAAAAGTTCTTACTTAGTCAATCATCATTGCTACCAAATATTATATCATCCTTATATACCTCAACGATTGTTAAATTATCTTTATCTATTTGTACATAAATATTGCTATCAACAGTACCTTTCTTGAACCCTTGTTGACGTAGATATACATCAAGATGAGCATACCATGCTCTGGGAGCCTGCTTGAGACCATATAGAGCCTTCTTTAAACTACAAACATAGTCTTGTTTTTCTGATAGTAGAAAACCTTCAGGGTGTTCGATGTAAACTTCTTCTTCTAATTCTCCATTCAGAAATGTTGACTTAACATCCATTTGGTAGACTTTGATTTTTCTTGAACATGCATAGGCAAGAAACATTCAGATGGCTTCCATTCTGGCAACTGGTGCAAATGTTTTGTCGAAATCAATTCCTTCCACTTGTGCATAGAATTTGCAAACTAATATTGCTTTGTTTCTGGTAACCTATCCATGTTCATTCAATTTGTTCCTGAACACCCATTTAGGCCCAATGATATTTTTATCTTTTGGCTGTGGAACTAATTCCCAGGTTTTATTCTTCTCGATTTGATCCAATTCTTCATTCATAGCTGCTACCCAATGTTCATTCTGGCTGGCTTCCTCAAAACTACTAGGCTCAAAGGTTTCTAGAAAAGCAATGTGAGCTTGTTGTGATGAATGAAGCTGTCGACCTTCATTTATGTCACCAATGATTTGATTTGATGGATGGTTCTTTTGAATCCATTCTTTTGTTCTCCTTGGAGGAGCTTCTTGTTGTTTTTCTGGTATATCTTGATGATCATTATTTAATTTTTCCTCGTTGATAGTTGCTTCTTGTTCTACAATTTTATCTGTGTCATTTTCAGCCTCTGTCTCAAGTTTCAAAAATTCTATATCCTCATCATTATTCGCTAGAACACCATCTTCATAAAATGTAACATTTATGCTCTCCACTATCTGTTTTCATCTTAGATTATAACATTTATAGGCCTTTCTTTTGCATGAGTAACCAACAAAGATACCTTCATCAACATGTGATTCAAACTTCCCCAAATTTTGATCTTCTCTTTTGATATAACATTTGCTTCTGAAGATTCTGAAATATTTTACATTAGCTGGTTTTCCTTTCCATAAATCATATGGGGTCCTGTTGCAATTATTTCTGAGAAGACTTCTGTTGATAATGAAGAATGTCGTATAAATTTCTTGAACCCATAATTTTTCATCCAATTTTGAGTCCTTCAACATTTTTCTACCCATTTCCTGTACAGTTCTTTTCTTTCTTTCAGCAACTCCATTTTGTTGAGGTGTTCATGTTGTTGAAAATTGTCTTTTTATTCCATTTTCGTCACAGTATTGCTGAAATCTTTTGGAAGTGAATTCTCCACGATTATCGGATCTTAGACACTTTATTTTCAAATCAGTTTCATTTTCGACCAAATCCTTGTAGATCTTAAAGCACTCAAATGCTTCATATTTTTTCTTTAGGAAGCTGACAGCTATCATCCTAGTATATTCATCTATCATTAACATGAAATATAATTCTCCATCTAAGCCTTTTGTTCTCATAGGACCACATAGATCAGTATGTATCAATTCCAATGGATGTGGTGCAAAGTGTTCTTTGGTTTTAAATTGGTATTTTGTCTGCTTGCCCTGCTGACAAGCCTCACATAGTGTGTTGGAAGGTTTTGATATTTTCAGCATTTCTCGTACTGCTTCCTTTTTTCTTATCCTAACAAAATTGTCAAATTTTATGTGACCCATTTGTTTGTGCGATAACCAGATTTCATCTTCTTTAGATAGTAGACATGCTTTAGTTGCTTCATCCAGAACATATATGTCGTTTGGAGCTCAACTTACTGTAGCCACAATTTTACCATACCTGCCTTTCCTAATTTCACATTTTGTGGATCTGAATAACATTGTGTGTCCTTGATCACACATTTGTCCAACATTGAGCAGATTGTGATTCATGTTTTAAACCAATAGAACATTTTTGGCTATAACATCTTTGCTTCCGAGAGTGACGGTACCTCATCCTATAACATTTGAAGATCCATCATTTCCAAAGGATACGGTTCCATCCTTCTTCTCTTTCAGAGATACAAATTTCCTTCTATCTCTAGTCATATGCGTTGAGCCACTACTTTCAACATACCACACATCTTTGTTGTTTTGAGCCTTGAGAGCGAGAGCACAATTATCAGTCTTCTTCTTCTTCCATGTGCATTCATTCTATGGCTTCGAAGATTCTTCTGGAGGATTTTTAAGTCTGCAGTCTCTGGCTATGTGTCCAAAGTTTTGACATGGTTTCTTCCCAGGTTTCTTAGAGCAATAATATTTGACTGTTTTTTCATATATAGGTACATCCATCATAGCCTGTAGCAGGGGTATTTTAACAAAAATATTTTTCAATCCCCCCAGGAAATCAAACTCTGCTTGAGCGTTTTGTTTATTCAAGTTCATCCTTTTAGGATATAGTGGAGAATTCTGATGACCTTGATTAAGAACAGGTTGGGGAGGTGTCTAATTTGTCATGTTTTGGTTTGTTTTATCCCCAATTTTCCTCTATTCTAGTTCTATAACTTCACTGTCAATATGTTCTATGATAATAGGTGAAGTGGGAGCATTTACTACCCGCCCAAATCGTGAGTTTATTTCATTAAGTCTTGTGATAGAAATGTTGTAAGATGGAAGGTTAAGAGTGCCTATTTGTTGGACCCCTTTATTATTAGGATTCGGATTGGGCTGGATAGGAAGATGGGGTCGAAGGGTTGTGTTTCCTAGAGTTACATTCGAGGGTAACTGAAGTTTTTGTTGAGGCATAGATTGGGGAAATTTCACAGTAGGATAGGGCCCACGCAAATTCTGATTCCATGAAGGGTTTGAACTGGCCTGGGGAACCCATTGTTTCCAGGGGAGGTATTGATACTGAGACCACATATGTGAGAAAGGTACAGACTGGGGACCCATATTAAAATTATTAAAATACTGAGATGGGTCCTGAGGCATACCTGGATTCATAGCTGGTGGTCGAGGTTTCCATGGTTTCTTCGGCTCCATGAAGTATAATTGATCTACAATATTTTCTTCACTTTCCCCTTGAAAAAATCCCCTCAGTCTTGACAAGGAAGGGCACAAGATGGTTGCATGAGTCTACTCACAAATCACACAAGCTTTCATTGTGTTTAATGGGATTTCTTTCAATGGATACTTCTTTCTGCACTGTGGGCAAAATATAGCCATAGTCTTCTAAATATAGCCATAGTCTTCTCCAACTCTATCTGTTTCTTTTTTTCTTGCAGAGTGTCCATCTAGGCGGATAATGTGCTCAGGATATCAGTCCTTAAGTTATCTAGTAGGTTTCCAATTTCTACCTTTGTAACCCCTCCACTAGAAGCTTTTAATGACCGAATTCCTTGTCCACTTCTTGCAGCCCCTCGTGAAAAATGAATGCATAAGTCATAGATGGTGTCAAATTCTTCTTTTGAAACATCCCCCTTTCCTACTATGTTCAAAAGTTGCAGGGATTCTTCCCTCAGTGCCTGGAGAAGGATGATTTTTAGGATATCTCTATCGAGGTCACTATGGCCTGATCTTTGCAGTATATATTTGAATCATTCCACACAATCTTCCATGTTTTCGTCCTCCTTCTATGAAAACTTAAAAATCTCCTCCCTGATATCACGGGATTTACAGTAGTCCTTGTATTTTTCCAAAAAGGTTTCTTTCATCGCATCCCATGAATAAATAGTCTTTCCTCCTAAACCCATGAGCCATCGTAGGGTTGTCCCCTTTAGGGTAGCAAGAAATATTTTTAGTTTCTGAGCATCAAATATATAATCATTCCCTCAACAGACAATGTTGAAATCAAAGAGAAATGTATCAGGGTCTTCAAAAGAAAGCCCATGAAAATTAGCCAGATCCGTTAAAGGAATGGGCTTCATCATTGCATCACCTATAATGTTTCCAATTGGAAAACCAATAGAAGAACTTGCAGGTGCCATAAATATTCTCCAATACTCACTTAGGATTTCAACTGGTTCTGTGACTGGTACTTGGGGTGATTCAACTGTAGAAGCTTTTACCGCACTCTGTTGGTCTCTTGGTGATGAAAAATCCCTTAGGAAATCTCTTTCCAAATCGGAATTTCTTAGTTCAACTGCAAGAGGCTTTACAGCACTCCCTTGGTCTCATGGTGACGAAAACCCTTTCGGAGGTTCTTCTTCCCAATTGAAATTGCTTAGTTCTTCCGACCCTCTACTTGTTATTTCTTCCCCTTCTGCTGACAGTATGGATGTATCCTCCACTGATACCTTATTTATTTATTCTTTCGTCGTCGAAATAACTTCCTCGAGTACCGTGGATGGCACTGGTTTTTCAACTAACTTCCCTTCGGATTTCGTCTGAAACCTTACCCTAACAGAAGAGCAAGAGGATGCTTCAGATTTATCCCTTTCGATGATCTCTTGGATATAGGTATTCCTCCCCAGATCCTTTCCTTTCCTTGGGGGTCTTCGTCTGCCCCTCTTGTTTAGATCTTTGTTCATACAATTGATGAGAAGATTAATTCATAAAAATAGAAAAAGTGCCTAGGACCCGGAGCAGGACATATATCTTCCTCCCTGGGACGAGAGAGTAGGTTCATACAAAAAAATCAAATAAACAAAAAATGAAATTGAAGTTCAAGACCTGAAGTAGGGTAAAAAAATACCCTCCCCAGGACGATAAGTTAGCCCTTTTCAGAAAAAATAATAAAAAAGAAGAAAAACTAAAAATTATGCTCAGGACTTAGAGCAGGGTATAAAATACCCTCCCTTAGATGAGAGATCGGTATTAATGAAAAACAAGATCAATGAAAAACAACACACTATGTTCAGGACTTAGAGCAGGGTAAGGGATGCCCTCCCCAAGACGAGAGATCAGTTCTAAAGAAAACAATCAAAAGCAGAAAAACACAGAACACTACGCTCAGGACTTGAAGTAGGCCAATAAATTCCCTCCCAAACATGAGATATTGACCCTTAGATCAATTGCAGATCGTGTTCTTGCACCTTTTTAGCCTTCCCCGGCAATGGTGCCAAAATATTGGTGTCCGGAAGTGAACAAATATTCAAACCCTTTTCCCACATAAATTATCAACCCGAGGGTGTTAGTTATTTCAAGACTAACACACACAGTTTATGAAAGAGCAAGCACATAACCTACTATTGAATCATAGGATTAATTAATTAACAAGAAACTACTGTAACAACAATTAAAATGGATTGAATAATTAAAAAGGCATTCACAGCAATTGTAGAATTAAACTGGAACAACAAGAATGATAACAAATCAAAAGATAAAACCAACAAAAGAAAGATAATGCAGCACCTAATCAGAAGAGTGGGCCCAAATATCTAATTAGGGGTGCGACAAACTCACAACTTATAGGTGAAACAACAAAAAACTATGCATTCAATTAATTGTAAAATTATCTGTTACAAAATCTGCGTCTTTCTTGCTTAACCCTGATTCAGATCCTGAAGGCCCTCTTTATACCACTGTTTAGGAAATCGTAGATTTCCTTTAACAACTAAATATTTAAAATTATACAATTGGTTACAACAACAACCTAGTTTCCAAAAGGAAACCATGAAAAATCCTGAAATATTGCTGGGGTGAAACATAGTCTGTTGCGCTGTAGCAGTAGGTAAAGATAGCGATGGAATTTAGGAGTTGTTATGTGGCTCACAACTGTAATCCCCTTACTTTTACCCAATTTGTAAAAATATCAGAGTTAATGCTTGTAAAGGTAAAACCTCCATGACCATTACTTCATTAATCAAATATTCCATGTAAGATAGTGAAAAAGGGTTTACCTCATGCATTTTAAAATAATTAATTATACAAAGAGATAGAAAGGTGGGAGAAAATGGGAGAGAAAAGTATACAAATCCAGTACCCAACAGCTACTTTGTCTCTAGAAGTCTCCAAATTCTTCTACAAACCCCATCATTGGATTTATAAGGTTCAATATAGTTAGAAATGACTATTCATTCACTCAAAATGGTGTCTCGCTGCTCTGGCTATGCCTCCAACACCTGGTGGCACCCTATGGCTCTTGCTTCACTGAAAACTTCCCTGCAGCATCTCGACCTTCCGAAGTCTCCAAGTGCTTCTGAAAACCCCATCATTAAATTCCAAAGGTTCAATATAGTCATAAATGACTATTGATTCGCTCAAAATGGCCTCTGGCTATGCCTCCAACACCTGGTGGCAACTTGTGGCTCTAGGCTCATTGAAAACTTCCCTGTAGCATTTCGGCCTCCATAAGTCTCTAAATTCTTCTGCAAACCCAAAATTGGATTCAGAAGGTTTAGTATAGTTAGAAATGACTATTGGTTTCCTAAGAATGGCTTCTGGCTACCCTGGCTAGGCCTCATTATCCTGGTGGCTGCTAGTGGCCCTTGGAACTTCTATGAAGAAAAATCATGCTCAAAAGTCCTCAGCTGGATCTAAAAACCTAACCAATGGCTCTAGAATTCTCGAATCAATCAAGAATGACTCTTCCTTCACTCAGAATGGTCGAAAATTGAGCCTTCTACACTTTTTCCCAATATCTTCTAAGAAAACTCCACTAAATGTGGAGAACTCCAGTTAACTAGAGTTAGATTAGGGTTGACCGCCAAAATTTGTGCACCCCTATCCACTCTGCCTATTAAGCCACACATTTAAATGTTATGGTTAGGGTGGTGGCCACATGCGCACCCCCATCCGTTAAGTGGCTTGACTGGAACGCAACAGAATACAATTGCGGAGTTTAATTACATACATACACGAAGCAACCAACATCATTATTTATAACAGGATGCACATAGCCTTAAACAACTTACATACACATGAAATAGGGTTCTCAGGTCCCACAACACGCAACCAATCACACCGCATCACAAATCACTTTTCCGCAAGTTTAACTTGGTACTGATAATGCTGAAACCATAATTTATGCAATTTGCGCTCGTGCGCAATGGCGACACGTGGCTCCCCTCATCACATCACATATTTCAACTTTACCACATCGCAATCAATTTACCATATCTTGTGAAATATTAGCTTCTAAATATTGCGATTTGTGAAATCTCTTTTCCAGGTATTACAATCTCCGACATTGGTTTGTTTCTTGATTCGATGATCCACGTTATATCTCCACCTTCTCACTTCGCATCGCAGGTTAAAAAATTTAACTTACGAAACTCTTTAATGGTAAAATATATTCTGTGCGATGTGTGATGTTTCTCAAATGCAATGAGATCTCTCTCCTTGATGGGTCTCAGATCCATGGTCCCCGCTATCGCTTCGTTCTGTGGCTTTCTCTTACTATCCATTCCACCTTCAACATTCCACGGTTCTGCAATCCTTGATTCTATATGTAGAGTTCAAGACTCCATGACAACCACCAATTCAGATCCCACTCTGCTGGTTGATCTAGTCCTGAACCTGGTTTCCAATTCAAACCCAATCATGTAACTTTGAATTTTGAGCAAATCCTTAGGCCCGGATCCTAATCTGATCACTCCTTCCCACTGATGGGATTTTGGACCCACAAAAGTTGATGATTATCTGCCTTGAGCTTCAACACTCTGCTACTTTCAAGTTACTGATTTTTCTTGACATGTCTCTTTGGAAATCACCCTAACATGCCTTGCATCGCAATTGGTTATGTCTCTTGACCACTGCCCTCTAGCTGTTGTTGACCCACTTCAACATTACTGGCTATTGTAAACTGATGCATACCTTGTTGTACCATTATTCTCTCTATGTGCTTGGAAAAATGTTAGCCTTCCCACTAAGAATGAATTTCCTCTTGTAAATATGGCATACAAGCTCTATCTTGGAAATCCACTTTCCAAATTAAGCTCGCAAGATGAGTGAACTCTTGTCGTCAACAAAACACCATCTTGTTCTGTAATGGCTGCAAAACACCTTGCATCTTGTCCACTTCTTCACTAAATGGACCAAAAATTCATGCAACATCTTGTCAGAAGAACATGGTCAATCTTGAAAAGAAAATATTATGCAATAATTTAAATGAATACCACCTCTTTTTGCTTCTTCAAAGAACGGATTGTCACCTTCCTGTAACATCACATACATGGCGATACTCTTTCACATTGGTGTATCCATTTATCAACTCACATCGACAAAAACCCTCGACTAAAATATAAGTCGTGAAAAATGCGACATCAAAAATAAGTTGACATGAAATGTGCAATACAATCGACACAAGACGATATGAAAAGTGTGCAACACAATCGACACAAGTCGACTATAATATCCCCAAAGAGGGATTTTCTACAACAATAAGAATACCCTAAGGTATTAAAAATTTGGAGAGTAGAAATAAATCAGTTTATATAGCATATTAAAACACATAACCATCAAAATAACCATCATGGCAGCAAACTATGTCTTCATACAATGTCTCTAAGTGGGGAAAAGCAGTAATATTGGCCCCAAAAATGTTATTTTCTGAAGATGGAGTTATAAAAATAAAAAATAATGGTTATTTCCCTTAGTATGATTAATATATTACTTGCATGAAAAATTGTTTCAGAAACAAATGCCTTCGGCCTAGTTAAACAGGCCTCCCTTGCTCAAAACAACTTAAAATTGATGAAACCCCAAGACTGCAACACACAGAAATTGCTGCATAAAAAGACTGCGTAGTCTAATGGAGATCAAACTCAGAAAATATAGAGACAAATCAGATCCTCTATTATATTACTCAATGAGGCATAAAAATAGAGATTAGGTCTCTTTTATACAAATCCAAGAAGACCCAGCAAAGGTTTCTTGACAAAAAATATATACAAGAAAGAGCTGCTGCAGATCTGTAGTTGAATCATGCTATTTAGCTGAATCTCTACATAATAATGGCTGAACATTCAAATAAATGGATGTAGACCCTTCTTCTATCTCTCCCAAAGTAAGGTTGATCCTCCTCTTGGGAAACTAGCTCATAAAAGTGGGGTTTTGACCCCTCCCACTGCACACCTTAAGAAATAATGCAGTTTTCTAAAGGGAATGCATTTTTTTTGAAGGTAGATGCTTTTCCCAACACCAGGTAGTGGAAAATGAAACTCAGAAATCTCCTCTTTGATCTCTTAGACAATATCTCCAAGGAAGAGTAGGGAATCCCCGCCCGAGAAAACCCTTGCACTAAGCAGTGTAGAAAACTTAGCTAAACAACCAAAGTATGCAGGAAGTCTAAACGGACCACATAAAATATAATTTCCAATATATCCCCATATGCTTTCCATCTCCTCCATTATATACTTGGTAAGCTTCCTCAGCAAGGTTCCCACCTCATTATGAGGTTGCTTCCATGCAAAGGCTCCTCCACCAAAATCACGATGTCTTCATTAGTGAGGATCATCCCTTTACATCGCAGTTTGATTTATTCAAGCTTGACTAGATCAATCTTGATGGGATCATTTTTGATTGAATCTTCATGCCTTGTCTCCTTCCACACTCAAAAGTGTCTCATTTTTTACTAGTTAGATTGGTCTTCATTCACATTGAGCTGCCTTTATTTAGAATCCACTCTTTGAGGATAAATTCTATTGACTTGTTCAAACTTGACCTTTTCCACATATTTTAGACCTTGTTCACACATGTGGATGCTTGATCTGGTTATTTCATGATCCCTTTTCACATTATGAGGGATTTTTATTCATACTTAAGCAACTTATGAGCCTCCTCGCCCATTTATTCATCCATCTAAATTTTAAAAGAAAAATTAATATTCCTATTAGCTGTATGCTAATTTAGGAATATTACAGTCTTCCCCTTCCAAATTTTTCTTGTCCTCAAGCAACTACAAGGGTGTTGCAAAATCTCCCCTTTTCTCCTTGTGGCCTTCTCAAGATAGCAGTGATGCAAATCATGGGGAATTCCATCATCGATGAAGGTCTCCCACCTCCATGTTATCATCCAAATGAAATGAATTACCTTCCAGCTTGGTAATCCATAGTAAAGCTCCTCCCAATAGCTCATGAGAGGCATGTCCCAAGTTCTCTACTCAATCATATGGTCCACATCATGAGGGAATAAATGATCTACTATAGTGGCCACATAGTTTCCCATGCTCCCTTTAGAACATGTAGTGCAACCAAAGTGGGAAATCTCTTTCCCCAGGGACACATTCCACCAATGTGCCTCTCCTCCAATCATGTCCCCAAAAGTAATAACATTTCCAGCATATGGAATCTCGATTAGAATCATGCTAGCTGCCATATATAATAAAGGAGAGGGAAAATTATTTCTCATGTGAAATCAGCGCAGTTTTGATCTTGGCTGTCATGGAATAGAAGATGACAAGTGCCTTCCCCAACACTTGTTTTCTGATCCTTCCTTCTTGCATGCTTGGAGAAGGTGCATAATAGTAGGTGAAAAGGGTTCACACCATGAATAGTGCTTCATCTTTCCATGATCCTTCAAGTAATGACCAACATCCCCATAGTTCATGGCCTTGAGTGGTCTGTGAAGCTCATCATAAATAGTGCTCCTTCTTGGAACAAGGCCCTACAAGTGAATGTTAGAAAAATACAAGCATATAGGAAACACATCATAATATTTTGAAATACAACTCCTTCCATACACTTGTTTTTCATTAGTGAGGAAATTCATGGATGAGTTCCCTCTCACATTCAATGAGTAAGGAGGTGTGAATGATAACTCTTCCCAAGAGCTATGTTCCTCCTCATCCAACAAATAATCCATGCACTTCTTCATATGAGAGTGCACCTCTTCTTTGAAATTCTCCCACATGAATCCATCTAAGATAGTTTTGTATGCTTTAATGAAACCAGTGGGTTTGGAAAGCAGGATCTCATAGGTTGCATTTAGTATTTTCTCCTTGAGCTTGGAGTCTCTAACCAAATAGATATGATCATGGAAATAAATGACTCCCTCAACTACCTTATACCTCCCATCCATTACCTTTCCATCAATAACCTCACATGTGAAAAGCTCATTGGAGTATTCCATCATGAGTTGGGAATAAGGATCTAGGCTTCCCAAAAGTGACAATGCTGTAGAGGTCTGAAATGTAGCCCCTGTCATATCATGGCTCTCCTCTTTGACATGCTTGATATCAAAATCACATGTTAGAGTATTATAATCTTCCTTTTGCTTCCTCCTTTGCAGCTGATTTTTCTCAAGACAAGATTGAAGCAGATGGAAATCAACCTCCCCTTGGAAAGTCCTTGTCTTCCAATACTTCCTTAATTTGGCCCATGCATGCAAGAGTGTTATCATCCTCTTGTCATGTTCAGAAATATCTCTTGGGAATGAAGATACCATGGGCTGCCCCAAAAATATGGAGTGGCCATGTGTCCTCATGTCCATGCCATCATAGACTTCTGATTTCTCCTTTCTCAGTGTAGATAACTGATTGGGAGATATCAATGTCCATTTTAGAAAATTTCTTACCTCTTTTCTGAATTCATGAGAGATTCGTTGTGCTGTGTTGGCTTCTCCCAAGGCTCCTTCCTTAGCCAAGTATGAAAATGTTGCCCATAGTTGAGAGAACACTTTAGTTTTCCTCCAATTAGGGGGTCTTTCTGGTGGAATGCCTCCTTGCAAAGAGGCATTAAGGCATGGAGTAGGATGTGAAAGTAGGTGGATAGATTTGTCCTTGCCTTTATTGCATAGGTACTCTTGCCTTATTTTTTCTTCAAACAAAGGAAGGTATATGCTCCTCATCATCTGATATGTCCCCTCCTCTTCTCCTTCTTCTATCCTCAAGGTCTCATCATTTGACAATGATGGTACATGATGCTCATATGTTGTGCTATGATCTCTATATGTGAGAACCTTTGGAACCTCTTGCAAAAGTGTAAGATTTTCTCTCCTTGGAGCAAGTGCTCCATCCTCCTCTTCATGAGGTGCTTGAGGTGCTCTTGTCATGGCTGTGTTATCATCTCCTACCTCCTCTTCAATAGTTGAACTTGCCTCATCATCAATAAGAGACCTTAGATCTTGGTCTTCTATTGAAGGAGGAATCTTCATGCCTTCCTTTTGAGAAGAAAGCCCTTCATCAAATGGAGATATTGCCCTTGGCAAGGTATAAAAAAAGCTTACACCCTCTTCCATGGTTTTCAGAAATGGAGTTGGATTTATAGACCCTTCCAACTCATGCAAAAGATTTGTTTGATATGGTTTGATAACCTTCATAAAAGATGTTTCACATGATGTTTCCTCAAAACTTTCTACTAATTTTTCAATGAAATTTGGATAAGTAGTTGTATTTTCATTTCCTAAGGAAAAAGATTGAAACAACCACCAAGCATATTCTTTACCTTTAAAATGCAGTGTTGCTACTTTGATGGCTTCAATTTCTGAAACTTGATGCTATTGCAAAAAGCTGTCTAACTCCTCCACCCAAACCCTAACTGTAAATTTAGGTGATCCATCAAAAGTAGATAGAAAGAATCTACCCTCACCTTGCTTCTTTCTCCTTGTGCTCCTTTCCTCCTTAATTTGGAAAAACCCTTGGAAGTTCAAGTGATCTTTGAACTCCTTATATTGAGCTTCATACTCGTGCAAATAACACCAAGAGTATCTCTCTTTGGCACATCTCCTTTCTTCCTCTTCATGAAGAAATTGCTGATAGAACATGGTAGATATGATGATAATGTTGAGTGCTCATATCCATAAGATGTGGACTTAGAACCTTCCTCTTGTATAAATCTTGTTGAGGGATGTTCATGTTTTTCCCCCCTCATTTCTTTGATGCCCTTGCTTCTGCCTTGCAGATTTGGAAAGAGAAGTTTTGAGAACCTCTTTTCTCCAGACAACAAGGATTTTTTTATTATCTCTCTTTCAGATCTCCTCCTCCCCATGAGAGGACTCCATAATGCTTGAAGCTCACAGGCTGAGCCAAGAAAGTTGCTTTGATACCACTGTAATATCCCCAAAGAGGGATTTTATTTAACAATAAGAATAACCTAAGGTATTCCAAAGTTGGAGAGCAGAAAGAAATCAGTTTATATAGCATATTAAAACACATAGCCATCAAAATAACCATCATGGTAGCAAACTATGTCTTCATACAATGTCTCTAAGTGGAGAAAAGCAGTAATATTGGCCCCAAAAACGTTATTTTTCTGAATATGGAGTTATAACAATGGAAAATAATGGTTATTTCCCTTAGTATGAGTAATATAGGACTTGAATGCAAAAGAGTTTCAGAAACAAATTCCTTTATCCTAGTTAAACAGGCCTCCCTTGCTCAAAACGGCTTAAAATTGATGAAACCCCAAGACTGCAACACACAAAAATTGCTGCATAAAGAGACGACACATTCTAATGGAGATAAAACTCAGAAAATAGAGAGAAAAAATAGATCTTCTATTAGATTACTCAATGAGGCATAAAAACAGAGATCAAGTCTCTTTTGTTTCTTGACAGAAAATATATACAAGAAAGAGATGTTGCAGATCTGTGGCTGAATCAAGTTTTTTAGCTAAAGCTATACATAATAATGGCTAAACATGCAAATAAATAGATGTAGACTCTTCTTCTAACTCTCCCAAAGAAAGGTTGATCCTCTTCTTGGGAAACTAGCTCATAAAAGTGGGGTTTTGACCCCTCCCACTGCACACCTTAAGAAATAACGCAATTTTCTCAAGGGACTGTGTTTTTTCTAAAGGTAGATGCTTGGCCCAACACTAGGTAGTGGAAAATTCAGCTCAGAAATATCCTCTTTGATCTCTTAGACAAGATCTCCAAGGAAGAGTAGGGAATCCCCGTCCGGGAAAACCCTTGCACGAAGAAGTGCAGCAAACTTAGCTAAACATCCAGAGTATGTAGGAAGTATAAATAGAACACATACAATATAATTTCCAATATATCTCCATATTCTTTCCATCTCCTCCATTATATACTTGATGAGCTTCCTCACCAAGGGTCCCACCTCATTAGGAGGTTGCTTCCATGCAAAGGCTCCTCCACCAAAATCATGATCTCTTCATTAGTCAGGATCATCCCTTTATAGCGCAGTTTGATTTAGTCAAGCTTGACTGGATCAATCTTGATGGGATCATCCTTGACTGAATCTTCAAGCCTTGTCTCCTTCCACACTCAAATTGTCTCATTTTTTACTAGCTAGATTGGTCTTCATTCACATTGAGCTGCCTTTATTTAGGATAAACTCTTTGAGGATAAATTCTGTGGACTTGGTCAAAATTGACCTTGTCCACATAGTTTAGACCTTTTTCACACATGCGGATGCTTGATCTGGTTATTTCATGACCCCTTTTCACATTATGAGGGATTTTTATTCATACTTAAGCAACTTATGAGCCTCCTTGCCCATTTATTCATCCATCTAAATTTTAAAAGAAAAATTAATATTCCTATTATTTATATGCTAATTTAGGAATATTACATCAAAAAAATGTGTATGACACAATCAACACAAGTCGATATACAACATGATACAGTGACAACACTCGTGCATGTTTCTATGTACAATGAACCTATTTACAAGTTCACCATTTACACATACAAACCATGCATATGTACACTTTCAACTCTTCCTTTCAATTACCAACAAGTGCATAATCCTAAAACATATGGGTGACTATAAGAGATGAACTGAATGATATTTTTGCAACCTAAGTGAGTAACATACCCATCTTTTACACCTCCACGGTGAAATTGTGCAACAAAAAGAAATGCCTTCAACTGAACATCATTCAAATGCAATCTTGCATCCTACAAGTTGTGATAATATGCTGCAACTTTTCATACTTTCAACAGAAGTTCAGGCATATATAAGGCTGAAATTTGCATCTATGTACAAAGTAAATGCATGCCTTACTTGGTCAAGAAATCGAGCCATTTCTTGGCAACCCACTTCAATGGAAATTTTTCCTACTGAACATCTTATTCTTGTGAATCAACTGGACTCACATCGATGATGGAATCGTTAGTCACATTCTCACCAGTCTTTTTATCCTCTTGCTTCATGTTCTTGGGATGAGTGGTTAGATACAATGTGCAACATTGGGCAATGAGATGTCCCTTTTTCTGGCAATGTGTGCAAATCTTTTGCATCTTCTGTTCAAGTTGCCTTTTCTTGAACTGTTTCCTATATGCTAGCATTATCTTCCAGCATCTCTAAACTTGATGGTTATTCAAACCACAATATGAAAAAAAAAACATTCTCCCATTCATGCATGCAGATTTTTCATGCTTAACATAATCATAAAAAACATGATTATAGGAAGAATTATACCTTGAATGTTGCTTTGAATGTTAATATTTTTCACCTTCTTGAGAAGATGAACTTTGAGAGGTTCTAGCTCTCTTTTTAATACCAAAAACATTGTTCATGTCCTTAGAGATGTCACAACTCTCTTGCTCGCCATAAGCTGCATGTCTACAAGCATCTTGCTGCAACATGGGTTTCAAACAATTGCATTCATCTTGATTACAAATTTTTCATGTTTGAGGTTTTGAACCTGCAACAAAATTCCTTCTTGGAACTATTTGAAGTGCCTTCATGGATTTATAACTTTCTCCATAAAGTTGTCCATAGCCAAGACCCATATTCTTAGGAATTTCCTCAATTATAATTGGCTCAACCATGCCTTGTGCATGTTTTCCTAATCCTTTACCTTCATAGCCCATTTTCATCATCAATTTGGACCCTATTCCTATAGTTTGTTTTCCAAAATAACCTACACATTTATATTGAGAGGAAATTGAAGACAAACTTGAATTATTTACCTCTTCTTCAAGCACATTCTTGGCTAAGGCTTCTTTTGCATCATGGAGCTGAATTGCCATCTCATGCATCTTTTGAAGAAGTTCTTGCTTCTCTTTCTTCATAGCAACCAATTGCTCTTGAATTTTAGTTCTCTCCCTTACATCTTCATACAACTGTTGCACCATATCTTTCATGATGTGAAAGTCATGCTTCATCTCTTTATCAAAGAGTCTTGCAAAGGAGGATGATTTAGAAACATCACTTGATGAAGTTGTCATCACTATGTAAATGAATTAAATAACTTCAACAACAATTCACAAATATTCAAAATCAATTTGCAAAGCCTCAAAAATAATTTGGTTGTAGATTCAAGCTCTTCTTTGTAGATTGTATCTCTTCGTCAAGAAGCCTCTTTTGTAAACAATCCCTCTTCTGCTTCAAGGGTTGCCTTGAGGTCATTTTGGTAAGGAGGATGCTTTCAGACTTCTTCCTTCATGTCCTCTTTTGGACTTAGCTAGCAGTAGCTCCCCTTCACCTCTAGAAAACTCAAACTTGTAAGAATCAGTCAATTTTGAAAGAGTTAAATTCTTTGCACTTTTAAACACCCTTCAAGTCAAACAAGAAAGCAAGAAACCTTGTGCTTTGTCAAGCAAGAAACCTAGTGCTATGATACCAAACTGATCTGATATGGGTGGCTAACTTTTTTTTCTATGCAATCATCTCCCACTCAATTAAAACAAATTAAGGATCTTGCTTATACATGCATGTGAAAATTTGAATTCTTGATTGAGGTGTATGTGGTTTAACTGGTTTAAGGCTTTATGTGTGAGCAATTAATCATTTGTTTAAGCTGATTAAAATCATGTACAACAACCATAAATTTCAGAAAATTAACCAACAACACATAACAGCAAACATAATAAAGGAGTTCACCCTCAACACTTGGGCTACATCTCCTTGAGCCTCCGTCAATGGACTTGGCTCTTTGGGATTAAGATGGTAAATTTATTTTACAATATTATGCTCAACTACAATGGTTTTTTTTACTATAAAAATGGGTTTAGAATACCAAAATACCCCTGGATTGACTGCTCAATCTCTGGAAATGGACCTAGGCTCCCTTGGGCTTGACCTCTTCAGTCGATGTCCTTGAGCTTCCCTGAGCTTCTCTATGGTAAAAAATCACCTAGAAGTCATATTCTACTCCTGAAACCTATTATATTGTCTCCAATACATAACAATCATCCAAATTAGGTTGTTCATTTGCTCATAATGAACTCAGCTCCCCATTCTATGCCTCCAACACCTGATGGCACTAGGCTCCCTGAAACTTCCTTGTGGCTAATTCGGCTCTAGAATTCTCCAAATTCTTCATAAAACCCCATCATTGGATTCATAAGGTTCAATATAGTCATACATTACTATTCATTCGCTCAAAATGGCCTCTAGATGCTCTGGCTATGGCTCCAACACCTGGTGGCACCTTATGGATCTTGGCACACTAGGAACTTCCCTATAGCATCTCAGCATTCATAAGTCTCCAAATGATTCTAAAAACCCCATCACTAGATTCATAAGGTTCAATATAGTCATAAATGACTATTCATTTGCTCAAAATGGCCTCTAGTTGCTCTGGCTATGGCTCCAACACCTGGTGGCACCTTGTGGCTCTGGGCTCGTTGAAAAATTCCCTATAGCATCTCAGAATTCATAAGTCTCCAAATTATTATTCCAACCCCAGCATTGGATTCATAAGTCTCAAGATATTCATAAATGACTATTGGTTTCCTGAGAATGGCCTCTGGCTACCCTTGCTAGGCCTCATTCTCCTGCTGGCTCCTAGTGGCCCTTGGAACTTCTCTGAAGAAAAATCATGCTCTGAAGTCCTCCTATGGCTCAGAAAACCTCACCAATGGCTCTAGAATGCTCAAATAAGTCAAGAATGACTCTTCCTTCACTCAGAATGGTTGAAAATTTAGCCTTCTACATTTTTTCCCAATATCTCCTAGGAAAACTCCACTAAATGTGGAGAACTCAAGTTAAATGGAGTTATATTAGGGCTGACCACCAAATTTGGTGCACCACTATCCTCTCCACCTATTAAGCCTCCCATTTAAATGTTACAGTTAGGGTGGTGGCCACATGCACACCCCCATCTGTTAAGTGGCTTGACCAGAACACAACAGAATACAATTATAGAGTTTAACTACATACATACGTGAAGCAACCAACAAAACTCTTTATAATAGAACAAACATAGCGTTAAACAACTTACATACACGTGGAACAATGTTCTTGGGTCCCACAACACGCAACCAATCAAAGCACATCGCAAATCACTTTTCTGCAAGTTTAACTTGGTACCAATAATGTTGAAACCATAACTTATGTGATGTGCGCTCATGCGCAATGTCGACACGTGGCTTCCCTGATTGCATCACATATTTCAAATTAACCGCATCGCAACCAATTTAACATATCTTGCAAGATATTAGCTTCTAAATATTGTGATTTGTGAAATCGTTTTTCCAGGTGTTGCAATCTTCGTCGTTGGTTTGTTTCTCAATTCTATGATCCACATTATATCTCCGCCTTCTCACTTCGCATCGCAAGTTAAAAAATTTAACTTGTGAAACTATTTAACGTTAATCTATGTTCTGTGCGATGTGTGATGTTTCTCAACTGTGATGAGATCTCTCACATTGATTGGTGTCAGATCCATGGTCCTCGCTATTGCTTCATTCTGCGACTTGCTCTTACTGTTTGTTCCACCTTCTACATTCCACGACTATGAAATCCCTGATTCTATATGCAGAGTTCAGGACTCCATGAGAACCACCATTTCATATCCCACTCTATTGGTCGATCCAGTTCTGAACCTGTTTTCCATTTTGAACCTAATCCTGTAACTTTGAATTTTGAGAAAATCCTTAGGCCCTGATCCCAATTTTATCACTACATGAGAATGAAGCACTTATTTTTCTTCAATGAAAGAGATTTCTACAAGGGTTCTATGAGAAACATAATAAATCAAAAACTATTTTTTTCTTTTTCAATTTATCACCCACACATTCGAAACCTAACAAAAAGAGCTTAATGATGTCCAAAATGCATCTAACCTAATGCACACTATCCTGCAAATTCAAGATTCAAAGAGGGACTTAAAGGTAAAAAACTGTGATAAAAAAGGTAAAGTTCAATTCAAACAACAAAGGGAAGTAAATCCCAAAATAAAGAGCACTCCTCAAGAAAAAAATAATTTTAGCCTTATAACAAAAAATTACAAATTTTCTAAAAACTCAACAAACTATTGAAACAAGAAACAAAAGAAAAGAAAATATTTTTCTTTTTATTTTAAAGTTTAAAAAAATAAAAAAATCAGAAAGGGAAGACAAACAAAGATCTTAGGGCTCAAATCCACCTAGTCACAAATTATCACAAATATTAAAATGATAGTGCAAATGAGAGACTTAACACTTCAATAACTTTACCATAAAGATATAAAGGACTCTGAAAAACAAAAATACTCCAGAGAACTGAAATCTCTCACTCATCCAAGAATCTCAATCCCCTTTTGAAAACAGAAATAGAAAGAAAAATAGTCAATCTATAGGTTACAAGGGAAGCAAATCAAATACTGGGTTATCAAAAAATTCAAGAGGAACACTGACCTATCCCAGAGCCATAAGACAACCAGATACTTCACAAAGAAGGCTTGTAATCCAAATTCTGACAAAACAAGGTTCAAAAACGGGAAACCCCAGGTTGACACAAGCATTTCTCCAACAAAAGGAAAGACATCAACAAAAAAAGTCATCAAGGTGATTGAATACCTCATAAAGATCAAGAAATCATAAATAAACTTGGTAAAAACCTTAGGAAAACCATAAATGAATTTTTTTCATTTTTTAGATATGTACATGACTGTTAAAATACATTTTATCGATATACATGACTACATGTGAAACAAAAAGTGTATACACATGCTTATTTAGAAGAAACTATGCATGTACGCAACTTTCTATAGCAAAAAGTGCGTATAAAAATAAAACTAAGGAAAAATAAAAATGAAATCCCAGATATGAAATATTAGGATGTCTGGCCAAATTAATTAAGACTTAAGAAGACTAGAGAAAACTAAGAAACAACAAACTAAACCCAGATCAAATAAAAAATGCCTTCTAGTAAATACTTGATGGTATTCCCTAGTAGAGTCACCAATTTTGTTCGTGGTAAAAGTTCCCCTAGGAAAGGGTTGAAACCTCAAGAAAGAAGGATAAAAAATCAACAAACAACACCCATGCAAGCATGCCAAACATTCACATTATCAAATTTGGACTTACATACATACGTGAGGGTCCTATGTTTGAATATGTTCTTGTAGGGTCCAAACCCTCTACGTCCTCCAAGATGTGTAGACCTACAAATCAATCACATAAGCATATACAAAATACATAATTAAACGTGCATACATAAAAATATGTTAGATCATCATATATAAAAATTTAGACTCTCATTCATAAGATGGAAACATATATCAAGTGTTAGTATGAATCTTAATTGCAAGTGTACGAAAAAAGACCACTTTAGCTGTGCATAACAAACAACCCTAATAACAAAGATGGATACCAATATCTTTAGATATGCAATTAGGTGATCAAGATAAATGTTGCAAAAATGTAGATCTATGCATCAAAAGACATTAAGCAGTAAATGAAAACGAGATTTACTCCTTGCATCCAATAGACAATACAAGAATATGTTGAATGAATTTTATATTAAGGGCACCTGGGAGGAAAACATAGAAGGATGTTACTAGTTCTCCTCAATGGGATGGGTTCTTGTACATCCTTAGCATTTCAGATCTAAAATTCCTCTCTATTGATGGTGTAGAAAACCTAGACAAAAATGGAACTAAAAGGGAGCTCATAAGAAAAAATATAGAAAAATATGACAATGATGGTGGGTCAAAGTCAGACCAAAAGTATAGATCCAGAGTGATCTTTAGGCAACAAAAGGTAGTGAGTGAATGGAAAAAACCTTCTATTTATAACGAAATATTGAGTTAGTTAAGATATTGGTGCATAATTAAAATAATATTAACCAAATCAAGATCCAACTTTTATGGAATATTTTATTATATTTGTTGGAGGGAAAAAGAATTTGACTTGGGTCAAATCCCTTTATTTGTAAGTAATAAATAAATAAATGATTTATTTATCATTTTAAGGATATGGTTGAGTAATAATTAAATAAATAATGATTTATTTAACTATTTATGAGTGATTTAGTCAAATTTAACAAGGAATATTATTTAAATAAGGTTTAAATAATTATTCCTAGAAAATAATAAGATAAATAATAATTTATCTAATTAATTTTCATTTTTTGGGTTAAATATGACTAGGAATATTAATTAAATTGTTGTTTAACTAATTATTCCTTGAGGAAAATCAAACAAATGTGGATTTATTTAATATTTCCTCATGGGGTTTCTTGTTTAGACCATAAAAAACTTAATAAAGGTGTTTTACTAAGTTAGTTTTCATAGTGAAAGCAATTTTACTTAGGGTAAAATTGGTCTTACATGGTGTACTTAGGTCCATCTAATAGTAACAGGTTACATGACCAAAAAATGGTGTAACAGATTTCCCCCCAGCGTGCAAGCGTTAGGAGTTAATCATATGACCGAAGTACGTTGTAAGAACTCAATCACTAGACACCAAAGGGGAAGTCAAAGAGAGAGAAATATAAGGTAGACCGAAGCACTAAAGGACTAGACCCTGAGGAGGCGAGACTCATAGGTGCGACAACTCTCTTTTATGAGTGAGTACCTGTGCTATAGGTGGCGGGGGAGGCATACCTATGCCTGCCGAGACAAAGTACAAAAAATATTGTGTCCAGTAAATAAGGGACTGAACAATATAGTACATGTTGCCATAAACATGAGCCAGGTAAAAACATGATAATGGATCCCACATACATAATGTGCTTGGGATAAAAATAAGGACTTGTACAATAATATCTGTTTGGTCAATTTAGTGTGTCCTAAATTGCTGCATTTAATTTGTCAATCCGGGATTCGTAAACTGATGAAGTGCGGCGCACTATATGTGCAAGATAACCTATTTCTTAACTTTTTGTCGTTTTTAGTTTTCTAAGATGAAATAGAAATTCTAAAATGAAAACAAGTATGGTTATGTTTGTTCAAGAAAATGATATCCTCTATAATGATTTACCAACTTGAAACTTAAAAAGGAATTTGAAACATACAATGACAAAACTTGAAAGGAAATGAAAATATGCTGCTGAAATGAAAAGGTGCTGCTAGTCTAATGAATCAAAACAGTGAACTAATGAGCATGAAACCAAAATATTCTTGCTGTTGTCTAAACAGAAAAGAAACTATGCTGAAGGAAATCCAAAAGCGCAACAAAGTAAATCTAAATCAGATTACATCAACTTGTCTTCTGATCCCTCATCATTAGTCCAGCTATGATTTTCGGAAGTAACCATAAACAACTTTGAGTAACTGACATCTAACTTGCAGAAAGTAAACTATTATCAAACCATACATTCATAATTCAATCCCTCACCATCAGTCTAGCTATGGCTTTCGAAGGTAACTGAAGATGTCATGCACAATTTAATATATCTAAATTTGCAGAAAGGAAACTATTACCAAACTACACATTTCATAATACAATCCCTCACCATCAGTCCAGCTGTGGCTTTCGGAGGCAACTGAAGATGTTATGAGTAGTTTAATATATCTAAATTTAACTACTGAAGCAAATGAGCAAAACTGAATTAAACAAAGCAGTACTGAAATTAAACAGAAACTAAAGAAAAACAAATTAGCAGCAGAACAATGTTAATTCCATGTCATTAGTCAAAAAGCTATGAAAATGCCCGGGCTGCCTATCTATAACCTGAAACAAGAACATTGATCAGTGATTAATAACATAAAACATGAAGGACAGAAGTGAAATGGAAAGCATGAAAGTTTATAAACAGAAATGAAGCATATGTATCATGAAAAATGCAATGTATAAACATGTGAATGGATTATGGTATAATGAGCTTTAAAGAAATGAAATAAGAACTATACAATAATGCACAGAACCTTGGCAAGTGCAGGGGCCCTCTACACCAGCCTTGGCAATAATCTTCAAGTACGAATTATGTTGGAAAATAGAGTCTTCTTATATTAAAATGCAGTCATAACAGTAAGGTAGTATTACGGCACTAAGGCAGCATAATTACATTACAGAGCAGACTAATAAAAGATAACAGAGACTAATTTCGACTAACTCCATATGCGTATGCAAACGCGTTATATATAACAAAAGAAATATAACTCTCTCCTAAAGTTTATGCTGGTGGAGAACACATAGACCATTACATCCACGGATCTAGGATCATGGCCGTGTTGGAAAGTAAATCTATGAGGAGTGGATGCTTGAATTCGGCTATGGAGCCATGAACAGATGTCGACTTGTCCTCCGCAACTCAGAAACGGCCATATGAACCTTCACGTGACACGAAACAGAGTCCTGTCACCGTGAGACTCTATGGTTGACTTCCATTTGGACGCCTTTGACCACAGCTTCTTTAGATGAGTTTGCTCGAGCCAATAGGACACGAACCATGTCCACATCATTTATGACTTGCCCATGTGGCTCGTTTTTCCTGTAGACACCTGTAACATAGAGTTTCACAAAATGGTTGCGGAAAGTTGCAGCAGCTGCGGAAAGTGGCAAGATTCCGCAGCTAAATGAACAAAATCTAAATCAAACAGCAGACACAAAAATATAGTTAAAAACCATGTTAGATTCTCTTTTGCAATTAACATACAATGATATTGACAACTTGGGAGGCTCAGGTGAGTGAAAAAGGTATAGAAAAGTGTATGGAAAAGATGCAGAATTGAGACTAAACATACCCCCACTGTGAAGGTGTTGCATGTCCTCATGCAACCAAAATTTTGATAATCATTCCTTAGTTCATATGCCTTGACACTTCAGCCAGCACGTCTAATCCTCTCCTCCTCTTCCTTGGTGCTGCCAACATTCTGGGTTTCTTCATTAAGCACCTAAATTTGATATTAACCAGTGCTCTGCTCAACTTCTGGCATTTCCTTTTCAATTTCTTGTTCTTTTTCTGCCATATTCCCAGATGTAGCATGGTATTATCATGGATGATTTTGTCTAGTTTTCCTTGTTCTTTCAATGCCTCATTTTCATTTTTGATGTGTCGATTTAAAAGCTCTAGCTCAAAGACTTCCTATTTTAGTGATTGGACTAAATCATCTTATACTGTGTGAGGCTGGATGGACGAAGTACTGGGACCTGTAGCTGCCTTTTCCAAAGATTCTATATAGTCATATACTTCCTGCTGCTTGGGGTCTATTTTAGGTGTCATTTTTATTGGGATGTCCCCAAAATGCTGTGAAGGAGAGTTATCTTCAAAATCTGGCTGAGAAGGGCTCACATCAACATTTTGCTGAGAATAGGATGGACTATGTTCAATATCTGACTGAGAATGAAATGAACCAGGTTCACTAACTGACTGAGAGTGAGATGGACTATAGTCAGCTGGGGACTGTTCAGATGTTTCCTCTCCCAAATCAATGAAATGAGGACCCTTCATTTGTGTTTTCCTCAATTTCCCCTTAAGTCTGCTGCTTCTTCTCACACGTGGTACACTATCCCTTTGTTTTTGTTTTATTTTCTCTGTCTTCTTGGCCATAGAGGACTGTTTTTGAAGATAAACTAATCTTTCAGATAAGACTTGATGATCTTCTTCTTCAGAAGAAGGGGTTTGATGTATAGCCTCAATAGTTATTGGCTTCTTACCCTTGATTTCTTTCTTCTTCCTTTTTGACAGTCTCTCTTCCCTATCAGTTCTTTCAATTGTAGTAGTAGGAGTATTTTGGATTTCATCAATTGTTCTTTTTCTCCTACTTCTTCTTGTTGTGCTACCTTCAGGAATTTCCTGAGTAGGAGTAATTTGAGTTTCATCATTTATTCTTTTTCTTCTACTCCTTGTTGTACTACCTTCAGGAATTTCCTGAGGTTCCTCAAAGAAATTTCTAACCAGAAATTGTTCCCATGTGTCTTTCTTTTCCTTTAACTCCTTTTCAATCAAAATTTTTACAAGGCCGTGGTGATATAGATGGGGTTCTACATCTCCCAAATGTTTCTGAACAGTCACGGACATTTTCTTTAAACTATTGAATAGAAAATATGGGAGATTGAGAGTTTGATTATCTAGAAAATTCATCAGTAACCTGGTATGGTACATATACATGGACCCAAAACGGCCTTCACATGTAATGAATTTTTGAACAACTAGCAGCAAAGTAGCCCATTCCTCTTTCAATGCATGAACATGAATTCCTCTTTTAAAAACAGTTATGTCCATACCTTGGTTTCGTAAGATTTTTCTCCATGCTTCATCACTGATGCTTTTATTCTTAAACCAACGCTCACCCTCTTGAAGAAGTTTCGTGGCAGATGCTATAGATGCTTCATTGACCACAAACTTAAGGTCTCCAATCTCTACTTCCAAGCCATTAAACGACCTTGCGAATGCCTTTGTCACTTCTTTATGATAACCTCTGAATTTCTGGATAAACCGCAGCCACTTTGCTTTCTTCAATATCTCCTTTACTTGCGGATATCCCTCTATAAACTTAGGTCCTTCCAGTTCTGCTCTTAGCAATTTACCCATTTTCTTTCTGCTCTTCACAAATTTGCCTACGTGAGGGTTCGATGGAAATAGAACGGCTAAATGCACGGAGATGAGCACAATGACTGTGGGTAAATGTCAGAGAGTGGTATATAGACTATAGCATAGTAGAGAACGAAATGGAGTGAACAGAACAGAGAGGGGTTTTCGTGAGCACAACAGAGATACGGCTGTGAGGTTAACAGAGTATAACACATCTGGCAGTGTTTTGAATTTTGGTGGCTGCACAATAAATATGAGCACGTTTAAACAACAGCTATAGATTTATGCGGCTGTAAGAGTCCATGGTCAAATCAAATACGTCTCATTGTCACCGGTGGAATATTGGAACATGAGTGAAGATCGGGGGTTTAATGATGGAACTGTTTGAGAATGAATGCGAGAGGATAATATGGAGATCGTAAAAGGTTACGGAATTGTAAATATAATCATTGCACATAATGGATAGAGCTTATGGTTCAGAACTATATAAAAATGTGTTTTTCAATGCTATTTGAAATAAATTTTATTCATACCTTTAGAATCTTTGCCTTTTCCCTTGGTCTTCAACTAATTGCTCTTCATTAGTGTCTTGAATGCTCCATGTCTTCATTTTTTATCCTCTCACCTGCATTTTATTTCATGATTATGGAAATAACATCTGGCTGTACATTCTTTTGAAAACAGAGTAGTAGCTGCGGAATCTGCTTCTGGTTGCGGAAACTGGAGTCAGATGCGGAAACAGATGTCAGCTGCGGAAACTGACACAGTTATTATTTGGATGAATGGAAATGAACAGATGACAAATGACCAGATGGAAATGGTCATGAAAAAGAATTTTATTGATGAAATGGATGGAATGAAGTGGAATGGAGTGAAATGAAGTGAAATGAAATGGAATGAAGTGGAATGGAATGGAGTGGGTGGTCACAAAACTTGTGAAATGAAAAAAAAAAAATTTTTTTTTTGGAAAATATAGAGTGTCAGGTGTTCCTGAATTTCACCCTATATTTTCTGTATAAGACTGCCAATCAGTGATTGGTTTTCAGGCTTATACAATAATTTTTTTATTTTTTATTTTTTTAACTGAAAAGAACAAAAGTTAGGTTGGTAGAGAAGAATAATTCTTCTGTACCAGCCTGATTGCAGAACTTTCTTGAAACATTTTGACAAAATCCTCTTTTTAGAGTGGCTTATGATAAACTTTCAATCTATGGCCATTCACAATAAGAGGAGTTTGAAACTCATCAATGGTCTTGATTCTTATCGCTCCATTGCCAAAGATCTTGTCAATCTCATATGGCCCAAGCCAATGAGTCTGAAATTTTCCTTGAAAATCTTTAAACTTGGAATCAAATAACAATGCCCAATCTCCTTCTTGAAACTTCTTCTCTTTGATGTACTTGTCATGCCATTTAGCTCTTTTATATTGAACTAGATCAGTTCTTAAAATTTCTTCTTGTCTGATCTCATCTAACTCATTCAATTGCTCCATTCTATGCTTTTGGGCTTTTGATAAGTCCATCCCCAACTGAACTGCTATCTTAAAGGTCTTGACTTGGAACTCAATGGGGAGCAAGACTTCTTTCCCATAAACAAGTTCATAGGGAGAATGTCCTGTTGTATTTCTCCATGTAGTTCTGTAGGCCCACAAGGCTTCAGGAAGCCCTTCTGCCCAATCTCTTCTATGTAGATGAACAGTTTTGGTGATGATACTTTCAAGAACTTTGTTTGTGGACTCCACTTGACCATTTGCTTGTGGATGGTAAGGAGTAGATCTTCTGTGCTTAATTTTGTATTCTTCCATCAACTTCTCCACCAAATTTGATGTGAATTGGCTCCCCTGATCTGTTACAATTTCTCTTGGAACACCAAAGCGAGTAAAAATATCCTCATAAAGAAAATGAATAACTGAATTTTCAGTAGCAGATACTAATGCTTTAGCTTCCACCCATTTAGTAACATAATCGGTACAAACCAATATATACTTCTTTTGCTTAGATGGTGGATTAATAGGTCCAATGAAATCTAAAGCCCATTTTTCAAAGGGTTCAATGAGTACCTGTGTTTGCAATGGCATTTCATTTGAAAGGGTAGGTTTCCCTACTCTTTGGCAGCTATCACACCTTTTGACATATTGTTTTGCATCTTTGAAGGGAGAAGGCCAATAATATCCCAAGGAAAGGATTTTATAGGCCGTTCTTTTGTCCGCAAAGTGTCCGCCGCATGGTTCATCATGACATGCCTTAAGAATATCAGGCATTTCATCTTCCCTGACACATCTTCTGATCACAAGATCTGGCCCTGTTTTAAACAATTCGTTAGAAATCCATGAATATTTTGAACTCTCTTGAATAATTTTTCGTTTTTCACTTGGAAATAAATGTGAAGGCAGTTTTCCTGTAACCAAATAGTTAGCAATATCTGCATACCAAGGAGTCTTAATAGTTACTGCAAACAAGTATTCATCGGGAAACTTATCCTCTACAGGAGAATCTTCTTTAGTATTCTGAATTCTAGACAAGAAATCAGCTATTGTATTCTGTTTTCCTGGTCTATCCAACACAGTAATATTGAATTCTTGCAAAAGTAAAAGCCATCTTGTCACTCTGCCATTAGTAACATGTTTGTTCATTAAATATCTAATTGCAGAATGGTCAGTATGAATAAAAGTTTCATAGCCTGTTATGTAATGTCTAAACTTATTAATTGCATGAACAACAGCTAAAAACTCTTTTTCAGTCACAGTATAGTTCAACTCTGTGGGAGTCAAATTTTTACTGGTATAACAAATGGCATAAGGAACTAAATCTTTTTGACCCAACACAGCTCCTAGAGCTGTATCTGAAGCATCCGTAGAAATATGGAAAGGGAGTTTCCAATTTGGTCCTCTCAAGATAGGTGCTTCAGATATTCTTGTTTTCAAAGTTTCAAAAGCTGATTGACAATGAGGATCCCATTTAAATTCACGGTCTTTTGTAAGCAATTTAAAGAGTGGAGATGCTATTTTAGTGAAGTTTTCTATAAATCTTCTATAGTAACCAGTAAATCCTAGAAAACTTCTAACATCTCTTTGACAATTTGGAATAGGCAACTTGGAGATGACTTCGACTTTTGATCTATCAACCTTAATCCCATCTCCTGAAATATGATGTCCTAAAACAATCCCTTCAGTAAACATCATAAAGCATTTTTCATGGCTTAATGAAAGGTTTGTTTCTTTACATCTTATGAGAACTTTTTCCAAATTTTCTAATGCCTCTTCAAAAGAATTACCATAAACTGTAAAATCATCCATATAAACCTCTACACAATCATGGATTAGATCAGAAAAAATTCCTAGTACTGCTCTTTGGAATGTTGCAGGTGCATTACATAACCCAAAAGGAAGTACTCGGTAGGAAAAAGTTCTCCATGGACAAGTAAATGTGGTCTTATCTTGATCCTCAGGTGCTACCTGAATTTGATTATAGCCACTAAAACCATCCAAAAATGAAAAGTACTTTTTACCTGCTAATGTGTCTAATACCTAATCGATAAAAGGCAAAGGAAAGTGATCCTTCAAAGTTGCTTTGTTCAATTCCCTGTAATCAATGCATACCCTCCATTTAACATTCTTTTTAGGTACTATAACCAAAGGAGAAACCCATCGGCTATCTGAAATTGGATAAATGAAGTTTACATTGAGTAGTTTTTGGAGCTCTTCTTTCACTATCTCCCTAAGATTTGGATCCATCCTTCTTTGAGGTTGTCTGATTGGTCTACTGTTTTCCTCAATATAGATATGATGGATGCAAGTCTTAGGATCAATACCTTTCATGTCAGTATACTCCCATGCAAATGCAGTAGAATGTTTTTGCAAGATTTTAGTTAGTTCTTCTTGTTGTGACTTTTCCAAATGTTTGTTGATATTCAATGTTTTTCCTGGAAAAATCTCAATAGTAGAACTACCAAACTCTTCCATAGAGTAAAGAGACATTTGTCTTGATGATAAATGTTCTATGTCAGATTCCAACTGAAATTGTGTGGGGTCATATTCTGAAGATGTCTCAAAATTTTCTAATGTGTTCAGAATTTGACTATCCTCACTGATTTCAGAAATGGTAAAGACAAGTTGTATAGTGTCCTCATCATCAACCCATTCATTGTCTCCTACTTCTGTGATTTCTTTTGCTGGAGGATACAAATTGAATTTCTTTGTCGAATTACCATTAGAAATGTACATGTCCCTAGATCTACAACTAATAAAAGCATCAGCTGTGGCTAGCCAAGGTCTTCCTAAGATAAGTGGGTGCCCTCCTAGATTACTCTTGGGAGTCAAAATCATAAAATCTACCGGATATTCCCAAGAATCTAAGGAGACTGAAATATATTCTAATACACCATCTGGTTTAATAATTGATCGATCTGCAAGTTGTAGTAAAGTAGGTGTAAAAAGAAGGTTAGGAAGTTTTAGCTGTTCCATAGTCTGTCTACTCATAATGTTGATAGCAGCCCCTAAGTCAATCAATGTGTTTAGAATTTCTATCCCATTTATATGTGTCTTGACAATTGGACTTCCTGGATCTACATACTTCTGCATGGTAATTTTTCCCATCATAATGTCTGCAATCTTTCCTACCAGGTGGATTCTTCTTGTGTCTTTAGTTTCCTTCCTGGTCTTTTGAAACTCAACTCCTTTATGGTTTTTGCTAGAATAGGAATTTCTCGAATGGCTTGTAGCAATGGAATCTTGATACAAACATTCTTCAATTCATCTAGAAATTCATAGTTAGGCAACAAGATTTGTTTTTCCACCCCCTTGTCAATTTGTAGTCTTTCAGGAAAAGGAGGTGTAGATGAAGATGCAGGTTGCTCAACTATAGGAGTTGTGGGTGTTGACTTTTCTTTTTCTTTTTGAATTTTTGAATTTTTAAGAGATTCTTCCTCAGAACCCTTATTGAATTGAAGAGAGTCCTCCTCAGAGGTATCTTGCTCTTGAATATCTATAGAAGGTTTTTCTAAAACTCTACCAGATCTGAGTTGTACATCGTTGAGAGGAACAATCATATAGGTAGGAAATTGTTGTCCTTCTACCATATAAGTAGTTTGAGGATTCTTATTGTTAGGATTTGGCAATAGCTGAGCTGGAAGTTGATTTGTCTTCTGTTGGTATGGGAGCATGAGTTGAGGATTTGTATTTTGTTGAGAAGGTTGTTGTTGTGGAAATGGCAATGAAAGTTGTGGATTTGGGTTTGGAAATTGTGGAGCTTGTTGATTTTGAAAAGATGGAGGATATTGATAAAATTGAGCAAATCTCCCATAAGGATTTTGCATCCCTTGTACCCATGGTTGATATGGATTCTGATGTTGGGGCCAAGGTTGTTGCCAAGGATTCCAATTTGGTGGCGTTTGAAGATTCATAGGGTTGTTAAACCCTTGAGTTTGTTGTCCCTGCCAAGGTCTTCTTGCAACAAAACAGAGAGATTCTACTGAATTTGGGTCTTCTTGAAAAACAGCTTTGAGTCCAGGAATTGAAAGACAGCTTTGAGTCAAGGAATTGAAGGACAATCCTTGATCTCATGATTCTCTGAGCAAATCATACATGTTTCTACAACTTTTGCATCCAAGGGACATTCCCTTAAAGCATGTTTCTTCCTACATTTCGGACAAAAAATGGCTAAAGCATATGTTTCTGCTTTCTGCTTGTTTTGGATTTTAAGGGTGTCTAGTTGTTCACTAAGGCTCCCTAAGATATCAGTTTTGAACTCATCAAGCATGTTACCAATCTATGCCCTACTTACTGATCCAGTTGCAGATTTGTTAGCCCTAATAAGAGAAGGATCCCTAGGCCCTTTTCCTGTTTTAGATTTTCCTCTTGAGAGATGGACACATAGTTCGGTTATGTCACGAAGTGGAAGTTGAGAAATGTCTCCTTTCCCCATCATGTTTAAAATATCTATCCATTCATCTCTAATGGCTTTTAATATGAGGGCTTTCAAGGTTTCATCATCTAAGTTGCTCATCTTTGCTCAGTAAATCTTCCAAGTTTTCATCTTCTTTTTGCATCATTTTGAATACCTCATCCTTATGATTGGTGGGCATACAATAGTCCAAGTATATATCCAAAAATGTTTGTTTCATATCATTCCAAGTCCTAATATATTGAGTGGATAATCCCATGAACCATTTCAAAGAAGATCCCTTCAAAGTTTAAGGAAACAGTTTGAGTTTTTGAGAGTCTTCCATATAGTCATAGGTTCGGCACACAACTTCAAACTCAAACAGAAATGTTTCAGGATCCTCACTTCGCAATCCATAAAAGTTAGGGAGAACAGATGGTGAGATATTTTTCATTGTTGTATGAGTTTCCTCATCAACTATAGGGAATCCAAACAAGTTGTCTCCTTCCCTATTTATACCATTATTTCCTTCACCATTGTTGTCTCCATTGTTTCCTCCTCTTCTACCTCTACCTCTACCTCCATCTATTACTTCCTCTGCCATGATAGTTTCTTTAGAGTCCTTAAAGTCCTCTAGTTCTTCTATCAAGGGAGGATGAGAGAGAGTCTCTTTGTTTTTTAAATGAGATTTGGTAGGTGGTATAGGAGAATCCTCTAATTCAGCTGTTCCTTGAATTCCAAAAATCTTAAGGCTAGGGGTAGATGGTGGTGAATCTGGTCTATGCCTTGAAGAAGATGAAGTTGTGAAAATCGAACTCTTGGCTTTAGCTATAAACCTTCCCCTAGAATCTCTTTCTCTATGCATGTCATTTTTTTATATTTTTTATATTTTTTAAAAAAGTTGGGCTAATAATTCTCTTTCTGATCTTCCAGGTCACACTAGGTGCAAGAAGAGAGCATACTTAAGAAATTACTAAACCAATAACCCTCTTTTCTGATCCTCCAGATCACACTAGGTGCAAGAGGAGAGCATACTTCAAGAATTCATCAAGTTTTCCCTTCTTTTATTATTTTGTTTTTTTTTTTTTTAAGAAATTGGCTACCTAGTTACACTTCCCCGGCAACGGCGCCAAAATGTTTGGTCAATTTAGTGTGTCCTAAATTGCTACATTTAATTTTTCAATCCGGGATTCGTAAGCTGATGTAGTGCGGCGCAATATATGTGCAAGATAACCTATTTCTTAACTTTTTGTCGTTTTTGGTTTTCTAAGATGAAATGGAAATTCTAAAATGAAAACAAGTATGGTTATGTTTGTTCAAGGAAATGATATCCTCTATAATGATTTACCAACTTGAAACTTAAAAAGGAATTTGAAACATACAATAACAAAACTTGAAAGGAAATGAAAATATGCTGCTGAAATGAAAAGGTGCTGCTAGTCTAATGAATCAAAACAGTGAACTAATGAGCATGAAACCAAACTATTCTTGCTACTATCTAAACAGAAAAGAAACTATGCTGAAAGAAATCCAAAAGTGCAACAAAGTAAATCTAAATCAGATTACATCAACTTGTCTTCTGATCCCTCATCATTAGTCCAGCTATGATTTTCGGAAGTAACCATAAACAACTTTGAGTAACTGATATCTAACTTGCAGAAAGGAAACTATTATCAAACCATACATTCATAATTCAATCCCTCACCATCATTCCAGCTGTGGCTTTCGGAGGTAACTGAAGATATTATGCACAATTTAATATATCTAAATTTGCAGAAAGGAAACTAATACCAAACTACACATTTCATAATACAATCCCTCACCATCAGTCCAGCTGTGGCTTTCGGAGGCAACTGAAGATGTTATGAGCAGTTTAATATATCTAAATTTAACTACTGAAGCAAAATGAGCAAAACAGAATTAAACAAAGTAGTACTGAAATTAAACAGAAACTAAGAAAAACAAATTAGCAGCAGAACAATGTTAATTCCATGTCATTAATCGAAAAGTTATGCAAATGCCCGGGCTGCCTATCTATAACCTGAAACAAGAACACTGATCAGTGATTAATAACATAAAACATGAAGGACAGAAGTGAAATGGAAAGCATGAAAGTTTATAAACAGAAATGAAGCATATGTATCATGAAAAATGCAATGTATAAACATGTGAATGGATTATGGTACAATGAGCTTTAAAGAAATGAAATAAGAACTCTACAATAATGCACAGAACCTTGGCAAGTGCAGGGGCCCTCTACACTAGCCTTGGCAATAATCTTCAAGTACGAATTATGTTGGAAAACAGAGTCTTCTTATATTAAAATGCAGTCATAACAGTAAGGTAGTATTACGGCACTAAGGTAGCATAATTACATTACAGAGCAGACTAATAAAAGATAACAGAGACTAACTTCGACTAACTCCATATGCGTATGCAAACGCGTTATATATAACAAAAGAAATATAACTGTCTCCTAAAGTTTATGCTGGTGGAGAACACGTAGACCATTACGTCCACGGATCTAGGATCATGGTCGTGTTGGAAAGTAAAACTATGAGGAGTGGATGCTTGAATTCGGCTATGGAGCCATGTATAGATGTTGACTTGTCCTCCGCAACTCAGAAACGGCCATATGAACCTTCACGTGACACGAAACAGAGTCCTGTCACCGTGAGACTCTATGGTTGACTTCCATTTGGACGCCTTTGACCGCAACTTCTTTAGATGAGTTTGCTCGAACCAATAGGACACGAACTATGTCCACATCATTTCTGACTTGCCCATGTGGCTCGTTTTTCCTGTAGACACCTGTAACATAGAGTTTCACAAAATGGCTGCGGAAAGTGGCAAGATTCCGCAGCTAAATGAACAAAATCTAAATCAAACAGCAGACACAAAAATATAGTTAAAAACCATGGTAGATGCTCTTTTGCAATTAACATACAATGATATTGACAACTTGGGAGGCTCAGGTGAGTGAAAAAGGTATAGAAAAGTGTATGGAAAAGATGCAGAATTGAGACTCAACAATATCTGAGTACATGAGATACAAGTACGGCCCAAATGCCCCTATAAACAGGAAAGGACTCTGAAAATATGACTGATACATGTAAACAAAAAGGTGTTGCAAGCAGCTAAGTCCGACATCATCAAATATATGGAGTTGCATCAAAGGATGTAATGAAGAGGTCATCCGAGCATGTGGGGGGCTACCTATAGGACCACCCCCTCATGAGGGTTGAAAAAATCTCACACACACCCATGAATCCCCAGTATCATCTGCTGCATCACTGAACCATCAAGTATACGGATCTCGATCATGATGAAAGGACCTAGAGCTGAGAAACAATCAGGTCAAAGGGCAATAAGGAGTCCCTTTTCCTAATCCGAGGCACCAAACAAGAGTGGAAGCTGGAACCAAGGTACACCGCCCTCTAGACCTGTCTTCAGGAATGAATGATCTGATGTCGACAAAAGGAGGTCCGCCATAGGTGAGGCAATAAGGGATCCTTAACTAAGTCACGAGAGAAAATAGTAGAGCGACTAACAGACTAATGCCAGGGATGCTGATGAATTGGGGGGTACTGAGTAGTGGATGGGCGACTTCCCTTGTTAGAGAATAAAGGGCATGGATGACCTGGCAGCGACTGACACAATATCATGAGGGATAGGGGACAGTAGGACTGAAGGCCATAATGTGTGATAGGAGAGAGGAACCAAGCAATGAAGGATGGAGGACTATAACGGAATACAAAGAGACTTTGGATAGACTCCATGAATGTGATGATGAATCAACTCGGGTTCTCTAAACAAGGGTGACTCGGTGATGTTTCCACACAGAAAAGGTCCAATGGGGACCATAAAAACATGAGTACATGATGGTTACTCATGACGAAAATCAACACGAGCATGAAAAAGTATGAAGGAAAAGTGGTGCCCCAAGTACAAGTGTTGTAGGTGAATAAATTCAATTTTGAGTAGTGGTGAAGTGACCCTTCTTGGACAAAAATGTGTCCTGGTGAAGTATCAAATCACAAAAAACTAACAGATACCCATTTTAGGGCTCGGTGAGAGATTTCCAACGGTATGGACGATTTGTCAAACTGATCTACAGTTTGGCCACAGAAGACGAAAGAAAAATCAATGGTTTCTCTTTTAATAAGGCATTTTCCCTCCAAATTCACTCATTTGCATGTGGAACTGTGGTGAATGTAGAGAGGAGAGAAGGCCCTAAATCTTGCGATGATCATAGCGGACAAACCGACCATTGGAATCAAGATCCGTCAGTTGGAGTTAAGAGGCCTAACCCTACTCTTTCATTTCAGTGGATTGAAAGTTTAGTTTAGGTCCCCAGAGCTCAGTAATAGGCCCCTACTCCTCTTCACAGTCCGGTCACAATTTTTGGGGTGAAAACGGCGACCTGGGTAGCAGGTTTTGGGCAAAAAAATGCGACATGTCCCAGGATTGGGCCTAAAAAGTGCGACCTGACAGGGAGGGTTATTTCTATGCTATCTTTTGGCTGATATCTAGGATTTTATGGTTTAAGGGCATAGGTGCCCCCAAGCATGTTGTGGTCATGCCAAAATTTATTTAGAAAGGGGGAATCTGAACACATTTTATGATGTGGTGTGCCATTTGTTTTTGTTATGGTTATGCAGTTCGAGAACAGGAATGGACGATTACCAATCTATTTTGGTACTGCATATATGAAGCAAATGGACTTAAGTTTCTGGGTTGGCATACATGGTGTCACTATCCCAAAGAGAGGATTTGGAGATAATGAACTGGTGCTCTCCTATAAAACCCATAGGTTGGTCAACAACAATGTCTAGGGGACTGGGTTGCTAATGTAAGATGAAGGAATGGTGAGGGGTAACATCCCTAGAGTGATCTGAAGTGATATGGGACTCTAGAGGTGCTTCTAAATGTGAAATAATAATGGTACTAGAGTCAACACGACCAGATACACTAGGAGAGTTGTGGAGAATTGCTTCTCCTGGTCTCTCAAATATGGGTGCCCCCTTACCCAAACATTGGGTGTCAATGTAATGGCCACAAGGCGTATGTGGTTCGAATACATGGGTTCAATGTAAGGGGGAAAGATAAAGTCAGGGGTGGTAAATACTTCCATAATGTCGTCATCGTGATAGAATATGGGGTGACTAATGGAAGAAAGACAACCTGTCGCGGCAAAGCTACCTGACTCATCATCATG
Organism: Pinus albicaulis; assembly: GCA_034641835.2. Lineage (NCBI taxonomy): Eukaryota > Viridiplantae > Streptophyta > Pinopsida > Pinales > Pinaceae > Pinus > Pinus albicaulis. The sequence continues at coordinate 1,427,825,192 of CM076580.1, forward strand.
AAAAGAGAGGTTCACATGCGCATCATCATAAGGGGTGACAGAAAAACAAGTAGATGAAGGATCCACTGATGTTGAGCCTATTAGGAATCTGTAATCAGCAAGATTGGAGTCCAATCATAGAAACAACATCGTTTCAACCACTTTGGGATTCTAGGATCTAGCCCTCCTAAATCCGGAGAGGGATCTCTCCAATAAGTGCAAAGATGGATTTGTCTTTGAAGTTTGGGGTAATGATATTAGGCTAGTTATGAAGGCTAAGGGTTTGTTTTGTTTTTTGGATGGTTGAGCATGATTATTTTTTGAGGAGAAAGTTCTAAGTGCAAAAATTTTTAAAGGTGAGAAGTTGCAAGTGAATAGAACAACTTTGTCTAAAAAGATAGATATAATTCTTGTTTTTAGTCCATTGGGCTATGGAGTCATATCAGGGCTTTAATTGAACAACAACATCAAGAGTGATCCAAGGGGAAAGTCATCTATATCACAAGATTATTGAGATTAAAATGATGGAATGGAAACAATAAAGTGTTGGAGGGGAGGAAAATGATAATAATTTCACAAGGGATTTATAGTCAGTCCAAACAAGAAAATCCTCTTAAGTAAATGTTTAAAACCAACCAAGAACAAGGCTAACCATAAACTTCTTGGGCAAGTTTGTATTAAAGCAGCTTAATTGACAAACAATCCAGTAATCCGCATAATTACCTTCAAAAAGTATGAAGACACATAAGAGAAAACAAAGTGTAACCTAAGATCATAATTCCTCCCAAGGCTAATCGCAACCCCATTAACCAACACAAAGGGAAACCTTGAGAATCTACCTTTGGAGGAATAGGAACTAGAAACGGGGCAAATACATCACTTTTCTAGTCTAACTTTATTAAGAAAATGATGAGAAATAACAAAGAATAATGTTTAAAAATAAATAGTAGACGAGGGACCAACATTCCTAACTTCTTAAGCTGTATTGAATCATTCTTAAATAAACAAATTGGAGGAAAACATTGAGATAAATCTTGTCCCGGTGAGAGAAGTGCGGTAAACATTAAATCCTAACTATAAATTTTATTTCTTTGTAATGAAGAATAGTGAACAAATATGACATACATAGAAGGAAAACAACAACAAAGAAAGGAGCACTTCACTAGTGATATAGACCAGGATCCCAAGAAAAAGCTTGTTTATTGATGTCAAACCAGTTACAATCTTCAAGTCCAATGTTTCAGTTCAGCAATCATCTTCTCATCTAAATATCTATCTAAGCGAGCTCCAAGACGATGGAAACTATCTGGTGAAGTTTAAGCTCAAATGTATTTCAAAGTTTTACAACCAACAATTTTTCATATTCTTCAGAAGTATTTATAGAAGAATGAGGAGGTGAGATCTCAATAAAATATCTCCCAAGATAATTAATACAGTCTTAAAGGCTTCTTGGCCTTTGAGGGGCTTGAAGAAGAATTTTACAGATGTTATGTCTGTATTAACTGTTTTACATTTTTAAGATTAAGCTCGGTGGGTGATTTTGTTGACTTTTGAGGCTGTATATCATGTTGGAGTAACTATGCAGATATTTTTTGCATTAAGTTCCTCGCAGAAGTAACTCTCTAGCTGCGTTGAGGTGAATATTTGATTTTTCTCAATAACTTCGGCCTCTGTTTGAATGCTTGTGGCTACAGGTGGCACTTGTGGTAGCTGAGAGGAATCAATTTGCCTCATACATGGTGGTGGAGGCCTTTCTGTCTGTAGATCATTTATGATTTCCTTTAACTTTGATTTAATTTGGAGGATTAGGCCTTTGATAATCAATCTTAGCCGTAATCCCCAAATTTGTCTTCAATATTCTATTCTGCTGTGCTCTGTATTCGACACTGATACTCTTTTAATTGTGATTTAATAACATAGTGTCTTGTTGATGTACAGGCCGTGCAAGGCTCTTCAAGGCATCAATGCCCATGAAGCATTGATGAAACGTGGAGCAGAGCCTCGTGAATGGTTCCCTTTGATAAATCAAAGGCGAGGGAATCGTCGTTCCCACCCTTCGGATTTCTCGTTCAACATAATGGAAAACCATTAATCCTGCAAAACACACAAAACATTAAGAAATCCTGCGTTGTGGGTTTAACTGCTGCAGAGGACATGGGGAGGAGCATAGCCGTTGGATGGCATTATCCAATGGTGGAGAATTGCGTAGAAGAGGTTAAAAAATGAGAGTGGAGGGATAATTAAGTCAGAGCCGTTGATTTATGAGTGATCAAGAAGATCAATGGTCGGGATAAGCGGCAGAATAATAATGTGAAGGATTCACATTATTCGAATTTAACGAGAAAATGCGAAAATCCAAGGTTTAAACCTTTGGCGAGGGTGGACGGCGATAAAGTAATGCAGGAATGATCTGGGACCGTCCGATCTAGACGCGTGGATGGTCTAGATCCAATTGGAGGATCGCAATCGGTAGGGAAAGAATTTGCACAACGCTGAAAACTTGTGATGTGATTGAGCGATGACCGTTGATCTGTGGATCAGATCAATGGTGGGGAATGAATCGGAGGATTTTGAAGTAGAGGTAAGACTTGCGATCAGGGTGAATGAGGACCATTGGATCACTGAAGGCAGAGAGGAGATCAATGGTGGACAACCAATCGGGGATCGGCAATCAGAGGTGGCATTATGTTAAATTCGATCAATGAAAATGTTGCGATGCGAGTTTTCACGGGCCGTTGGATCGGCCTTAGATCAACGGTCAATATCGTTTCAACTTTGCGCCGGTGGGAACCCTTATGATATATGAAAAAACCGAAAGTTTTAATATAATAAAGGTTTTGATATGGGCGGGATATATGTATGAAGTGGGTAGGCACCCGACTGCAGGGCTTTGATCTATATGAAATACAATACGCCCCGGGTGTATATAATAAAGGGCTAATCGCAATCAGAAGGTTGGGCCTTCGGGCTTTTCAATGTAACCATTTGATATTTTTGCGATGCGATTAGCGCCTTGGGATATTTTAACATTTGGTCCCGAGGTGTAGGTTGTATGGAGTGAAAGGCGGAGGGGGGCAGAGTTTATATATATGTGACCCAATCGCATCAGAAAGTTTGGTGCGAGTCTTTACAATCAACCCATTGTGGATTTCTCCGATGCGATTGTGCGATCGGGTCCTTTTAATCTAACCATTTTTTATTTGAAAATCATTTTATGGGCACGTTAGATCAAAAGTTTGGATAAAAGGGTTTTTTGCATTTATAAAGGAAAAAATGGATCGGGAATGGATTTTTTCAATGTTTTAAGCACCGAAGGCGGGCCCACGGGTTATATGGAAAAATAACATGATCAGGGTTTATAAGCACGGGACTTAATCACATCGGAGTTTTTGTAATGGCAAAAAGACTTGCGCACTTGGATGTTTGCGATGCGATAAGCGCTGTGAGGGGTTAGCACTTGGTTCCAGCCCCAAAGCATATGGTGGGGAAGTGGTTAGGATTTTAGCCCAAGAGGGCTTAAGTCCATAGTAATAAAAACTTGTTTTTTATGAAAATTTTCAGAGTTTTCAATGGATTTGGGGGTTTCGGTATAGTTTAAAAATGAGTTTTAAACTATGTAAGAAGGATTTTCACGAATGGAAGAGAAACCATGAAAATGAAATTTTATGGAGAAAAAAGGGGGAGAAAAATGAAGGTTAGTTTTGAGTGGAGGAGGAAAAATGTTGATTTACAGCAGTATTTTCACTTATAGAAACCACAGTATGAGTATAAAATAAGACGATGGGGAAGATTTGGATAGAGGCTAGGAGCCTTCAGAAGTCTTCAAGAGCTAAAAATTTTTAGCAATAAAATTTGTTCCTTGAAGGCTCCAAAAAGTTTTAGCCACCTTTTTCTATAACAAATTTTATAGGTGGCTAACAGTGGCTCCACTTGGGGATGGTGCCTTCTTGAAGGCATCAAGAACTTCAGACTTGCATTCTCTGGGAGGCTGACCTATGCCACATCCATTGTGTTCTCTGGGAGGCTGACCTGTGCCTCATCCATTGGGCTGCTTTCCTTTGCCTAAATGATCTTCTTTTGAAAACATATTAGCAGCCATAAAAACAATGGTTCTTTCATCAACAAGCTTTCTACCTACCCAATCCTACTGATCTAGCATTTTTTCTTCATTATAGTGCACTTGGATTGGAAAACTCTTTTACAACATTTTATTCTTTTGAAAGCAGGAAATCTAATCTATTTCTACTTCTTATTTCTCCATGGACTCAGATTAAGCAGTTGAGCCCATATGATTCTCTACCTAATCTACTGTCTGTTGGGATTAAACTGTCCAATCAGACTTTATTCTATAAATTCTACAACATAAATTCAAAAGCATTCAAGTTAGGATTGAATAGTCTAACATGATGCTGGTCTATGGCATAAAAACAAGCTGCACATAGATATTATTTTGCACAAAATTTAAAACAAAAATGGAAGGCTTGAGATTTGAAATTTCAAAGCACTTCCTTCATCTTTTCTTTAGCTTTGTTTTGAATTTGTTTGAGCTGTTTTTCTTCTATTGACTGGCTCAGATTTTGAGCTGATTAGAACCAGTTTTACATCTTTTGTGACTCAGGATTTAAAACAGATTTGAGTCATTCTTTTGCTTGGAAATTTAGGTTCAGATTTTGAGCATGTTTGAACCTTTAATTTCTATCCTAAACTATCTACTGATAAGCCAAGATTAAACTGTTTGGAAAATCGAATTCACTATCCTATCAGCAGAAAATTTAAAGCTAATTAGTAAAGATTAAGATGTTTGAATAACTAGAAGTGTGTTCTTCAGGAGTGGCATTTAAGCTTGCACACTTTCAGATTTGTTTCTCTTTTTTGGTATGGGGTTGTACCTTTCTTGTTTTCACAATCTGCCCTCTTTTCTATTTTCTATTGTTTTTGTTTTTTGATTTTTCTAACTTTAAATGCAATGGTGGATGAAATATTTATAATGGGAAAAATATAAAAAGGCTTCAAAACATAGCATGGATTAAGAGAAGTAATGTTTGAGCATCTTGCCATTGACAGGACCCCCAAACAATTCTGCTCCATTCAACTCCTGCAAGAAAAATGCATTGTTACCAACAAATGAATGAATAGAGTAAGGGCCAAGCCATAAGTTGTCAAATTTTCCATGCTTGCCCTTTTCTTCCCTCCTTGAGTCCCACTTTAAAAATTTGTCCCCAATTTTGAAATTGTTGGCCTTTGTTCTTCTGTCAAAAAACTTTTTGATGTTGTCCTGTTTCTGCAATGCTTTGTTATAAACTTCTTCTCTGATTTGCTGAAGATGAAAGGTTTGATTTATTCTTCTGATTGTGTCATTATATTCATTTTGTAACTCTTGAATCAACTTCATTACTGGTACACCAAGTCTGTTTGGAAAAATTTCATCAGTACAATACATAAGCTGGAAGGGTGACATGCCAATAGATTTCTTCAATGTCAATCTATCAGCCCAAAGTGCATGAACAAGCTTTGTGTGCCAAGACTTCTTGTTATCCTCCAACAGTTTCTTGATTATGTTCACTAAACTCTTGTTTGAGGATTATAAAATTTAATTACCTAGGGGGTAGTAGGCCGTGGAATGCCCCAATGTTATTTGATATCTGTGACAGAATTCAACCATCATCTTTGATCCAAATGCTGCTGCATTATCAGTGATGATCTTGGTAGGACAGCCAAATCTGGAGAGAATGTTAATCTCCATGAATTTTATAATAACTGAATCATTGGCCTGCCTACAAGGTATGGCTTCTATCCACTTAGTGAAATAGTCTGTGGCAGTGAGAATCCATCTATGCTGGGCAAAATATGGTGGATGGATTTCTCCTATGAAGTCAAGTCCCCACTGTTGAAATGTGGCTTCAACAGTGATTGGATGCAGAGGTAGGGGTAGCAGTTTTCTCTTGCCTTCAAAAAATTGACATTTATGACAGGCAATGATCATCTTGTGTATATCAGGAAAAAAAGTAGGCTAATAGAAGCTAGCCCTCAAAATTTTGTTGGCTGTTGTCTTCCAGTATAAATGACCTCCACACTCTCCTTCATGGAACTCGTGCTTAACCTTCTCTGCATCAAACTCGGGCAAACATTTAAGAAATAGACCACTTGCATTTTTCCAATAAATACATTTATCTATAATGCAATACTTTACAGCTTTTAACTTTAGGAATCTTGCCTTTGTCTTTGTAAAACTAGGAGGTGTATTCAAATTAAGAAAAACATAAATAATATCAGCATACCAAGGAGAATTCATAAAATGGTCTTCAACCATAGGAGTTGGGAATCCTTCTTGGTCATCCAAAGCATCAATCATATTAATATCAAGAACTTCAAAATTGGTTTTAGCCATTAATCTAGCTACACCTTGGCCTTTGATCAGCTTAGTGGGTTTTATCTCTAAATCGTATTCAAGGATAAAAACAATCCACTTACCTCTCTTACCATCTGGGTCCTGTGTTAGAATGTATTTAACAACTGAGTTTGGGACAAAGGAAATGATGTGTGAGTGAAGGATGTACACTCTGAAGTCTTTCAAAGCTTTAACCAAAGCAAAAGCTTGCTTCTCCATAATGTTATACTTCAAAGGGGCATCCCTCAATGCCTTACTATAGAATGCAATAGGCTGCTCTTGTCCTTGTGGATTTTTCTGTAGAAGGACAACAGCTGTGGTATGTTCTGATGAAAATGAAAAAATATAAAAATCCTTTGAAAAATCAGGACTTATAAGAACCAGTGTTTTGGTTAACGCTTGTTTCACTAGCTCAAAGGACTTCTTTGCTTCCAAGGTCCATTTTACCCCTTGCTCCTTCTTTAACATGTTTGTGATATTCCTAAGGAGCTCAACCAAGTTGGGGATGAACCTTCTCAAAAAGTTAATCTTTCCAATGAAAGATTGCAACTCCTTGATATTCCGAGGATGAGAGATTTTCAATATGGCCTCAATCCTCTTTGGATCTATCGTAATACCCTCTTCCAAAATGATGTGCCCAAGAAGTTTACCTTCTTGGAGACCAAATAGTGTCTTCTTAGGGTTTAAAGATATCCCAAATTTTCTGAATTTCTCGAAAAATTTTCTTAAGTGTTCTAAGTGCTCTTCATCTGTTTTTGAAAACACAGTGACATCATCAAGGTATATGATGATGAAGTAGCCCAGTTCTTCCGAGAAAGCTATGCCCATGGCTCTTTGAAAAGTTTCTCCAGAATTCATTAGACCAAAAGGAATGTTCACATACATGAAAGTGCCCCATGGTGTAGTAAAGGCTGTCTTTAATTGATCAGCAGGGTGAACTAAAATCTGATTGTACCCTGAGTAGCCATCAAGCAAAGAAATTCTTCTAGACCCCACTACCATTTGTAAAATATGATCCATCTTAGGTAAAGGGTAGTTGTCTTTTAACGAAGCTTTGTTTAAGTCTCTAAAGTCTATGCAAAGCCTGATCTCTCCAGTTTTCTTCCTAACTGACAGTAGATTAGACACCCACTCAGAATATCTAATAGGGAAAATAATACCAGTGTCATACATTTTCATGATTTCCTTCTAAACCAAAGGCAACTGAACAGGGTTTATTCTGTGCAGTTTCTGTTTGAATGGTTTTTGATTTTCTTTGAGAGGGATTTTGTGCTGTATTATTTCAGTGTCATAGGATTTAAGATCTTCGTAACTCCACGCAAAAACATCAGAAAACTTTTTAAACAGCTCTATGTATTTGAGTTTAATGTGAGCTGGTAAAGTCTTGGACAATTTAATCATCATGGGTTTAAGTTCACTGCCTATATTGCACTCTTCCACTTCAGTCTTTACAGGTTCCAGTTTTGGCTTTTTGGCCACATCGTTAAAATCAAACAACTCTTCTAAAGGTACCAGACCCTTTGGCAAACTTTCATCATTGGATTGCAGAGTTTCTAAGTTCTCTACTTCTACCCCTGCAATCCATTATGTTTTACTTTGAAGTTTGCTTGACGATAGATTTAAATCGGCAAGTTCAGGAGGCGGCTCTTCTCCAACAAGAAAATTTTCTTCACTAGGGCAGTCTGTTTCATAATCTGAATTTGAACTGTGTAGTTTAAATTCATTTCTGAATTTCATGAAGTCTTCTATTCGTTTGTCTCCGTCGAATGCTTACCAATATTTTTCGTTATCAGGAATGGCTGGTCTAAATTTTATCTGAGTCGTGCAGTCTTTGGTTTCATATGGCATCAAGCATGTTCTAGTTGCCAAGGATAAATTGTGGGCTGCAATATTTCCTTTTCTTGGGACAAAAATCAGTTTGGACTCCTCGAATGTTTTTAAAAGGTCCATGACATCATTTTGGTAGGCCCTAAGTCTGGGATGATTTGCGTTATACTCCCCATTGACTTGCCTAATGACTAACTCTGAATCCCCATATACATTGATTCTTTTGGCTCCTAACTTCTTCAACAATCGTAAGCCTAAAAGAAGGGATTCATATTCCACTATGTTATTTGAACATTGGAAATTTAATCTACAGGAAAGACTTTTTGTGTGGTTGCTTTCAGTGTTGCAAATCCAAACCCCTACACCAGCATTGTTCCTAGTGCAGGATCCATCAAAGTTCATACTCCATATAGGACTATTTTCGGTTACATCTGTTTGGTGGTTTTCCTCTATACCTAACGTGTTTCTTGATTGTAGTAGAATATCAACACTTAGTTGTAATTGTTTTGATTCCCCAAGATTTTCGTTTATTTGAGGGATTCTTGCTCGACTGTCAAGGTTTAAGAGTAATGGACTCATGACTTGTAGCTCAAGACCTGTGTTGGGTTTGCAAATATTTTCAAAAGCAGCAACCTGTTTTAACACTCCTACGTTGTTTTCTTCTTCCTCTCTGTCAGCCATTAGTTCATTTAAAGTGACTTGTTCATCCAATATCTCATCATTAAAAAGGATAAATGAATCAAGGCCTGTGTTTACAGAGTATAAAGGGGAGTTTTGCAGTCTGTCTTGACTTGTAACTGTGTATTGCATATGAGACTCCCTGTAAAGTCTTCTCATCTGATTGAAAACAGGGATAGTCGCATAGGTCATGTCCATCTGCATAGTCCCCTGTAACTTAGCCCCCCAAGATCTAGATAATAACATTCCATACTTTGGGGGCACATTAGCCACAACAATTTCTATGACAAAGCATTTGGCTGGGATCTGTGCTAAGCTAACGGAGAGGTCTTTGATTAATCCTAAACATTTTAATCTGCTTGAGTCAAAGGAGTACAGATCTTTATAAGGTCTGGTGATTTCTAGACCAAGGCTCTCCATCACAGCCTTAGGCATTAAATTATGAGAAGCCCCAGAATCATGCATAGTGTTGTGAAAAATTTTGTCATGAACGTTTAAACTCACATAAAAGGGAGGAACAAGTCCCTCTTGATACATACCTTCAATCTTTGGACCAAAAATAAGCTTGATCTGGTCATCATTAAGATTGACTGTATCCTTGTTTTCCTCTATATTTAAAGCCTTCAAAATTTGGGTCCTATATACATGCTGGGCAGCTAACTCAGTCAAGGGAACAGAGATTTTGATTTTGGAAATTTCCTGCTCCAGGCTGAAAGGGATTTAACCTTTTAAAGCGCTGGTCTCAGCCTTATTAGCTGTCACTTTATCAGCAATATCAGCTTGCTGATTTGTCCTATTTACATTTGAAAAAATGGTTTTAACAGGAGTAATAGCCGAGATGTTAGTACTACTAATGTCTGCACTCTGTTTTTCATTGTTTTGAGTGCCTTTCTCTTTATCATTACCAGAAGTTACAACCACTATTTTGTCCTTTTGTTTGACAATTTTAGGCTTGGTCATAGTGATGTTTTGTGAAGATTTGTCAGAGGTTTTGTTGTTGGGGTTTTGTTGACTGGTTTTGCTTCTAAGGTCATATTCTTTTTGAGATTCTATGATGACATTTTCCATTTCTTGATAATAATTTTCATCATTATCGCTTCTGTCATCATAAGGTGTGTATAAACCTTGTTTTCTATCATAATGAATCTCAAAGTCATCATTATCTACCCCCAACATGTTGATATCATCCTCCTCTGTTATTTCATCTATTTCCTCAACCTCACTTACATAGTTTTGTTGAAAGGGAAGAGTGATCTACTGATCATCTTCCCTGGGTCTGTTTGAAGGTTGATTCCTTCTAAAATCCTGGTTTTGGTTCTGGTTTCTATTTTGAGGAGAAGTTTGGTTTTGACTGGCTTGTGCTCTCTTAATTATTCTCATCTCTTTCATCATCTCTTCCATCATTCTCTCCATCTTTGAGTTGGAAGTAGAGGGTGAAGATTCCTCTCTAAAGGACACTCTCTTTTCATTTTTCATTCTTGCTCTCTTTTCCATTAAGTTGACTTCCATAGAAAGAGCACCCTTTTGCATCTCTTCAAGGGTTGCAGGATCTCTTTCCCTTAGCTGATAGGCCATCTCAGGGTCAAACCCTTCAGGAAACTTGTTTAAAGCTGAGCCTTGTGGAGGTTTTAGTTCTGGGGAAAGTGCATTATACACACTGTTAAATCTAGTGCAATAAGCTTGCACACTTTCCCCAGTGTTTTTATGGAGGTTCTTGTAGTCAGAAAGGACTTGGAGAGGGCTTTTATTTACTTCCCATTTGTTTAAGAATGTTTGATGGAAGGCTTGGAGATCATTAATACTATGGGGGGTTAAACCTTTGAACCATTTTCTTGCTTCTCCCCCTAAGCTCTGAGCAAATAATCTAAGCTTGATAGAATCATCATCAATTTCATTTCTGTCAAAGTAGTCATTCATCTTATCCACATGTTGTGATGTAGTTTTAACATTACTAGCATCATATAATGGAATTTTGGACTGATAGTCCTATGGGAGATTGACTAATGGTACAGGAAGGACTAAGGGAGCATACCATGCTGCCATGATATGTGGTGTAGGTGGATTCGCAAGGGGTGGATTAACAAAAGGGAAAGTGGGCTGAAGTGGAGTGGTTTAAACAGTGGATGAAGGATGAAGGGATGTGGATGGAACAACAATAGATCGCTGAGCTGATCTTGGATGAGAGACACCTAAATTGTGAAGGAAATGCAAATCGAGAGGTGTTGTTTCTCTATTACCAGGATGTTCACTTATCTCCGGGGATGAAAGTGAATACTTAGAGTCTAGCTGGATTTTATCATCAAATGACCTAGTTCTAAATGGATTTACTAAGTCAGCTTGTGATTGTTGTAGAGCTGTAAGATTTTCGGGAACTGAATTAGCTCTCAAGGGTGATCTGAAAACAATTGATAATTTAATCCTAGGAGACTTCCTAAGGATACTTTCTAGGTTACCGACTATTTCAGGTGGATCAGGGTCTGGGTAGGCTCTAGTATGAATCTTTCTATAAGCCACTATGCTGTGTTTTTTAGACCCAAATAAACAAGAAAAGTTCAACCAGATATGACAGTCTTTGAGAGGTTAACTAGTTCTGTTTCACAAATTCAAATCCTACAGTCCTCTAACTGAGTTTGAATGATATTATGATGACAAAGGTTCTTCCCAGTGGAGTCTTAAGGTATGTTAAGGATTGTGGAGTCGCCAAGTGGAATTTTGTAGCTCTTTTCAGAGGTAAAAGGTTTTATGGTCCACCACCATGTTTATTGGATACCAATTTGAAATAGTTTTAGGTTATTCTGAGTTATTTTTCAGTTGTGTGGTTTCTAAGAATATATTAACTCTGTTTCAAAACTTAGCTATGGTCATGAGACAAAGACAATCTACTCTTATGGCTAAGCCAGCTGATTTTTCAAGGTTAGATAAAGTTTTATGAGAATCCTAGGGTTTGCCTAGTTTGTCACTGATTCAACAAGTTTTATCATGATTACCATTGTTTGATAGTGCTTGAAAAGGCTGCTTTTTACTCTCAAATTTTTATTTATTTTAAGGGAAGTGTCCCCAGTGGAGTCACCAGAAATGTTAGGAATCTGTAATCAGCAATATTGGCAAAATCCGATCACAGAAACAACATCGTTTCAACCACTTTGGGATTCTAGGATCTAGCCCCCCTGAATCCGGAGAGGGATCTCTCCAATAAGTGCAAATATGGATTTGTATTTGAAGTTTGGGGTAATGATATTAGGCTAGTTATGAAGGTCAAGGGTTGGTTTTGTTTTTTGGATGGTTGAGCAAGATTATTTTTTGACGAGAAAGTTCTAAGTGAAAAAAGTTTCAAAGGTGAGAAGTTGCAAGTGAATAGAACATCTTTGTATAAAAAGATAGATATAACGCTGGTTTTTAGTCCATTGGGCTATGGAGTCATATCAGGGCTTTAATTGAACAACAACATCAAGAGTGATCCAAGGGGAAAGTCATCTATATCACAAGATTATTGAGATTAAAATGATGGAATGGAAACAATAAAGTGTTGGAGGGGAGGAAACTGATAATAATTTCACAATGGATTTATAGTCAGTCCAAACAAGAAAAGCCTCTTAAGTAATTGTTTAAAATCAACCAAGAACAAGGCTAACCATAAACTTCTTGGGCAAGTTTGTATTAAAGCATCTTAATTGACAAACAATCCAGTAATCTGCATAATTACCTTCAAAAAGTATGAAGACACATAAGAGAAACAAAATGTAACTTAAGATCAGGTAAGGTACTTTTAAACCTAATCTTCTTTCGGCCAACACCAAGGGAAACCTTCAGAATCTGCCTTTGGAGAATAGGAACTAGAAACAGGGCAAACCATCACTTTTCTAGTCTAGCTTTAATAAGAAAATGATGAAAATAACTTTCAAGAATAATGTTTAAAGCAAACAGTAGGACGATGGAATGCCAACATTCCTAACTTCTTAAATTGTATTGAATCATTCTTAAATAAACAAATTGGAGGAAAACATTGAGATAAATCTTATCAGTGAGAGAAGGGTACTGGTAAATAGTAAATCCTAACTCTATAAATGTTTTTCTTTATCAGAGAATAGTGAACAATATGGCATACATAGGAGGAAAAACAATAACAAAGGAAGGGGCACTTCACCAGTGATATAGACCAGGATCCCAAGAAAAAGCTTTTTATTGATGTCAAACCAGTTACAGTCTTCAAGTCCAATGTTTCAGTTCAGCAGTCATCTTCTCATCTCAGCCTAACTTATCTATCACAAGCAGAGCTCTAAGGGCTAGGGGACACTATCTACAATTGGAATTTTAAGCTCAAAGGTATTTCAAAGTTCTACAACCAAAAATTTCTCATCTTCTACAGAAGTATTTATAGAAGAATGAGGAGGTGAGATCTCAATAAAATATCTCCCAAGATAATTAATACAATCTTAATTGCTTCTCGGCCTTTGAGGGGCTCGATGAAGAAGTTTACACATGTTCTGTCTGTATTAACTGTTTTACATTTTTAAGATTAAGCTCGGTGGGAGCTTTTGTTGACTTTTGAGGCTCCGTGTCATGTTGGAGTAATGCTGCAGATATTTTTTGCATTAAGTTCCTTGAAGAAGTAACTCTCTGGCTGCATTGAGGCGAATATCTGATTTTTCTCAATAACTTCGGCCTCTGTTTGAATGCTTGTGGCTACAGGTGGCACTTGTGGCAGCTGAGAGGAATCAATTTGCCTCAGATGTGGCAGTGGAGGCCTTTCTATCTATATATCATTTATGATTTCCTTTAACTCTGATTTAATTTGGAGGATTAGGCTTTTGATAATCAATCTTAGTCGTAATCCCCAAATTTGTCTTCAATCTTCTGTTCTGTTGTGTTCTGTCTTCGACACTATTACTCTTTTAATTTTGATTTAATAACACAGTGTCTTGTTGATGTATAGGCCGTGCAGGGCTCTTCAAGGCATCAATGCCCATGAAGCATTGATGAAATGTGGAGCAGAGCCCCGTGAATGGTTCCCTTTGATAAATCAAAGGCGAGGGAATCATCATTCCTGGACTTCGGCTTTCTTGCTCAACATAATGGAAAACCATTAATCCTACAAAACACACAAAATACTAAGACATCTTGCGTTGTGGGTTTAACTGCTACAGAGGATGTGGGGAGGAGCGTAGCCGTTGGATGACATTATCCAACGGTGGAGAATTGCGTAGAAGAGGTTAAAAAAGAAGAGCAGAGGGATAATTAAGTCAGAGCCGTTGATTTATGAGTGATCAAGAAGATCAATGGTCGGGATAAGCGGTGGACTAATAATGTGAAGGATTCAAATTATTCGGATTTAACAAGAAAATGTGAAAATCCAAGGTTTAAACCTTTGTCGAGGGTGGAGGGCGATAAAGTAATGTGGGAATGATATGGGACCGTCCGATCTGGACGCGTGGACGGTCCAGATCCAATCGGAGGATTGCAATTGGCGGGGAAAGAATCTGTGGATCAGATCAATGGTGGGGAATGAATCGGAGGATTTTGAAGCGGAGGTAAGACTTGTGATTGGAGTGAATGAGGACCGTTGGATCACGGAAGGTGGAGAGGAGATCAATGGTGGACAACCAATCGAGGATCGGCAATCGTGGGTGGCATTATGTTAAATACGATCAATGAAAATGTTGCGATGTGAGTTTGCACGGGCCGTTGGATCGGCCTTAGATCAATGGTCAATATCGTTTCAACTTTGCACCAGTGGAAACCCTTATGATATATGAAAAAACCCAAAGTTTTAATATAACAAAGGTTTTGATATGGGCGGGATATATGTATGAAGTGGGTAGGCGCCTGACTGCGGGGCCTTGGTATATATGAAATAAAATAAGCCCAGGGTTTATATAATAAAGGGATAATCGCAATCGAAAGGTCGGGCCTTCGGGCTTTTCAATCTAACCATTTGATATTTTTGCGATGCGATTGGCGCCTTGGGATCTTTTAACATTTGGTCCCGGAGTTTAGGTTGTATGGAGTGAAAGGCGAAGCGGGGCAGAGTTTATATATATGTGACCCAATCGCATTGGAAATTTTGATGCGGGTCTTTACAATCAACCCATTGTGGATTTCTCCGATGCGATTGCGCGATCAGGTCTTTTTAATCTAACCATTTTTTATTTCAATATCATTGTATGGGCGCGTTAGATAAAAACTTTGGATAAAAGGGTTTTTTGTATTTATAAAGGAAAAAATGGATCGGGAATGGATTTTTTCAATTTTTTAAGTGCCGAAGGCGGGCCCACAGGTTATATGGAAAAATAATATGATCGGGGTTTATAAACACGGGAATTAATCGCATTGGAGTTTTTATAATGGAAAAAATACTTGCACACTTGGATGTTTGTGATGCGATAAGTGCTGTGAGGGGTTAGCGCTTGGTTCCAGCCCCAAAGCGTATGGTGGGGAAGTGGTTAGGATTTAGCCCAAGGGCGCTTAAGTCCATAGTAATAAAAACTTGTTTTTTATGGAATTTTTCAGAGTTTTCAATGGATTTGGGGGTTTTGGTATAGTTTAAAAAATGAGCTTTAAACTATGTAAAGAGGATTTTCATGAATGGGAGAAGGGAAACCATGAAAATTAGAGGAATTTTATGAAGAAAAAAGGGGGAGAAAAATGAAGGTTAGTTTTGAGTGGAGGGAGGGGAAAAATGATGATTTTGCAGCAGTATTTTTACTTATGGAAACAACAGAAATTCTGAGTATAAAATAGGAACAGTAGTGAAGATTTGGATAGAGGCATGAGGCCTTCAAGAGTCTTCGAGAGCTAACAATTTTTAGCAATAAAATTTGTTCCTTGAAGGCTCCAAAAAGTTTTAGCCACCTTTTTCTATAACAAATTTTATAGGTGGCTAACAGAGCCCAAGGTGATCGCTGAAGGGAGGTCAGGTGAACCAGAAGGGGAAGTCCCAAGGGGGTCTTCCACCATGGATCTCATAGATGATGACAGGTAGTGCACAGTGGTCGAAGGTTATGTCATTTTGACTTTTGGAGGGGGAATGGCTATGGGAGTGGATTTTTCCTCTGGTTCTGCTGAAGAAAAACATGCAAATAAGGGAGCGATGGACTCGGTGCGCTTGGAATTGAATTGGCGAACTGCCGCTAGAGAGGTGCAAAAGTCCTCGAGGCGGGGATAGAGGTTGGTATAATGGCCATGGAGATCACACAAAGCACAGGGGTGATTTTTGCACAAATACCTGTGTTTCGAGACTGAATAGGGTATAGTGACATATACCTCTGGGATATCAGACTCCGGAAACGCTTTGTTTACCATGGACTTGAGGTGAGGCAACTCCGGACAAGTATGGGTGGCATGACTGAAAACATCACACAAAGCACACTGGATATTATGTTTTGGCGGCCGAGGAGGGGCATGGTTTATCGTGGTGGCCTTGTCTTTGGTTATCGTCTTGCGAGCTTTGCCCTTGTTACCCGAAGCGGTTGCAATAGGAGGTGGTTCCTGTTGAGGTGGCTGAGGCACTGTAGCAACAGGAGAAGTCATGGGGACCGGCTGAACCGGGGTCAAAGCAAGACAAGGTTTGGGTTAACCAGGTAGGGTAGTAGTTGGAGGATCAAGGTACCAGACAGGAATCCCAAGGGTCAGTTTAGGAAGAGATAGGGTATCCGTGACAGGTACTGTGTACACTCCTGGAGTGGGAGCTAGGAACGGTATCTGACCGTAGGGGTAATGGCCAGGCAGGATGACTCCAAGATGGTTAAGGCCCAGAGAAACCGTTCCAGGAGGGTAAAGAGGCTCATGGATACCAGCTATAGGTGAAGGGCTAGGAGGAGGAGGAGGAGGTCCAGAAGGCTGAATCAAAGGGCTAAGAGTAGGCTGCGGAGGGCGAGGAGGTTGCTAACTAGCTGAAGCAGGCCGTTTGAGGGAAGCTCAAGATGATTGCATCATGTAAACATTCGATGAGTTGGGATCAGAGATAGGAGGATGAATACTAGGGAATGTACCAAAAAGAGAGGAGTATTTGTAGACTCCGAGTGAGACACTGGTCAAAGGAATGACAGTTTTCTTATTTGCCACCGAAGAGATGATGGACTCAGGGGAGGTCTGAGACTTCAGTTCATAATATGTCAACTGGTCAATGGTGACTATATTTCTGTTATGAGGGAAGGACATCTTGCGGTGAACCACAAATGGTACAGTAGACATCGCATAGGTGTAGTTACGACCCAATAGAATTTTTTAATCTAAGGGGGCATCTATGACTTCTACGTCAACGCAAACAATCTTTCCCGCATGAGTAATAGGACAATTGCGGAATATTCCAATGGGCTATGGGGTGTGGCCATCCCACCTTCGGAGAATGATCTTGGAAGGATCCAATGCAGGTGATCCAATTTTCTTCCAAACCAAAGCAGACATCACACAAATGGATGCCCCCTCATCAATGATGCACTAGGAAACATTGGTGTTCCGGATCTTGACTGGGATTTGGAAGGCGACGAAATCAGGCAGAGGAGGATGTTCTGACCGGTCAACATCAAAGATAATCAATCGATAATCGGAAGGATATACAGTGCCCATGGTAGATATTAGAGCTTTTCATTGTGAAGGGAACGATTGGAGGAGTTCCAACATTGAAATGGCAGTAAGAGATTGCGCTAAATCATCTACTATACTATACGAATGGGCAGCTTTTCCAGAAGTAGCATTCCAGCGTAGTGGTCGCTTAGGGATATTGGTATGAACCTCTGCCTTAGGCTAAGGGATCTGCAAGGGACCATTAGGTTTCTAAAGAGGCTCTTTAGGGACCAAAGGAGGTGGCTTGAGGACAGACGTAGCGGGAGGCTTATTGTACTGGCGGAACCGAGTATGAAGATTGATGTCTACGGTTACAGGTTGGTCAAAATTGATCATGAGAATTGGGTAATCGGGGGTACCAGATGGAAGAGGTTGAGTGGCCACCTGACCTTCAGGTGGTTGGGTAGCCACAAATCCTTGCTGAGGGAAAGGATTAGTAAACAAAGTCATCTGACTAGGCGCAACACTGGGAGGGATGGAAGGGGAGGCTTGCTGTCCTCGCAATTTTGCTTGAGACTCCCACATCTACTTCATCTGTGGTGAAAGAGGACAATCATGCGTGTAATGACCATAAACACCACAAAAATAACAGGGATTGTTCGTATGAAAAGGCCTGTCCTGCTTGGGTTTAGTGCCCTGTTGCTGTTTAGTAGTGTTAGGTGCATTATTTTGAGGATTAGGTCTAGGATTACTAGGAGCAGATTGATTTTGAGTGCCTTTCCTCTTCTTTTTGGAAGGAGGAGGATTAGTCGCACCCTGCTAGCATACACCTGCCCCTGAGGGGGCAGTGGCTGCTGTTGCGGGGGTTGAGAAGGCAAGGGAGGCGAAGGTGCTAATGATGGAGGAGCTGGAGCACTAGGCTATGGATGCAGATAATAAAGAGGTTGGGTAATAGTGTGGTAAACAAGGGTTTGGGAAAAATGAGGAGGCATGTCATATCTTGGATACATGCTACTGGGAGGGGAAAAAGTGCAGGAGGTGTTGCCCCCCCCGGAGGAAAACCATAGCCCATGGGAGGCTAAGCGTATGGATGAGAGAGAGCTCCAACGATACCGTCGGTGGCATGAGATGCCTCCAGTGCATTGGCACCACCGATTCTAGGAAGATCAGGTAGAACGGTATAAACATAACCCGACTGAGCATAGATCAGCTCATATTTTAACGCAATTTGGAGAGTGGCTTCTTCGGTTTGATGGAAATGCGATGTGACATATTTTTTGATAGTAGGAAAGAGAGATCTAAGGAACCGGTCCATGTAGAAACGGTCTTCGAAGGTAGGGGCTCGACATAGACTCTTTCTTCTCTTCCATTCCTAGACATGATCGGATAGGCGGGTCACAGAAGATTGACAGACGGAAGTGAAAAGTTCGGTACGAGTGTCATAACAAAGAGGAAGCTGGAAATTAGACAGAAAATCCCGAGCAAGAGTCGCAAAGGTGGTATGAGAGGATGAGGCTTGATCAACATACCACTTAGAATCTTCACCTGTAAGCGTATGTTGGAACAACCAAAGGTGGACAGAGTCATTTGGTAATGGAGCTAGATGAACACCACATGTTGAAATATCGAACATGATTTGTAGGATCTTCTCCAGCAAGGCCTTCAAACGTGGGGATGTCGGTGGATCTTGCTCGGCATAGCAGGCCAACTAGCGGCATGGTGTATAGGGTCATTGATTAACTGGTTGAAATCGGGAAGACTGAGGCCTGCCATATAGGGGAGCAAGGGAGCAGCCAGAGTAGTTCCTATTGTGGTCCCACCAATATTATTCCCAGCATTAGGGTCGGGGCTACCACCAGCGTTAGGTCCTGAACCAGACATGGTGACTTGGTGACAGGAGGAGAATCGGGGGCGGAACTAGAAGGAGAACCAAATGAACTAGAAGATGAGCTGGAGTGCGGACTCGGTGGAGGACTAACTCGAATCCTACGCAGAGGAGTAAGTCTTCCTACCGGAAACTAAGGATGAAGGCCAAGAAGTCTCCGAGATAAATGCCTTGGTGGCGCAATGATGAAGACACAAACATGACACAAGGGGAAGAGAGACCAACAAGGGCAGAGAGGTGCAGGATCAATTGATTTCAATGTTAAATTATTTTCTTGGCGGTGTTAACCAAGCTCTTCTTTACTTAGGGTGTGTGTGTAAAGTGTGTAAATTTTAATTTTTAAACCCAAACGTTTGTAGAGAAAAATAAAATTTGTGTTGTATAACTATAAATAAACCTGCAGATAACAGTATATGAAACTGAAATAACAGAAAATAAACATCTAATAATGAAATAATCTAAACCCAAGGAGGTGGGCCTCTCAACAAGTAGTCTATAGGTGGGCAAAAAACTAGTCAAAACACACCAAAATATTCAATAGATCTAAGGTCGGGAGGGACAGGGATCTAAAGGTTAGATTTGCTGGAAATAGGTGCAGATAAACAACAAAAAATCAAAGGAAAATTTGTTGTAAATGAGGTGGTGAAAGACTATCTCCTAGAGGGAAGTGGAGTGGACCCTAGAGGAAAACCCAAAAAAAACTAAAGGAGGTGATTTGGATGGATAAATAGCCAATCTGAAGTGGATCTGAAGGTGAGGTATTAGATTTGAAAAATGGCTGAACACTCTGAAAATTTCAGACAACCTGCAACAGCTAAAACTCTTCCACAAAGTGTGGAGGGTACTGAAGCCCAAGAGGGCTCGACTCCCACTTAGATGAGAAAAAAAGAACAAGTATAGGTCTAAAACGGGTGGAGACAGAGGTGAGACAACCCTGAACAGAGGCGCAGAAAAACCCAAAAAACTTTCAGAAAAACTCCCGCAAAATGTCCAGGTCATAATTTCTGACCTATTTCTTGCTAAGGTCGCAGCTTTTGGGTAGTTTTCTGTGTCCTAAAACTCCAGGTCCCAGGTTTAGGGCCAAAAAGTGTGCCTACACTTCCGGCGCTCTTGGGAGTAGGTTTCAGCAGAATGTGTCGTCTCAGCTGTGGCTGATGTATGTCACCAGCGCAATAGGTCCGAAAACACACAGAAGTTAGAATTTTTAATGTTTTAGGGTTTTATACGTTAAAAAAACATCAAGAAAATAAAAAAAACAAGCTCATGAGAAATCCTAGGGTTTGAAGTAGATGGATATGTAGGGATTTGAAAAAACGACAGTGGTCATAATCATAAACCCGTGTGGAGTCGCCAGTTGTTAGTATGAATCTTAATTGCAAGTGTATGAAAAAAGACCACTTTAGCTGTGCATAACAAACAGCCCTAATAGAAAAGATGGTTTCAAATATCTTTAGACCTGTAATTAGGTGATCAAGATAAATGCTGCAAAAATATAGATCTATGCATCAAAAGACATTAATCAGTAAATAAAAATGAGATTTACTCCATGCATCCAATAGACAAGACAAGAATATGTTGAATGAATTTTATATTAAGGGTACCTGGGAGGAAAACATAGAAGGATGTTACCAGTTCTCCTCAATGGGATGGGTTCTTGTAAATCCTCAACACTTCAGATCTAAAATTCCTCTCTCTTGATGGTGTAGAAAACCCAGAGAAAAATGGAACTGAAACAGAGCTCATAAGCAAACAGATATAAAAATATGACAATGATGGTGGATCAAAGTTAGACCAAAAGTATAGATCCAGAGTGATCTTTAGGCAACAAAAGGTAGTGAGTGAATGGAAAAACCCTTCTATTTATAACAAAATATTGAGTTAGTTAAGATATTGGTGCATAATTAAAATATTATTAACCAAATCAAGATCCAACTTTTATGGAATATTTTATTATATTTGTTGGAGAGAAAAAGAATTTGACTTGGGTCAAATCCCTTTATTTGTAAATAATAAATAAATAAATGATTTATTTATCATTTTAAGGATATGGTTGAGTAATAATTAAATAAATAATGATTTATTTAACTATTTATAAGTGATTTAGTCAAATTTAACAAGGAATATTATTTAAACAAGGTTTAAATAATTATTCCTAGAAAATAATAAGATAAATAATAATTTATCTAATTAATTTTCCTGTTTTGGGTTAAATATGACCAGGAATATTAATTAAATTGTTGTTTAACTAATTATTCCTTTAGGAAAATCAAACAAATGTGGATTTATTTAATATTTCCTCATGGGGTTTCATGTTTAGACCATATACAACTTAATAAAGGTGTTTTACTAAGTTATTTTTCATACTGAAAGAAATTTTACTTAGGGTAAAATTGGTCTTACATGGTGTACTTAGCTCCATCTAATAGTAACAGGTTGGATGACCAAAAAATGGTGTAGCATCAAGAATAGGACATGAGCGTCTTTATTGATGAATAATAGTAATTACATGATAGATATAACCTGATCCAAGCCAAAGGGACTCTTGAAGCCTTCCTCTAGATCCATCCAACACGAGCCATGAAGAAAAACTCTCTAATAAGTACAATAAGATTCTAGATCAGGGGACTAAAAATATCTGCAAAGGAAATAGGGTTTCTTAGAGTCTTGGAGTGCAACAGGCACGAGAAACAAAAACTGGATCTGGGGAAAATCAAGTATAATTTCGATATTGATCTTCCCTTATCAATTATTCCTACTCAGGTGGTGTATATGTACCACCTAAAATTGGTTGTTTTAGTTAGGCCACGAGCTCCTCTAGGTGGGATCTTCGTAAAACCCATAAACCCCGTCCGAAAAATAGCATTTCATTTTATTTTTTCATTTTTAAAATATATACACGGGTATAGTGTTCTGCGACCCACATATGTACGCATTTTTGTCTCGGAAAAGTTGTGTATGGAATTTGAAATACATTTTTTTAATATAAAGTCAAGTTTGCATGGGTAAAGGGATTTCCGAGTGCCATAAAAGTGCATCAGGTCTACATGAGTGTTGAATGATGCTATAACAAGTATCAACCTCTAGATTTCCTTACTGACGATTTGAGACTGGAGGCATAATCCTATGGATTCTCTTGACGGTGGAGGTATAAACCTCTATATTCCCTTGTTATTTATTTTATAGTGGATGCATAATGTAGAAATTATGTTGTAGATTCGCAACTACTCATGAATTTTTAATCAAAATGACACGATAAAAACCTACTCTATTGCTCTATGGACATTGATTGAAAATTTAGAACAAGAATATAATACATGCAATAATAAATAACACACATGCAATATGTATTTTCCTTTGGGGGAAGAAATTTGCTAAAAACCCAACTTCCTGCTTACATTAATGAAATGAATAGAGATGTATTACAATTTCTTTGCTCAATTGAGCACAATCTGTATGTGCATAACCCATCTCTCTACTCACTGAAAGGCTTTGATCCAGACTTATTCAATTTCTACCTCTTCTTGAGCTCCTATTTCCTTGCACTATCCCTTGAGAAATTATGCCCCTATTATTTATGAATTTCTCCAAAGTGGATTGCGTAGTTCGTTAGGTTGATCATATTACTGCATGCAACACTTGTGCACTCAATAATACCCTATAACTAGTGTTTCACTACCTTGGAATCTCCCCGAAAACCAAGGAACTCAAATTCTCTGCATGCACTAGCTATTTTGGGTTGATTCATCATTTAACTAGATTATCATTGAGTTTGACTGAAGTCCCACTAATTAACTGGCCTTCCACTAGTTCAACTAGTTTAACTTAAAACAACCTTAGATAATTGATCTTGATTGCTATAAATTATAAATCACACATGTTAACTAAACTCTAACTTGTCCAACTCAGATTTACTGAGTAAAATGGGTGAGACAAGCCATGTCACACAATTTAACATCATCCAAGTTGACTTTTGATGTGTAAATTTGAACTTTATGAATTTATTCAAGGAAAAATCAAATTGAGAATTTCTTGTTGTAGTTAAACACTCCTTCTCAGCAAAAAAGGCATTATCAACCACCCCTATCCTGCAATTGTGGATCTCGAACATCCCTCTTGACAAATCCTTTGTCAAAATGTTAGCATCTTGTTCGTTTGTCGAATGCACGACAATATCATTATGTGCCTCTACACATAGTCCCAAAAATGGTGATATCAAATATATATATGCTTGGATCGATCATGAAAAATGATATTTTCAAAGAGATTGATGCAACTATTATTATCACAATAAATCAAAATTGTATTGATCATATGATCAAACCATCCAAAATGTATCTTTCTTATCATGATCGCCTCACACATTTCTTGATTGGAAACCATGTATTTTGGTTTTTCCAAGATGAGCACCACAAATATTTTCTTTATGATATTGCAGGAAATAGTTGCAGATCCAACACTGAAAATTCCACCTAACGTACTCTTTTGGTATGACAGACTCCCCGCCCAATCTATGTCTGTGAAGCTTCACAACTTCACTCCCTTTGTCCATTTGTACCATAGTCCAAACTCGGTAGTGCCTCTAAGGTACCATAGAAAATTCTTAGTTTCCCTCCAAAATAATTTGTTTGGTCTAACCATAGCTTGGCTCATCTCGTTGACTACATAATACATATCTCGTTGTGTGTTCACAAGGTACATTAGCAAACACACTAGCTACCCATAAATAGTAGCATCCACTTCCTCACCTAGAGTGGCATCCTTCTTCCTCCAGTTGGTCATTAAAGGTGTCTCCATGAGTTTTCAACTCTCAATGTAGAACCTCTGTAGTATCTTGTTTGCATAATTTTCTTGAGAGACAAACATTTCCCCATCGCCTTTCCATACTTCCATTTCGAGGAAGTAGTGCATGAGGCCCATGTACTTCATTTCAAATTCTTTTGCAAGGTCCTCCTTGCAAGATCTAATTAGTTGTTCATCACTAGTTCAAATAAAGTCATCAACATATAACACAATAATAAATAATTTACCTTCTACCAAAATATGATAGAGGTTTGCATCCACTTCAATATTGGTAATTCCCAAACTAGTGAGATAGCTATTGATATCGGTGTACCAAACACAAGGTGATTGTTTGAGACTGTACAATGATCACTTGAGTTTGACCACATGATACTCTCAATAAAAATTATCAAAGACTTATGGTTTCTCGATGTACACATCCTCCTCTATAACTCCATTTAGGAATGACGTTTTTACATCCATTTTGTAGATCTTCCAACCCATCTACGCAGGTAGAGAAATAATTGATATAATGGATGAATAAATTGCTACAGGAGTAGAGGTATCCTCATAGTAAATCCCTTCAACTTGAGAGTACCCATTGTCTAGAAATATAGCCTTTTACTTCTCTATACTTCCACCATCTACCTGTTTTACCTTAAAGACCCATCTCGAACCCACAACTGATTTATCTTCTCATCTTGGGACAACTTCCCAAACATTGTTCTTTACAATGGATTCGTATTCCTCCACCATTTCATAAACCAATACATGATTTTTTACTTCTTCCTCAAAAGAGGATGGTTCAGTATCTACAAGATCAGTCATTAGAGCGATGTAGCCAGTGTACTGATCTAGTGACCATCTATGCCTGCACACATTTGAAGGAGCACCCACATTCTCCCTCACATCATGCACAAGTCTCTCAGCTTCCCTGGTCCCCTTTCTCCCTTCTTTGGATGGTTCTTCTTGAGTGGCTATCTTCACCCTATGCTCCTCAATCTATGGATGCTCCAAAACTTCTTAAAGCTTCTCCTTTAGATCTAAAATCTCCTCTTCTAGTGGGATCTTCAGGTCCCTCTCAAGAGAGAAGCACATTTCTTTCTCCTCATCAAATTTTTCATCCCTTCGCATAACTGTTATTATGAGAGATGGAAATTACACATGGTAGTTGTGGGTATTTTTTGTGTAACCCATAAAAACCCTGAATTCTGTTGATCCAGGTGGATCAAACAGGTTCAAGAACAAGTGGCTTAAGTACAAAGGCTAAAAAATCAAAGTGTCTGGAATGTGGCAAAATTAATTCCAAGTTGAATATCTCATCTTTTTGATTCCAACGATGCAGGCGGAACTCAATTCTCAGTCTATATGAAGGAGTTAGGAGCAGTCAAAGTTTGAGGGTTGACTTGGTGATGTGGAAAACTAAGGAGGACACAAATTGGAAATTTTCTGGGCATTGCATTTTGGCCAGCTCCGGCTAGATTTTGAGCGAAATTGTGGGGTCGTTAGTTTGACTCCTTCGGTCAAATTAACGAATTGTTAAAAGGGTCATTTTGTAATATTAAAAAAAAAATTATATAAAAAAAAGTGGCGACGGGTGGCCAATCCCTGTTGACCCGTCCACATATCACAAAAAATATTATGTTAAGGGGTCGACGATGACCACTGTTGAGCCTCAAAATTGTGCTTTCCTTCACCTCATTTTACCTCATTTTCCCTTGTCCATTTCTATCTTAAGCCCAATTGATCAATAAATATAGTTAAAATTACTTCTAGAATGGTTTACATGACTGACTTGTTGAATTTTGTGATTTTTGCCATTGTTAAGCATTTTGACCGGAACTAGCTGCAGAATGCAGACATTCCTTAGCTAACCGGCGATTCTGCAGCTACCTTCATGTTTGAGTATGTTCCAGGTGGCCTCTTGAGGAAAACCGCATATGGGCATGATCCACGTCCTGTCTATATGGTTTGTTGCTCATCATGGAGGAAGAAATGGATTCTGGGTACGGTTATGCACGTGGGAACACATTTATGAAGGAAGACTCCTACTAGGACTGTCTCAGTCCAGATGTCTTTTCTCCTTCACGTAGCCACCTCGAAAACTCCTAATATGATTCGGAAAAGGAAATACATTATTCCTAAATTGTTGTAATTATTGTTACTTGCATTTGCTTTATAAACTCTTGAGTAGACCGAGAGCTTAGTTAGAGATTTTATATTAGATTTGCTGCTAGATTTTGTTTAAAAACTCTGTGTTACGTCCTTGAAGACACAGAGTGTTATGTTCAAACTATTGCATCGTTAATGGAGCAGACAAATTTATTTTGAAGGCGTGATTTAATTTGAAGTCGAATGCCGTCAAGTGGTAGAGGGCCCCTGCCTCTTGTACGGATTTCTTTTGCGTAAATTAGATAAGTTTTCCCTAGCTGCTTTTACGTTTTACATTTGAATTGATAGTTGTTTTGTTTTAACTACTGTAGTCGTATTGATTCTAGCTCTTCCACAAGAAGACACTCTTCCAACAGATTAAAATGATGAATGTTGAATGACTATGGTATTGTAGAATTAGGAGTTGAATTTATAGTTGTTTTAACTAGCTACTGTAGTTATATTCATTCCAGTTCTTCCACAAGAAGGCACTCTTCCAACAGATTATAATGATGAATGAAGAATAGCTATGGTACTGTAGGATTTAATTATAGTTTTTTTTCCATTCACTATCACAGTTACACTTGTTCTCATCACTCTTCCACAAGAAGAAACTCTTCCAAGACATCCTTAAGAAGTTCAAGACATGGCCGTGATAATGAATGATTTAATTGTGTGTTTGTACTAAGTATCATCTCTGATCTTGCTCTTAAACGCTTGCCCAAGACATCATAATGACGAGTAGGGTATGGGTGTGATAACTTAGTTTTTCATTTGCTTTCAGTCCATTTGCTTTCAATTGCATACAAGTCCACAATCAGAATTGTTCTACCTCTTCCACAAGAAGGAACTCTTCCAAAATATCACTAATGATGAACAAACAGATTGTGTAACTTCATAGATTAATGCATGTTAGTATAGTTAGAACAACTCCGGAGTTTCATTGCATTTAAATCATGTTCAGTCACTTTGTTTCAAGTTTGATGATGACTTATAGTTCAAGTATTGTTCTATTTTAGTAGCATCTTAGGTTCATTCTTAGATTAAATCATTACACTTGCATCTCATATTCAAATTGTCATCCATTGCACAATAGATTACTCTAGTTGTTAGGATTAACAAGACAGCCTTCATTATTCACAAAACATCTTCCTGTTCTAAAAACTACAACTGATCTATAGGCATAGGAACAGAAGACAACATCACTATAAGGTCTGAAATCTCTCTGTAATTTCCTCATCATTTCATAAAACAGAGCTCTTCCTCAAAAGAACTACTTTGAACAAGAAACCAATAACTCTTTGAGTATAGGTTCTGTGGCATTCAATTAAATTGTAGAATAGAACTAGGAATTAATCATAGAATAAAAGAGCTTAGGACAGAGTATTGCATCATTAGTGTTTAACTGTTTAGTTAGAGGATTTGCATATTTAGTGATCATTTCTCAAGATTAGTTTGTGTCATTTGTTTAAAAAGTCATTATCAAGATTTTGTTTTTATTTAGTCATAGTTTAGATTCTGCTTCATTGTTTCCAATTTCATTTACCATTCCATACATTAGGCTTAACTCTGTTTTTGACCATCAACTTCTTTCCATTAGTTTTCTAGGCATTTTTCATTAAACATCAAAAGACCAAAAACATCATAAATCAATATAAAAGACCAAAAACATCACAAAACACTACATACAACGCATTAGGAAACAAGCACCTAGGTACATATGGTACACTTCACTTCAGCAGTTTACAAATCCTGGTTGACAATTAAATGAGCTCAGTTTAGGAGACTAGACTGAGACCCAACAACCACCTTGTGGATCCCATATGCAATGGTGGAAACAACACTATAATAATGGGTGGGCAGGGGTGTAACCCCACCACCCAACCCTCTTTATATTAAATGATAACCGATGGGAGTATGGGTGGGCTGCCTGATACGGGTCCGACCCCTCAACTCACCAACCACGCCTCCATTACTATGATGCCAACGGGAAAAGTTAGGTCGGGCCACCCAATGCGGGCTCGGCCCCACACATGTATACTTAAAAAAAATATGTGCGGATTTATAGAAAGTAAAATCACAGTTTCATTAAACAATTTTGACTTAAAAAAAGAGGGGGCGGGGTTTGACCACCTGGCCCCCTCCCTTCCATTAAGGATCCTAACCAATTTCCCAACAACTCCCTTTGGGAATTCCACTAGCCTATCCATTATATAAACCTTCATTTCAACAGTGCGACTAGGCAGGTCAGGAGTGGGCACGAAAATCGAGACAATCGAACCAGGAGCATTGTGCAGGAGGGGAGCGGAACCATGATCTAAGCCATTTTCCAGAGGGGTCAGATTTTCACTTTGTTAGATTCAGACAAATTTTATATGGATTCCGCACTACTTGACGCCATAAATCCAACGGTGCTGTCCATTTCTTCATCAAAGGTCTACAATTTTCAGGTGTTTTCAGCTATGGAGGTATAAGGGTGTAATTTCTCATTTTATACTTTTACTTTCATTTTTTTCCACTTAATGAAAGAGGTCCTCCCCGCTATTTGAGAAGGGCCCAGAGACGTAGTTCCTCCTTGACGAACTTCGATATCAACTCTGTCTCTTCTTGCATGATGTTAATTGCTTCTCTCTTCTTATGTTTATGATTTAAAAGTTTCTTTTTTAAAGATGAAATTTTCACATGTAATTCTTTAACACATCTCAAGAAAAATATTTTGGATCAAGGCTCTAATACCACTTGATCCAAAATATTTTTCTTGAGATGTGTTAAAGAATTACATGTGAAAATTTTAGCTTTAAACAATAAACTTTAAAGGCATAACATAAGAAGAGAGAAGAAATTAACATTACGCAGGAAGACACAGAGTTGATATCGAATTTCGTCTACGTCTCCATGCCCTACAAAAATAGTGGTGAGGCTCTCTTTCATTAAGTGGAAAAAAATGAAAGTACAAGTATAAAATGAGAAATTACACCCTTATACCTCCATAGCTGAAAACACATGCAAATTGTAGACCTCTGATGAAGAAATGGATAACATTGTTGGATTCATGGCATTGAGTAGTGCAGAATCCATATAACATTTGTTTGAATATGAAAAAGTGCAAATCTGATCCTCTGGAAAATGGCTTAGATCATGGTTCCGCCCCCCTCCTACATAGTGCTCCTAGTTCCACTGTCTCGATTTTTGTGCCCACTCCTGACTTGCCTGGGCATATTGCTGAAATGAAGGTTTATATAATGGAGAGGTTGGCAAACTTCCCAAAGGGAGTTGTTGGTTGCATTGGTTTGGATCCTCAATGGAAGGGAGGGGGTTGAGTGGTCAAAACCCACCCCCTATTTTTTAAGCCAAAATTGTTTAATGAAACTGAGATTTTACTTTTTATAAACCCACACATATGTATTTTAAGTATACATGTGGGGGGTCGGGCTCACATTGAGCGGCCTGCCCCACCTTTTCCCGTCGGAATCATAGTAATGGAGGTGTTGTTGGTGAGTTGGGTGGCCGGACCCATATTGGGCGGCCCACCCATACTCCCGCTGGTTATCATTTAATGGAGAGAGGGTTGGGCAGTGGGGTTACACCCCCACCCACCCATTATTATAATTTTGTTGTTTTCGTAGCATATGTGATCCGCAAGGTGGCCAAGGGGTCTGGCGGGGTCATGACCGCCGACCCCTTACTATAATATTTTTTGTGATATGTGGAGGGGTCGGCAGGGTTTGGCCACCCATTGCCCCTTTTTTTATATATAATTTTTGTTTTAATATAATAAAATGGCCCTTTTAAAAAAAAAATTAATTTGACCAAAGGAGTCAAATTACTACCCAAAAATTTTGCTTAGAATCCGACCGCAGCTGGCCAAAATCCGGTGGCCAAAATTTTTTCAATTTGTGTCCTTAGTCTACCACATCACCAAGTCAAGCCTTGAACTTTGACTGCTCCTAAATCCTTCATATGGACTCTGAATTGAGTGATGTCTGTGTCGTTGGAATCAGAAAGGCGAGATCTTCAACTTGACATTAAGTTTTCCACATTCTAGATACTTTGATTTTTGAGCCTTTGTACTTAAGCCACTTGTTCTTGGACCTGTTCGATCCACCTGGATCATCTATTATCATATCTAGTGTATTCCTTGATTATTTAGATACATGGAAGTAGAAAGAGGCTCCAAAAATCCTAAAGTGTGACACATCTAAATTTCTCCCCAAGAAATCCTCCTCTAGTGTAATCATGCCCAGAATCTTATGAGGACTCTAGTTCTCCAAATATTATATTGTGTTTCATGCTTCAGCCCACAAGAGCATAGGTATGCCTTGGTCATGAAACATCGCCATCGATCCTCCTACAATTATATAGTTCTTTCTCTTAGGCACTCCATTTTGCTGTGGGTTCTGGGGTGCTATCAACTTTTCTTGAATGACTTCTTTTGCACAATTTATTTTAAATGCATTTGACACATACACACCTCCATTATCTCTCCTAAGAGCCTTCACCTTCTTATCTGATTCTTTCTCAACCATTGCCTTTAATTCTACGAAATTGGAGAATGTATCATCTCTATTTAACATGAATAAGACCCAACACTTTCATGAGAAGTCATCAATAAAAATGAAAAAATATTTGTTCCCGGCAGTGGAGGCTGTCAAGCAAGGTCCATAGACATTAGAGTGGATCCTTTCTAGGAATGCATGTCATTTTTTTTCCCAATCATGGAATGTTTTTTTTGTTTACTTCCCCAAAGGACATCCTTTACGTATATCATATTGCTCAAGTTCTCCTTTGTGGAGGAAAGTGGTTATCTGTTGCATGATCTTTAGGGCGCCATGATGTAAATGGCCAAGTATTATATGCCAAAGTTCACCAACATCGCGACTCTGCACCTTCTCTGCCTTGGTGCTTAATGGAGCACAATAATACACATCTAGCTTATAAATTTTCTTCACATGAACCGCAATCTTATTCACCTATCCTATGGCTATGTGTCTTAGGAATTCCTTTGTTTTTATAAAGATAAGATCATAACTATAGTCTTCCAAAACTACAACACAGATTAGATTTTTATTTAGGCCCAAAATCAACATGACATCCTTAAACCTGAGGGGAAAGCCTCACTCCCTCTGAAAGGTGATTGTACCAACCCTGTTCATGTTATACCTTCCATCATCCCCCATCTTGATGTGCATCTGCAAATAATTTTCTTCTAGGTCGTTGAAAAAGTATCTACACCCTGTTATGTGGAACGATGTACCTAAGTCCAAGTACCACATGCTCCCCATAATTGTTCTAGCTATGAATGTATGAGGGTAAATTAAAGCTCAAATTTTTAATCCAAGGCTTCACCTACTACTCCCCTTGAGGTCTTATTCCTTGTCTTTTTTTTGTGGACATTTCATGGCATAGTGTTTGAATTCATGAAAATGGAAGCATTTGATTTTTGACAAATATTTCTTCTCACTCCCCTAAGCTCAAATTGTGAGTCCAGGGCTTCACCTACTACTCCCCCTGAGGTCTTATTCCTTGTCTTTATTTATGGACATTTCATGGCATAGTGTCTGAATTCATGACAATGGAGGCATTTGATTTTTGAAAAATATTTCTTCTCGCCCCCCTGGTTGGATTTTATTTTGGATTGGCATTTATTCCCTTTTCCCTTATTTTTATTTCCATCCAATGCAAAATTTTCTTCATTCTTGCCCTTGGATGAAGTTCTATCTCTGATATTATGCTTTATTTCCTCCTATACCAAATCAAATCATAAATGCTCCCAATTTGGTAGTTTTTCCCTCCTATTCAGTAAATCCTGATAACTATGTCGAATCTTGGTAAGGCGCATAAGGAATAGGATTAATTAGTATTATTCAGTAAAATTTACACCGACCTCACCAATTTCATCCTGATATTATGTGAAACTTCTTAGATACTGAAAAATTGTGTCATTATTTTGCTTCTTGATATTTCAAAGTTTATCCTTGAGTGCTAGCTTCATATGGTCGTTATTATTCTAAAACAATTATGTCAGTTCATTCCACATTGCGAATAAAGTTTCTTTGCCAGGGATATTGGAGACAATGTGATCTCGTACTCCTGCCAAGATTATTCTCCTCGCCTTGGCTACATATTTCTTCCATTGAGAACAGTTTTGGGCATAATATTTCAGTGGTTACGCAACATTTTTATTGATCTATTTTATAAATCCATTTTCATCCAATAACACCTCCATGCAAACCTTCCATGCAAAAAAATTAGAGGTTCCTTCCAAGGCATACTCTAGCCTTAGTCCATTGAAGGCCATATTCTCAACTCTAAAGAAATCTTGAAACATTGATATTTAAATTTGAACCTCTTCAGAAAACACTTCAAAGTTCCTACTCTAATGTGAATCCAGATCCGATACCATGTATAAATCATGTTTTATATTTGAAACTTCTCATGATTTTTTAGTCAAAATCATAAGATACAAACCTACTCTACTTTTCTACAGACATTGATTCAGAATTTAGAACAAAAATATCAAACATGAAATAATAAATAAGACACATGAAACAAGTATTTTCCTCTAGCGAAAGAAATATTCTAAGAATCACAATTCATT
Organism: Pinus albicaulis; assembly: GCA_034641835.2. Taxonomy (NCBI): domain Eukaryota; kingdom Viridiplantae; phylum Streptophyta; class Pinopsida; order Pinales; family Pinaceae; genus Pinus; species Pinus albicaulis. Next base: position 1,427,857,979 of record CM076580.1, read on the forward strand.
CTTACACTAATCAAATGAATATAGATGTATTACAGTTTATTTTCTCAACTGAGCACAACCTGCAAGTGCATAACCTATATCTCTACTCACTAAAGGATCTTGACCTATACTTAGGAAATTTATGCCTCTGCTGCTCCTATTTCCTTGCACTGTTCCTTGAGAAATTAGGCTCCTATTATTTATAAATTTCTCCAAAATTTATTTCTCAATTTCTTAGGATGATCATCTGACTGCATGTAACACCTATACACTCAAGACTAGTCTAAAACTGATGTTACACTATCTTGGAATGTCCACCAAGACTGGGAACTCGAATTATCTACATGCATTAGATATTTTGGGTTGATTGATCAATTAATTGGATTATCACTGAGTTTTACTGAAGTCCCATTGCTTAAATGACCTTCCATTAGTTCCTTCAACAGTTAGAACTAGTTTAACTCGAAACAACCTTAGATAACTGATCTTTATTTCTACAATAATCACACATGCTTAACTACAATATAACTCTTCCAACTCGAATTTACTAAGTAAATTGGTTGAAACAATACATTTCACATAAGTTAACAACATCCAAGTTATCTATTGTTGTGGATATTTGAATTTTCTCAATTTAATCAAGGAAAAATAAAATTGATTATTTCTTGTTGAATTTTTCAACACATAAGCCTTTATATTCCCTGAAGGGTGGAGTTATCAACCTATGGATTCCCTTATTTCATAATGGAGGAGATCATAACACTTCACATGAGGTTAGGGAGACAAGAATTATCCAAGATGACACTCCATGCATGGGAAGGAAAGGAACATTCATGAAGAAAACATTCTGATGTATGGGGGAGATATTGTCTCTAATATGAGAGAGAACAATATAGAACAAAAAGAAGATTTTTTTGAGAAAGAAATGAAAGAAATAAGAGGGGAATATTTCAATAATAGAATGGAATAAATATGAGTTCACTACATAGAAGAGAAAGGATAACATAGGAAGAAAGGAGAAGCAAGATCTGTGTGGCTGCCAGTTGACGACACTAGATACCCCCAACATACGGAGTCTCCTCAATGTGAAGTCCCAATGAGACCTCACACCATCAGGAGACCCATTGGAAGCATCAAAATGGCCACAATAACTCTAACATTTTCCTTGGTTCCAACGAATAACATAAGAGAAAACAAACATAACTTTTGAGATCACCAAGCAAGTTGACACTATGAAACACCAATTGCAATGTGTAAAAGGACACCTTCACAAGAGGGGAGACAAGAGTGAGTCTCTAGAAGGAATGTAATAGTACTATCCCAAGAGAGGCATATGAGAGTAATAAAAGACTCGTTATTTATCTTTTGAAATATATCACATAGACGCAACGATCATTAAAGAAAATACAACACACATTCATCAAGATAAGCTCCAAATCCAATGGAGTAGTTCAATTTCTTTATTACATATGAAAATAATATATACCACAAACATATAAAGAAGAATATTACAATATTCATGATACATGCATCAAAATGTGTTGGCTCTACGAGATTCTGATAATTAAGTGAAATATCCAAATACATAGTTACAATAATGAGTTACTAGCTCTAGTAGTGGAACATTAAGTCACTTATTGCTTCTCCGAGGAATGATATTCTCTCCTATGCCAAGCTAAAGAAGCCAAGGCTCACTCCCTAAATTCCATGACTCAAAAATATCCCTTTTCTTGATTTATTAGGTTTCATTTATAATAAGAGGGATGATCTTTCATATCCCCTATGACTCTTGAGTTACCCTCATGACTCTTGGCTTCCCACACTTTTACATTTTGTAATTTTACTTGAAAATACATAATTAAATTCCCCATCATGTGGAAGACACATTGACACTTTTTACATTGTGATGACACTTGTACAAGAAATGACTTCTCATTGACTACATGGAACTTCATGATGATTTACCAATGCCAATCTACTCTCCTTGCTCCTGTGTCTTGAATTCTTGATGATAGATATGATGTGTAATTCTTCTTTACAATCCAAATGGTCTTGTATTAGTATTAGGACCTTCTCATTCATCATGAAATTTATTCATTCTATCATGATGTTGGGCGCAACTGAACTTTCCCAACTTTTCCTAGATTTTGGCTAAGACTCTGCATTTTGTGGAGTGGAGTACGAAGTGAACCGCACAGCAGAGCACATAGTGGACCACGATGTGAAGCAGTTTTAATATACCCCATAGTGGCATAGGGGCTTTGGGGCAGGTCGAAGTCCCTCCTTTTTGTAAAGTGCACAATTTGTAAATGGTTTTGGGTCATAGTTTCTTGTTTTAGGGAGACCATGGTATTTTGATGATGTAATTGTATATATAAAGGATTGAAATGCTAGACATAACAATGTAATGAGATGATAGAGGGGAAGGGAAATTCTTTGTACTATGTAGTTTGTAGCAAACGGAAGGCTTTGTAGCTGAGTGTGTAAAGACCTAGGAAGAGTTTGCAACTTAGTGCACAAAGACCCTGCCGCTTAGTTCGCAGGTCGAAGAATAGGTTGCATTCAAAGAATAATCATAATAAAGAAGCATTTTTGTGTGTGATATTATGGTGTTATTATGTTTTTTTTGTATATGTATTTTCTTAATATTTGTTGTTGCGAATTAGCTATTACGGTTGCATGTTATGTCAGCGCAGTAATGGTTTATGGATTTATGTGACATTTTTATGAGATTAATTGAATGTGGAAAAGTAATTTATGAGTTATAAGAATAATATAATAGGAAAATACCACATCTACAGTCCCTCAAGGGTGCATAAACCTAGTTCTCCATCCACCCATATTCACTTCGGGTGAGACTGCGATCTGCTTGTAGGTCGTTGCTGAAAGGTCCAATGATCAGGGGTTTTGTTGGTGCACAGTAAGTCTGAACCTAGTTCAACCCAAATCAACCCAAAAAATCTTTCTGTTGTTGGGAATAGGATCTATTTGAGGGATATGTGGATGTGGCACCCGTCGAAGAAGGAAATTCAAGACTAGATAGACCTGAAAGAGTGAGAATTTTCATATCAAGAAAATAGGAATCCTCGTCTGAAATCTAAAGCATGGTAGCAAAATTATATTTTCATAGACCAATACGAAATTTTCTTCGCTTCATTTCCTGTTGAAATTTATGAGTGGATATCAACATTGACCAAACCTATGGTGTGGAATCCTGAGTTGATACAATGACTCAAAGGAACAGACAATAGGATTTCAAGGGCTCTCAATTTATGGATTGATATCATCTTGGGAGGATTCATTATAGTGAAGTAGAATGGATATTCTTCAAAGGAATGGGAGGTAAGTATTTTAAATATTTGAAACCTTAAATTAAGATTATTCTGTGTGAAAAGGGAGTGTGAAAAAGGGATTTTTCCCCTAAGAAGAGGTATGGTAGATGATATTAAGCTACTTTTATTCAGAGGAACTAGATTGGAGGATCCCAAGTGGTTTTGGTTTGTATACCAATTTGTATGGATCTTGAAGTAGACCAATGATGAGAACATAAATAAGGAGCAACTTGTTATGACACTACATGATAGAGAATTGTCATTTTATATGAATTTTTCAACTAATCAGACTAGAACGTTTTCATATATAATAACAACAATTTTAGGAGAGTTTAAGAAGGCGAAGTCTTAGTCACAGTGCATCAATGAGTCTATTTTGGAGTTATATTAGAGGTTTAAGTTGTTATTAGATCAGGTAAGATTTGGAATTTCTTCGCAACAACATCAAGAATGGATCCCCGTTGGGATTCGAAACGTCAACAATCATTTTATGATAATATGAATAATACGAATTCTACAATCAACATCAAGAATGGTTTATAGTTGTGTTGCTACTGCATATCAGATTAGAATTAATGAAACAGAATATAGGAACTCAAGCCGAAGCTCTAGAGATTGTGAGGAAGATGGAAGATTCACCTATAGGGGATACTAATGTAGGTATGCAACAGATCTAGAATCAACTAGCAAACCTAACCCTACAGTTACAGGAAATCAATAAAAGAAATAAATTTAGAGAATAAGTGTGGTGTACGAAGTGAAAATTAGAGGGCCATTCTAACGAATAGTGCTATGTCTTCAGGGATTACATGGTTGGTGGAGGACCTAATCCCTTGAATGTAGGATCTAGCCTATGGCGCGAGATATGTAAGGCTAGAGGAGAACATCGGTTAGAATATTGCTAATTGTAGAAATATGTGCAAAATCCAAGGAATCTATATTGCAAGTTATGTAAATCAGTAGGACATGATGAAAACAATTTTGGGGCTTATGACCTAATGATGGAGCACAATGTTGACACTTATAGAATGCAAGCAGAAGAACATGGACATGAGGATAATGGAAAATGTGGTGGTTGAAGATGTTACAAAGGAATATTTCGAGTTTGTGGAGTTGGTCGAGGACGTGGATAGATCATTTGATATAACTATGACAGGCCAAGTCATTTTGAAAGAGACTTCCAGAACCCCACAATGACATGTAAGCATTCTAGATTATTTGACCATGAAAGTGAAGAATGTCTCGTACTTATGGAAAATATGCAAGAAAAGAGGAACCATCAGCCAACATAGAACATTGAAATGATGACTACTAAAAGAAGGATTTATGAACCTCAAGTTAATATTGTCACTATAATTGGAGCAGCGATTGGTAGTGATAAGGGAGATGGAATGAGGGAATCTGAAGGTGTATGGGCTACAAAGAATGCTAAGAAAGATATTATTTTTTATATTCATAAAGAAAAAGAAACATTTATGGAAGAAAAGTGAAGTCTTATGGATGTTGGAGCTTCGACCTCTCGTACGCTGCCAAAGGCTGATTAGGGAAATAACCATGATGATTCAAAAACTTCGACACAGAATGGAGCTCTCACACAGGATCGAGCTTTGACACAAGACTAGGATGTGTCAAGACAAGTAAGTATTTTAAGGTTTTTCTGCAGAATTGTATGAAATTGGTAAGGGATCAAAAAATTGAACAAGGAATGTAGGAGTTGATATATTCTTTTGCATCAAAAGTAGCACCATGAAGTGAGATGCGCGCAGTTAATAATTTTCATCGATAGAAGAGATATGGAAGAGATATGAGGCTTGGTGCACAGATAGGAGAATATGAGATGGACCAAGTTATTCTAGATTTTGGATTTGATGTTAATTTCTTGACGAAGTTGACATGGGAATTGATGGGTAAGATGAAGCTACAGTGATTACCTATTCAGTTAAGGATGGAAAATTAGCAAAATATATTTCCTATGGGAATACTACTAGGTGTCACAGTTGATATTGAAGGAGTGTTCACTAGTGCTAATTTTGAAGTAATAGAGATTGTTGATGAAAGCAAACCTTACCCTATGTTTCTAGGACTTTACTAGGAATTTGAAAATATGGCCATAATTAATCTGAATAAGAGACAAATGATATTTTAAGGAAATAATATGAGAGTGATTTCTCCCTTGGTTCCATTAGAAGGAGAAAGATACATAGAACCAATCATAGAATAATATTGCTTCACAGACATAGAAAACATTTATTGAATGAAAACGAAGGAACAATATTGGGTTAACCCTACTACAGAAGGCAAGCTGAGTTGGGAGCATGATAGTTATGGTACCTTAGATTCAAAATAATATTTGGAAAACTAGAAAAATAGGCTGCATGACGTATCCAAAAGGTAGTGTTTAAGAATTACCAAATTAGTTCAATGTATCATTTCTGAGGTATGTGACCTTTCTTCTTACAAGGGCATAGGAATGTGAATAATTTTCTTAATGATTATGAAGAACAGGTTCAATAAAATTGAAGGTTGTTATCCTTGGATATAACCATCAAATATACCACTGCTAGATGGTGGAATGCACACAATATGAATATAGGAGGTTGGCATGAATATCGAATACTAGTGTGGATAAGGTTTGGACAAATAGAAATACAAATGGAGATAAAGTATGATTGTAAAACTAATACAAGGGATTATATACAGTTATGCACTTCAACATGGAAGCATATTCCATAGCAATAATGGGTACATGGATTCATTCATACATTGGAGACAAGCCCTCAGAACTAGTACCTAGAAACAAAGCTTCAACATGGTACTGAGAATTTGGCTAACATGGTTGATGGATTCATATTAACATTCAACTTTCAGGATGATTTACCACACATAGATTGGGCCCTTTAGGCAGTCGAGAAGGAATTTTTTGAGAATGTACCTCGGTGATATGGAAGCAACCTGATTGGGCTATGCATATAGAACACGCACTGGAACGTTATAACATTATTGTGGATGTAATATTCCCAAATGGGAAAACTCAACAATACCTGCTAGAATAACGCATTTTTAGAAGTATGTGCACTGAAATGATTTTGCAGCCATTGGATCCCTTAGATATGGAAATCTAGTATCTAAATCCAAAATGGGAGCAAAAACAAATCAAACTAGGTGAGGTAAGCAGACCTCCCACACCTAGTATGGCTGAAAAACACCCAAGAATGGGGCTGCAGCAATATGCAACAATACTACAGGAAAATAACGTATTTTTAGAGGGAAAAAGTATGTGATCAATAATAAGGCTCAATATTCACTTATACAGCAATAAATCAGATCCATATTGCGGCCCATACATTTTATAATAGAATGTAGAGACAAGAATAGAAGAAATTCCTCAAGAAAGAGGGTTGCAACACATGTATTGACTGAAAAATGGCTTGAAAATGTTATTTTTATTAGCTGCAACAGCTGTATAGTACACTCCAGATATAGAGTAGATCTATTTACAAAATATCAGATCTATTTTAGATCTGTATACTAGAAAATATCCTTTACAAGTTCCCCTTGGGGTTTTGATCAAAAAATGCAACATAGAGAGTAGATCTGAGATCTAAGGTAGGAGATCTGCAGTAGTATTCAGAAATTTCTGAAGATGAATACAATAGAAGCAGATCAGATATGTACAGATTATGGATTAGAAATCTAATCCATGGATCACCATAGTGAAGGGCAGAACCTGCAACACGAGAGATCTCTCCTCAAAAAGTGTGTCAAAACACCCTGCAACTTCCTTCTTGCAAATAATGCAGTTCTGGAAGGAAAACTACGTTGTCGGTTGAAGCACTAGATTGGCCTGAAGCCAAGATTTGAAAATGCAGTTCCAAAAGTTCAGAAATCTCTTTCCAATGGGATAGAATACTTTCCCAGTGAAAAGATGCCCTAGAATGGCCTAGATCTGAGCAGATCTAACCTCCACTTGCTGCAGCTTACAAGGACAACCAAACCCTCAACAGGATCTGCATTGTATTTGGAAGATGAGCTTGGAAAAATGCATGATAGTGGATGAGATCAACAAGACTCTTCCAAGAGCTCCTCAATGGAAGACGTGGGATTCCCGAACAGGAACACCCTAGTGCTAAACAACACTATCCTCAGCTAAACAGCAGAGAATGATATATGTCTAAACAAACAATATATTCAGAAATATGCACAATCAACAACCTTATTATGATGTCCTCCTCTTCCTTTTATAGGATGAAAGTCTTGTCAAACCCTAAACCATCTCAATGATTTAGCTCCATTCACATGAGAAGCCTCCAACTACAATTGCGCTGTCCCTCTTGGAGATTCATTGTATCTAGACAGCGCTGTTGATTTGGTCCTGGTTGACTTGGTCAAGTGCTCTAGTCTCTTTCACACCTAAGTGTGTTTATGTAAATAGCCCAGATTTAGCTATGTTCACATGTGGCATTGATTTATTTTGCTACTTAGGAGTTTTATTGATCCTCCTTTACAATTTTATTCATGAAACAGAAAATTGAAACAAAATTGTATATTCCCATTAGCTTGGGATAATTGGGAATATTACAGTCCTCCCCTCCAAAATGTTGCTTCTCCTCAAGCAACTGATAAGGTGAGTGCTACAGCACTTCTCCTCCTTCATTGGTGACACCATCAAAGGTCAAGCTCTCCTCACAAGCTAGGTGCTCACCAATCCAAGCCTCCATGAATTGTTCCTCCAAAGTCATCATGAGATGTACATAATCCATCCCACAGGGAGTGAAAAACTCAATAGAAAAAAACATGGTTGGAGAAATTCTCTCTCTAAAACATGTAGCATGAGGTACATAGAGAGTTTCCATCCCATGTGGTACATATAAACTACCCATCCTCCCTCCATACAATCCCATAAATAGCACAACTATATCATCCAAGTATGGAAGCATAATTACATATACACAAATAGAAATTTGAGCATAAGGAGGTGGGTCATAGTCCCACATATGGTACCAGCGCAGTGCATCTCCTACCTGCATCAGATCAAGGTATGGTAAGTGGTTTCCCCACCACTTACTTGCTGCACAAGTTATCTCACCATAGCTGAAAATGTGAGATATTTTTGGTGCCTTTGGGAAGCACCCATCATGAAAGAGAATCTCCCTTTGCACAACAAGGGAGTGGAAAAATTCAGAAATTTTAGTGGCCCAATGTTTGCCATGAGATTTACATGATACAACACTCCTCTTGGGAGTCATGGCATACAAAAACATGGTGAAATAATGTGTCAAATTAGAAAATTAAGCTTGCATTACATGATCATATTTTTCACCATCAATGTTTCTTCTATACATGGAATTGTGCACAAATTTTTCTCCCTTTTCAAGAGAAGGAAGAAATGGCTAAAATGACTCTTGCATAGAGTCCTTTGGCTGCCCCAACTCCACATAGCTCTTGAATTCTATAAGATTTTTATGTATCTCTCCTCCAAAGCCTTCCCATTCAAAGCATCTCATGACAGTGTTGTAGATCTTCATAGAATAGGTAGGGTTGAAACAGAACTCCTTGAAGGCCCTTTGTAGCATCCTCTCCTTGAGATTGGAGGCTCTAGGTAAGAAGATCCTATCATGATGATAGATGACTCCCTCATGGACTAGATATCCCTTTTCATGCAACTAGTCATCAAGCATCATACAAGTGTGGAGATCTTTGGAATAATCCACCAACAACTGGGATTTCCAATATATATCTAAAATCCCCAACAATGACAGTGTTGATGATGCATCAATAGGAATGCCTACCATGTTGCTGATTTATTATTTGACATTTCTTATGGAAAAGGTACAATTAGGAAGGACATATCTTCCCTTCTTCTCCTCCAACAGTGTAGAATCAGAAGTGAAGGTGGGTGATGATGATGAGAGAAGAAAATCTCCCTCCTTCTTATGCTTTCCCAAGCCTTCCAGCACTGTAGTTGTGTCTCCTAATTCTCCCATCCTTCCTGCATCTGACCTCAGAGCATCAAGTAGTGAGAGATATCTCACCAAAACTGAATCAGGTGGCCTCCTAGGTGGTTTGCCACTAGATAAGAGTGTCCCTTGCAGAAAGATCATGGACATGATAGAAGGGACAGTGAGGTCCTTGCTTCCACTACACAAATCCATCTTTGTTTTTTGTGTGGAAGTGTTGTCTGAGGGGTAAGTATGCATGCCTTTGATTATTTGAAGTGCACCACTCTTCTTTTCCACCCATTCCATTTTCAAAGCCTCCCAATTAGTGGTGACTTTCCCCAATGTAATCAACCATTGAGCACCCAAAATAACATTGGTGTCTGGTATGTCAACTACAAAGAAGTGATCCACCAAAGTGTAGGATACCATGGTTAATGAAAGTGATGCAACATAAGCATGCATTGCATTGTTCTATATCCTGGGACTAAAATAGATAATCCCTCAAAAGTATCAGTGGGTATTTCCCTCCTTTGCACAAGATGGGCATCAATGAAATTGTGGGTCGCCCCACTGTCAATCAATACAAAAACCCTCTGATTCATGATTGAAACTTGAAATCTTAAGGTCAAGTACTTAGGTACCCCCCTCAAGGATGCAATATTTCCTCTAATAGGAGAAAATGCTCCATTCTCATCCCCTGATGGTGTTGGATCTCCTCCAATATTATCAGCGCTGTGAGTCGTCCTTGGCTAATCATCTTCATCTTCTTCAAGATCTGATAATACCTATATATAATGTGATTTACCAATAGCACATCTATGTCCAGGTACCCATGGTTCTTGGAAAGTGAATCATAGCTTCCTCCTTCTTATATCCTTCTGGACTTCATCATCAAGAAGCTTCTTGTATGAGCTCTCCTTTGGAGGAGCAGCTTTCTCTTCCTTTCCTTTAGAAGGAAAAGAGGGATTGTTATTAAAGTTTGCCTTTCATTTTTGCAAGGAATATTGAAGGTCTCTAGCACTCTCAATGGCATCATGCAAGGTAGTGGTCTTGGTATATTTAACCAACCCATGCAGAGGTTCATCCAAGCCATCGATGAACATGTACACCCTCCTTGCTACAGACAGATCAGGAACCATAACAGATAATCTCAGAAATTTAGAGATATAAGACACTGCATTACCTGACTGCTTCAAATTTGCAAGGCTGCTTCTGGATCCTTTCTGTCAAACCTTTAAACCAGTCTTCTAGTGAAATCAGAATAGGCAGTCACATTAGCATGACCCAATGTAGACAACCCATGGAGCCACGAGTTGTGCTCTTCACCTTCAAAGTGTATCACTACAATATTGATAGCTTCCATCTTAGGGACTTTGTTCAACTGAAAGTAGATATCCAGTTTTTCTACCCATGCTTTGGCAGAACAAGTGGATGACCCATCAAACTTGGGTAAAAAGAATTTTCCCATAGAGTGATGTTGATCATGATTCTAAGTGAATCCACCACCTCTATGATGATGCCTTGGTCTTATTTTGTCATTGAGGTGAAAAAACTCTTGAAAACTCACGTGATCCTGGAATATATGATTTTGAGACTCATATTCTTCAAATTAGTCTTCAAGGGATGCTTTCTCTTGAGGCCCTTCATTCTCCACAACAAAAAAAGTAGGCATGGTAGAGCATTGTGGAGCTTGTGGCTAGGTCACTAGTTGGTCATTCCAGTGGTGAGACATGCCAGAGATTTATCCAGGATGAAATATATGAGGATATTCCTTAATCCTATCCAATATCATCTCTTTGATCTCTCTAGCAAGATCTTGCATGGCTTTTAGAAGGGTTTTTGCAAACTCCTTCCCATCTTCATCACTTCCAGATTCAGGGGATTTTCCCTTGTCTTTGTCATCATTGGTGTAATCAAACTTCTTCTGTATTCTTCTCATGTAACTTTTCTCTCTTTCAGTGAGAGGCTCATATTATTCTTAAGACATCTTGGCTCTTCAATAAAGCAACTCACAAGTTGTGCCAATATGGTTGCTCTGATACCATTGTAATATTCCCAAATGGGAAAACTCAGCAATACCTGCTGGAATAACGCACCTTTCAGAAGTATGTGCACTAAAATGAGTTTGCAACCCTTGGCTCCCTTATATTTGGAGATCTAGCATCTAAATCCAAAAGGGGATAAAAAACAAATCAAACTAGGTGAGGTAAACAAACCTCCTAGACCTAGTATGGTTGAAAAACACCCAAGAAGGGGGCTGCAGCAATATGCAACAATGCTGCAGGAAAATAATGTAGTTTTAGAGAGAAACAATAGGAGACCAATAATAAGGCTCAATATTCACTTATACAACAACAAATAAGATCCATATTGATGCCCATACATTGTATAATAGAATGTAGAAGACAAGAATAGAAGAAATTCCTCAAGAAAGAGGGCTGCAACACATGTATTGACTGAAAATGGATTGAAAAATTTATTTTTATTAGCTACAACAGCTGTATATTACACTCCAGATCTAGAGTAGATCTGTGTACAAAATATCAGATCTATTTCAGATCTGTACACTAGAAAATCTCCTTTACAAGTTCCCCTTGGGGTTTTGATCAAAACATGCAACGCAGAGAGTAGATATGAGATGTAAGGTAGCAGATCTATAGTAGTATTCAAAATTTTTTGAAGATGAATACAATAGAAGTAGGTCAGATCTGTATAGAACATGGATCAGAAATTTAATCCATGGATCACCATGGTGAAGGGAAGAACCCCCAACACCAGAGATCTCTCCTCAAAAAGTGTGTCAAAACACCCTACAACTTCCTTCTTTCAAATAACGGAGTCCTGGAAGGAAAAATGCACTTTTGGTTGAAGTAATGGATTGACCTGATGCCAAGATCTTAAAATTCAGCTCCAAAGGTTAATAACTCTCTTGCCAATGGAATAGAAGACTTTCCCAGTGAAAAGAGGCCCTCTAATGGCCTAGATTTAAGCAGATCTAGCCTCCACTTGTTGCAGCTTACAAGGACAACCAAACCCTCAACAGGATTTGCATTGTAGTTGGAAGATGAGCTTGGCCAAATGCCTAATAGTGGATGAGATCAGCAAGACTCTTCCAAGAGCTCCTCAATGGAAGAGGTGGGATTCCCGAACAGGAACACCCTAGTGCTAAACAAAACTATCCTCAGCTAAACAGAAGAGAATGATATATGTCTAAACAGACAATATATTCAGAAATATGCACAATCAACAACATTCTTCTGATGTCCTCCTCTTCCTTTTATAGGATGAAAGTCTTGTCAAACCCTAAACCATCTCAATGATTTATCTCCATTCACATGAGAAGCCTCCAACTAAAACTGTGTTGTGCCTCTAGGAGATTCACTGTATCTAGACAATGCTATTGATTTGGTCCTGATTGACTTGGTCAAGTGCTCTAGTCTCTTTCACACCTAAGTGTTCTTAGGTAAATAGCCCAGATTTAGCTATGTTCACATGTGGCATTGATTTATTTTGCTACTTAGGAGTTTTATTGATCCTCCTTTACAATTTTATTTATGAAATAGAAAATTGAAACAAAATTTTATATTCCCATTAGCTTGGGCTAATTGGGAATATTACAGTGGATGGAGAAGTAGAATACGCTCGCATAATCAATATAGCAGAGTCATAAGGATATTTTGAAGTCACTAGACCCGAGATAGAGATTCTAGACATAATGAAGCAACTGAAGATTAAGAAGGTCGACATAGGATCAGAGAACGATCCCAAGTTTGCAACTATAGGATATTAGTGGGACGAAGAAATAATCAATAAAGTTACATAGTTACTTCATGAATATAAAGAAGTGTTTCCCACCAATTTTTTAGAGATGATGCGTATAATAGGAGATCTAGAAGTCATGAAGATTCCTTTGAAGCCTGATGCGAAGCCACTCAAACAAATACCTTACAGACTGAACCCAAAGTATAAAAAGAAAATGAAAGTAGAGAAAGATGATAACAACAAGAATAAGAATGGGTGAGCCCTATGGTGGTGCAAGGAAAGAATACTCAAGGAGAAATTAGGATATGTGTTGATCCAATAAAGTTGAATGATGCATATTTACCTGATCCATTACCTATCCCTTTCACAAATGAAGTGATGGAAAATGTAGGAGGAAAAGAAGTTCACTCATTTACAGATGGATTCTCATGATATCATCAAAATTAGGATTGCACCTGAAGATCATAATAAGACCACATTTGCTACAGAATGGGGCTCATATCAATACACAATAATTCCTTTTGGATTGAAGAATTTCCCTACTATATTATCTACAACGATGATCAAAACTTTTAAGGAGTACATCCATAAGTTTTTGGAGGTATACTTTCATGATTGAAAAATATTTGGATTGTTAAGCAAACATATGGAAGTTTAAGACTTATGCTCGGCACATGCATAATGTATCAGATCTCTTTGAATCTAAAGAAGTACATATTTTTTCCACCCTTCGACATATTCTTGGGACATATTCTCTGTAATAAAGGAATAATGGTGGAACCTACGAATATTTCTATCATTGTGAACTTTCCTCTACCAGAGACAGTAAGATAGCTTCACAATATGTTGGGACATACTGGGTATTACAAGAAGTTCAACAAGTGGTATACACAGATCATTGCACCTATTGAATTTTTTTTGAATAAGAATGCAACCTTTATGTGGAATGAAGAATGTCAGAAGAGCCTCAACATATTGAAATAAAATATGGTAGTTTCATCTATACTAGTGTTCCCTGATTGGAACAAGGAATTTCATTTCCATGTATATGCCTCTTGTATATATTTTGGAGTGGTATTGACACAAACTGATGAAGGAGAGATTGATCATCGTATAGCTTTTACAAGTATGAAGTTGTCTAAAGTAGAAAATAACTAAACCACTACACAAAGGGAAGGACTAGGCATGGTTTATGCTTTACAAAAGTTTAGACACTATTTTTTGGGTCACACTTTAAGACTATAGATCATTACGCACTAAATTATTTGGTTAATAAGATTTTCCTAGAAGGAAATATTTGTAGATGGTGTGTTTGTTATTCTAGGAATATGAATTTGAGATCATTGTTAAACCAGGGAGACTAAATGCAGGACCTGACCATTTGTCAATATTGGAGTCAAGGAAAAACCAACTATCATAAAAGATAATTTCCGTGATGCACTATTATTTTTAATCAGAGTGGCATATGACTATTTTGTCGATATCATTCAAATTTTTACCGTAGGAATGGATCTTTCATAATATACTACGCAACATAAGAAATAATTGGTGGTTAAAGCAACTAAATTTTCAATAATAGTAGGACATTTATATAAGATTGGACCAGATGAGATACTGCGTAAATATGTTACTAAACATGATAGAAAAATGATTCTAGTAGAAGCTCATGGAGGCACAAATTTTGGACACTATGCAGGAAAATATATTGACCACAAGATTTTGAGAGCAGGATTGTGGTGGCCTACACTACACAAAAATGTTGAGTATTACAGAGCATGTGACATATGTCAAAGAACATGGAAGCCTTCAATAAGAGACGAGATGAAATTGGTACCACAAGTCACTTTATAATATTTTGATAAGTGGGCCATTGATTTTGTTGGACCCATCAACCCACCTGGAAAAATGATTTGTGTGAGGTACATAATTACATCGATTGGTTACTTGACAAGATGGGAAAAGAAAAACTAGAAAGGGACTGTAGCGAAGAAAGTGAAACACAGTTTATTATTTAGTACATACTATCTAGATTTGGATTTCTAAATATTTGATGAGTGACCAAGGGTCACACTTCTTAAATAATTTTATTGAAGCATCGAATGAGGAATTCCAATTCTATCATCAAAAGAGTACCCCTTATCACCCTCAGGCCAATGGAACAGTGGAAGTATTTAATAATATTTTGGAGAATGCACTTACTAAGGTATGAAATCTGAACATAGATTACTGGGCTTATAGGACCACATTTAAGAATTTTATAGGTCAGACACCCTTCAGGTTAGTTTATGGGAAAGAAGATATGATGCGTATGGAGTACATTGTGCCTAGCTTTAGGATTGCAAATTTTATAGATATGGAATACCCTGATATAATGGAGGAAATAATTTCACAGTTTCTTCCTTTGGAGGAAGTTAGATTTATAACGGGATTCCATCAACATGTATAGAAAGCAAGGGAAAGGCTTGGCATGAAAAAAATATTAAGTAGAAGAAGTTACAGGTAGGATATCTTGTCCTCCTTTATGATAATAAGTTTGTGTGAAGTTTCTAGGAAAGTTCAAGATGCATTGGTTGGGCCCATACATTATTAGGCATATCACTGACGGAGACACAATTCAATTAGCAAAGTTGAATGGAGAATTGGTTCAAGGAAGAGTAAATGGAAACAGATTGAAGTTGTACAGGGAAAACTCTCACCCTATTGCTTCGCTTTGAATAAGAAAGGATAAAATTCTTAGTGCCACCTGCAGTTAAAAGTGGACATTGGACTATAAACTACATTGCAGGAAGAGCTTTGACGAAGGAAGTTACTGCGTTATAGCCTGGATTATGCCGAATTTCATAGGAGACATGACATAAGAAGGGTTTCTTCACTAAAATTTGGGTTATGTCACATTGCGGAAAAAATATGACCATCAAAAAGGAAAATTGTTGTTAAAAGGTGCGGAAAGCTCCATTTATGAGGAAAATTTGGTGATTTAGTGACATATATGCATTTAAGGAACAAAGTCTGAACAAGATCTGAGGTAATTATGAGGTTAGAAGTTAAATATTGCTATAAAAAGATGTGTCCCATAAATATTTTGCACCTTGTTGTCTTGAGAGCTCAAAAAATTTTAAGTGCGGAGAAGTTGTGGAAGTTGCGCTACTGTATGAATAATAAGGATTTCATTCACATGTTCAAGGAAATAGTATAGCAGGAATCATGGAACAAGTGGGAGTTGATACACCCGTAGCACTAGTTGAGAATCCCACAGAATCTTCACCACAAACTAAAAACCGAAGATCCCCACGAAAGAAACAAACCAAAGAGTAGAGAACCAAGAAGAAATAGGATAAGAGACCTGTCGAAGACCTAAACAAGTCAGATATAACGAGAAGGAAGTAGAGCAAGTACAAATGGAAATGGAGGGCACAACATTTCCATCACCTCTCCCATCATACATGCAGCTTAGAAAACCAGATGAAAAACCTGTGAAATATTCGAAGGATACGAAGTATGGCATATTCAAACCCATGTTTCTAGATTCATTACCATTTTCTAGACAACTCCTTGGGAAAATTCCACAGTTAAAGTTTGCAGACTCTGATTTAGACGACCTTAAGAAATACCCACAATTTGAACCACACAGATATCTAAAGCAATTGCATTACCATGAAAGTGGAGTGATAAGGTTCGAGCCACAAAAATGGGCGATTGGATTAGAGAGGTAAGGGATATTGAACATGTTGAACATGCTGCACTTCAGCAAAATTCCAGTAAACACTCTCTTTGTAAGACTATTTCTCGTGTTGGTGCAGGATGGATGCCTCTGGATGGGAAAAATATTATTGTTTAATGAGATGGATACATGGAGAATCATGATATATCCATATCAAGGACAAAACCCAGCAAAATAATTTTTGGCCAAGGAGCAGGACAAAGTAATTGTTGAAACCATGAAGAAGAATTTTAGGCTCATAAAGGGGAAGCGAGGATATGCCATTAAATCAATTAATGAATATGGAGTTCACTTTGCAACACACATATTAGCTGAGAATATCATGAGAAAGTGTTGAGCCAATTAAGCCCCCGCAATTGTAGTTTCACTAGTTTCGTAGTCTACCAATGGGGTTTAGTACAACTCGGCTGCATACCTTTGTAAATAATTTCTTGATGACTTCATGGAGGTGTGGGCTAAAGGTACCACATTTCATTATTCATGGTTGATTTTGATAATATCAATGTTGGCATGGAGAGAACCAAAGGAGTTGCAATTTCCTTCAGTAGCTTCAGATGTTTCTAAAGCCATGCATTATGCCTCATTGTGGTATGCCAATCAGCCATTGCAAGCACAGGAAAACAAGATATATTTTTTGTTATATCATATGGATTTACATATGTTGGTAAAATAACATCCTCGCCTTTCCCCAAGCCTATACGATAAGTATAGCGCTGTTGAAAAATTTAAGGCTAATTTCCACGTAGTCTTTATATAGGCTCTAAAGGACACGAAGAAGATATGGTATCCCTTGCCATATTTGGTAACCGAAGATGATCTATTTGCATAGGAACAATAGTGGGTCGCAAAATGGATGACTGTGCTGGATATAGAGGAATGAGATAGTTCAAAAGAGGAAACATCGCAACATGGAGCATTAAGAGATTTTTTAGGTCTAAAATGGGCCTCCTAAGAAAAATGTACAACCAAAATAAAATTTATAAAAAACAATAGGATTCGATATTATGATGTCAACCATGGGGGATAATTCACCATTTTTGGAGTTAAAAATTAAAAATATTAAAAAATAGTAAAATAATTAAACTACTTTTTCAACTTGTATTTTCAACTTATCTCCATAAGTTTTTACTCAAATTTCTAGTGGAAGTACTCGTTGAATGTAAAATTTAATTCCTCGTCCAAGGATTACCCATGTTGCATACTTTTGAGGAACCCTACTACACAAAAAATGATAAATGCATGAAAAACGTGATTGCAATCATATTTTTCATGTATTTTTCATTTTCCATGTAGCAGGGTCCATCAAAAGTATGCAACATGGGTACTCCTTGGATGAGAGTGTTCTCGCTCGAAATTTGAGTAAACCCATAGGGAGATAAGTTGAAAATACGAATTGAAAAAGTAGTTTTTTCTTTTTTCCCTCCAAAATTTGATGATGTAATCGAATATTATTTTATTATTTCCACTATTATTTTATAATTTCCTTATTGAGGCCCATTTTAGACCTCAAAATTCCCCTAATGAACCAAGAAAAAAGGACAAGGACAAGGATGAGGAAGAGGAAGAACTAGAACAACATCATGACAAGGAACCTCTTTGAGGGGATGAGCACTGTAAAGAGCTTGAAAGGAAAAAGAGAAACCCTTATGTCATAGAGAAGAGGAAGGTAGGTGCTGCAGTTGCTAAGAAACCAAAAAAAATCAAAAAGTAGATAAATCAAAGGGCATAGTGTCGTTGGTCCTCAGTAAGGGGGACTTGGATCAATTTGGTGACAAAGTACAGGAAGCTACGATAGAGTCATGAAACAACATAGAGGATCACTACGACGCACTTATTTCAGGTGTCAAGGAGTGGATTGCAGACTTAAATATACTAACATAGAAAATCGTACAACTAGCACAAATAAAGGAAAAGCTTCAGGAAGAAAGAGTAATAGAGCCCACACTTGGGGCATAGTAAATGAAAATACCTAATAGAGCCCTATAGTTTGACTTTGTAGAATTAAAGTAGCATGGAAAGGGATGGAAGTATGTTAACATCATCATCACAGTGCTGCCATTGCAAATATTGCACGAGCGGAATGAAGGAATCATAGATGAGTTGAAGCAGTGAGAACAAATTACTACAATCTTGAAAATTTAGGTAGAACAAGAGCAAGCTTCGCTGAAGCAGTAGCTCAACTAGGTCATTCAAGAAAAGGACCAGGCAGTGCAACAGTAGCAGAAGTTGAAAGATGTGGTCGAAGCCACATGCCAAGAAGTCTCAAACATCAATGTCGAAGAAGAGGAATTAGTCGAAGACAAGGTCATGGAGCTTACCCTTAATGTAAAGGAACCCAATAAGAAGATCACAGATGTACGATTTGAATATGAGATAAATATCAGTGAGATGGATATGAAGCTACATCCAACCATGCCATTGGAAGCATGACAGAAAAGGGAGACTAACCTAAAGGCTTTAGTGGTCGACATCTCTACATCAGTGGCAGATTGTGGTAGATTGTTTTAGGATACTATATAGATTTGGACTTTGTTGTAGAAAGATCCAAATGTGTAGAAGTTAGAAGAAGACATTCATCATAAACAAAAATAGTTGGAGGATATTCAGAAAACTGCGAATACCTTACTAATCTCGCAGAATTTTTCAAGATTAATGAACGAAATTCACTGCAGAAGAAAATAGAAGAGCTGATAAAAGAAGAGTAGGTTTTGAAAAAAATAACTTAGCCATGGTAGGATGAGGCACTACAACTGTCTCAGGAAGTGAGTGGGAAGTGTCAAGAGCTTTGATAATGAGAATAGGAAGTATTTCAGAAGAGTGCAGGATCAGTGACAAAAGAACTATTGGAAGAAGTATACATAGAGGAGAAGCATATCATAGGGATTATACAGTAGTTCAAAGAGCACTGTGATAACATAAAATCAAAAATAAGATTCAAATAAGCTGAATGACTCGAGATGAGTCACATGTGAGTGTTGGGGGCCTGTTGGTGTAATATCCCGAAACAGGGAAAATCTACAATGTTAGGAATATCTTATAATATTCCCAAATTGGAGATCCAGCAATATATAAACATAAAATGGAGTAGCAGTGATAAATAAAACTCATAAAATGTAATAATAACTCATAGACATATTATTAATGTTACAGCAGCAGAATGTACATGAGATCTTGAGGAAATGATCACTCAAGCTTAGGCAAACCAATGTCAAAGGAACATGTACAAGAAATGTGAAATACACTGCTACATATGGAAAATCCAAGGCTATGACTGTGTAGTTTATAAGAGGCACTACTACATAATGAATGTCAATACATAGTTTTAGAAATATATGGCTCAAATAAGGTGGGGAGCAAAGCTATAAACCCCTGAAAACAATCTGAAGTCAATCCTAGAAGGATTGGCTGAAATATACAAAATGGCCAAAATGTCGGAGTTTCAGTCTCAAAATGAGTAGCAGCTGCAACTCAATAAATGGATGAAGATGGCTGAAGATGTTGCATATGATGACTGAATCCCATACAATGTATCTTTCAAGTGAAAGGCTGATCCAATCACTGAAGATCTCACCCTCCAAAATAGTGATGGAAACCCCCACTGCAAATATACTCAAAAATAACGCAGTCAAGGAGATGGGAAGTGCTTGGCCCGATGCCAAATATGTGCAATCATATCCTGAATCTTCCTCACTGACCTCCTGGGGTAATAGAAGCTCCCTCCTCTGAAAGATAAGCTCTAGAAGTGGTGTTGTGGAACCCTCCACTGCAACACCCTGCAACACAACGTTTCCTGCTACAGGAATAACGTTGTAGCTAAAGGAGGTGGCTTGGACTTGAGCCTGAATGTGGAGAAATGAAGTAAAATCCCTCAAGAGGCCTCTCAATAAGGGATAAGGATTCTTAAATAATAAACCCTTGTGCTAAGCAACACAACAATCTTAGTTAAGCAACTGGAGAAAGCAAATAGTCATGCGGACCAAAATCTATACTCAATAACATATCCTTCTATGGCTTCCTTGTCCTCCCTTTATACAAATGAAAGCCTTCTTGCCTTGGCCCCCACATATTATGGTTTCCTCCACCAAATGATATCTCCCCCATTCATACTGCACTATCTTTCAAATTGATCCACTCCCTCCATCGCAGCGCTGTTGACTTGGTCAAACTTGACCTTCATGCATTTGCCCCTTTTCACACTTGAGGGTGCAAAATATAGCTACTTTGATGATCCCTTTCACACTATAAGGGATTTTATTTCTAATCATGGGCCAACTTACCCATTTATTCACCTCCTAGATGATATTTGAAAGATCAATGTTCCAATTAGCTTCATGCTAATTTTTGGAAAATTACAGTTGGGTGCAACCCAAATTGGCCTAGATTTTGGATAAGACTCCACATTTTGTGGAGAAAAGTGCAAAGTGAACTGTGCAGTGGAGAGAAAAGTGAACCATGCAATGGAGAAGTTTGAATGTACAACATGGTGGCATAAGGGCTTCCGGCCAGGTCAAATTCCCTCCATTTTGTAAAGCACACAATTTGTAAATGGCTTTCGGTCATATTTTCTTGTTTTAGGGAGCCCGTGGTATTTGGACCATGGTAGTTTAACAATATAATTGTATATATAAAGGATTGAAATTATAGACATAACGATGTAATGTGATGATATATGGTTAAAGGAAATTCCTTGTAATCTATAGTTTTTAGCGAAGGGAAGGCTCTACACGTGAGTGTGTAGAAACCTGGGAAGAGTCTGTAGCTTAGTGCGCAGGTTGAAGAATAGGTTGTATTCAAAGAATCATCATAATAAAGAAGTAGTTTTATGGATGATATTCGAGTATCCTTATGTTTTTTTTGTATATATATTTTCTTAATATCTGTTGTTGCGAAGTAGTTATTATAGTTGCATGTTATGTTAGCATGGTAAAGGTTTATGGATTTATGTGACATGTTTCTGAGATTAATTGAATGTGGAAAAATATTTTATGAGTTGTAAGAGTAATATAATAAGAAAATACCAATCTCCAGTTCCTTAATGTTGCAGAAACCAGGTTTTGCATACACCCATAGTCACTACGGGTGGGTTAGGTCCCTATATTACTAGTGTAGTCCCTTATTGTTGTTAGTGTAGCCCCCTTATTGTTATTGTTGTACCCCTGTAACCCCCATATTGTTATTATTATGCCCTTGCAGTATTATTGCTAGGTTGGCTAGGATTATATTGTGACCCCATGGACTCTTATATATAGAAAGGATTTTTTGTCATTTGTATCATCCAAGAATTGTTCATTTATGTAATGTAAATAAGATTTCCCCCTTGAAGTGGCTGATTTATAAGGCGTTTATATCTCTTTTCTTCTATTTTTGGATCTGGTTTCATAAAATTTGGTATCAGAGCTTTGGATTCTAGGGTTTCATGCTATAGTGTAAAATGCTTGGGTTGTTGGTTCTCGAATATCCCTCTCAGGGTTTTCCAGTGCCCGAGGAAAACAGTAAGATTAGCTGTATAGTTCACAAAGAAGATACATACATGTTCATATCAACTTAAAAAACTTTATGGAATAAGATGGAATATTACCTCTTTAATTATCTTGAAGTCTCTTGGAGAGCGCTAAGTAGCGAAGAAGGGATCCTCCTTCACCAACTCCAAATCTAGACCCTGTGATCAATCAAAGCACCCATGTAATCTCTACCACAACATACATTTCCTATAAATTAAGTTAATATATGATACACATTTAAACAATGCACATCTAAGTCATTCATTTCATGCTATATAAGTAATTGAAGAAAAATAACAATATCAATGCATAGAATGGACAAAACAGATACAATTCTATTGATTTATAAAAAGGAGGATTACAACCGTCGGTTGTACCAAGCCCTCCTCAACCTTCCAATATCTCTATCTCTCAATGTGGTGGTGTCTTGATCAACAAGTTCTCAATGAAACTCTTTGATTTTTACCTTCACACTACAACAATAATGCTCCGCTTCACAAGTATTCAAAACTTTGACAATCCTTCAACCTTGAACCAAGAGCCTGCAACTCCATTTTATAGGAGATGGAGAGAGAAATCATTGTCTTTCTCCTTCCACCAGTTCTAAATAGAAAAAACCAAGATGTTTCCTCAACTTCCTATGCTTTTTCCTTCCTTGAGAGTTCAGTTGTTTTTGGCAAGGCCCAATAATAGACTAGTGCTTTGCATTTTCTATTTTGTACTAACTCTCTTATGAGAAAAATATGGAATTTCAAATCATTCTCCATGGGTTTTTCCTGTTTCAAACTCAAAACATGGGTAATGTTGCCCTCTAGTCTAAACAGAGCATTTCCCTAGCCACTAACACATCCTTTTCACTGATCAGGTGCATTATAATGCTCTTTTTCTGTTATAGGGGTGCGTTACCTTGGCAGAAGTAGGTTTAGTTTAGGTATTTGTATTCCTTCCATATTTATCTTATCCTATGAGCTGATGAGGAGGTTTTTTGACCTGTAACAGATGCCCCATAAAGTGTGAGGTCAGAGATGAAGACGATGGCCGAAATACTTTATATTGTGTGTAGTAGAGATAAAGAGATTGAAAGACTGAGGAAAACCTGAAACAACAACATATGCCAGAAAATATAGTATCTGTCTTGAGTCGGGCATTCCCATGCTCAGTAGCTAATCAACATGATTTCTCTAGAATAGAGATATGAAGAATTTTTCCATCGATAAGCATAATGTGGAAGTGTCTTTCATAACAGGATCAGGTTGAAGAAGTTGTCTCCATAAACAATATCGCAACTTGGGGAAGGGAACATAGCTTTAATGATGTGACCTTTGCCCCAAGGTCTTGACCGCCGCTTCACTTAAACTTCATATTTCTCAACACGTGAATGAAGGAGCTCTCATCGAACATGTGAAAAATCATCTGATTACCAGTCGATAATGAAAACTGTTAACAGACACGAAGGTGGCCACCGATAATGATGATGGTCCCTAAGATGCATAGTACAATCTAGTGAGTGTGAATAAAAAGAGTTGAATTCAAACACTCATAGAATCATTCGATCAGGAGCCAATGATGAAGAATCCTAATCAAACACAAGATTACCTGCCACTGATGTTTGCAAATATCTGGGTACTAATGGGTTTCTGGATCAACTTCCTAGATAAGATGTTGAAGTCGATAGGAAGAGATCTGTTGAAAGGTAGGCACTGAGGTGTCCTACATCAGTCAACACGAAACAGAAACCAAATGATTTTTTTTTTGATGGAGATAATGAAGATAAAATGGGGATAACAGACAGCAATAATTTATAGCATAATGAGTGGTTTGGTTGATAAGAGGAGCAGTAGATAGCGAGATCTGCTTGAACAATAGAAGGCACTGTAACAGGGTACTAGGCAGCTGAGGCTTAATGAGCACCGAAGAGTTTGTTAGGATTTTACCAGTGTAGGAACACTAGGAGATGAAGGCTAATACTCATAGATGGTAGGGTTCGGCTAACTGTGAAAGAGTTTTCTGGGGAGTGCCATGTTCAAAATTTTTTCCGCCAAATAGACCTTTCTGAAATGTAACAGAGGTAGTATCCATTTTGTTGAAAATTTTCCCCGTCTGATTACGTTTAACGAGTCCAGACGAGTAAACTCGGTGAATTTTTTATATTTAGAGAGTCTGAAAAATGTCGTAAAATACAACTCCATTCCCCATCTGATTAGGTTTAACGAGTCCAGACAAGTAAAATCGGTGAATTTTTCAAGTATAGAGAGTCTGAAAAATGTCGTAAAAGACAACTCCATGGGGTACCTTTGTCATGTCTTGAGAATTGGGCACGAAAAAGGGAGAATAGTAAGCCCGAAATAATTCATTTTCCGTGAGTTAGTCCATCGAAGCCGGAAAAGTGAGAAATCTATGTTCGATGGACGTCTGCCTCATTTTGTTATGAGTACAGGGAGACGAAGTAAACTCAGTACTCTTTGTGAAATTTTTTAACGAGTCCAACAAAGAAAAACTTGGTGCTCTCTGTGATATTTTAATGAGTCATGTGGAGAAAAATTGGTCACCTTTTTTGTTTAAAGATCTTTGAAAAAGAGGAAAAAGAATGGCTCCTTAATCTCTGTCGTGGTAGTTTAACGAGCCCGACAAAGGCAACTCGGGATTTTTTTAGTTTTATGAGCTAGAAAAAAGTCCCTAAAAAGAAAGCTCAGTGCTTCTTCATATTAGTTTTAACGAGTCTGAAGAAGAGAACTCCAGGTTTTCGAATTAACGAGCAAGAAAAATACCATAAAAATAATGCTCGAAATCAACTTCGTATAAGTTTAACGAGTCCGAAGAAGAGAACTCAAGGTTTTTCGAATTAATGAGCAAGAAAAATACCATAAAAATAATGCTCGAAATCGACTTCATATAATTTTAACGAGTCCAAAGAAGAGAACTTGAGGTTTTTTGGATTAACAAGCAAGAAAAATACTGTAAAAAGAATGCTCAGAATCGAATTCGTATAAGTTTAATGAGTCTGAAGAAGAGAACTCGAGGTTTTTCGGATTAACGAGCAAGAAATATACCGTAAAAAGAATTCTTGGAGTTGGGTGACGGAAAAAAATAACGCCAGAGAAAGTTTCTCCACATGTGAATAACATAGTTTGGGTCCGATTAGAACTTTTGACAAGTAGTATATCACATGTTCACTGTCGTCATTGTGAACCTGAATCAGAACCATTCCAAGTGAGGATGGTGAGGCTGCAAGGTATAGGAGAAAGTCGCGTGAGTAGTCGGGGGCACTAAGGAGTGGGGCTGAAACAAGTGCATGCTTTAAGGCATCAAATGACTGTTGAGCTTGGTCATCCAACAAATATAGTGTTCCCTTCTTCAATAATTGCATAAATCCTTTCGTCATCTCGGCATAGTTAAAAATGAATCGACGTAAAAAGTTTGCCTTCCCTTGCAAACGTTGGAGTTGGAGGATGCATTGTGGTGCCGGAAATTCAACAATTGATTTAACCTTATCGGGATCAACCCTAATCCCATGCTTGGAGACAATGAAACCTAACAGACGCCTGGAATCGACCATAAATACACACTTAAGAGGATTCAGACGTATATTGTAGAATCTACACCTAGCAAAAATTTCTTTCAGATGAGCAAGGTGATCAGGTCGTTTTTTGGAATGGGCCGGAAGGTCATCCAAGTAAGCCTATACAATATGTCGAATGTCATGGAAAGCATAGTCCATAGCCCGCTGAAAAGTTGCTCTAGCATTCTTCAGATCGAATGGGAATTTATGATATGCAAATGTGCCCCAAGGACAGATAAAGGCATTTTTATGCTAGTCTTCTTTTTTAATCGCAATCTGGTTATAGCCCGAGAATCCATCCATGAAGGAAAAAGATTCGCATCTAGCACAATTGTCGAGAATCTGATATATGAATGGCATAGGATAATTGTCTTTGGGACAAGCGGCGTTCAGATCGTGATAGTCAACACAAACTCGGATAGTGCCTTGTTTTTTATCTACGGGAACCGGATTGGAAACCCATTCTGTCAAAGGAAAGGGATAGATGAAACCAAAATTTAAAATTTTTTCTACCTCAATTTTGATGGCACCCGCTTTGCATGGGTGGAAAGGCCTGAGTCACTGCCGAATTGGTTTGGCATTGTCATAAATCTTGATTTTATGCTCGACTATAGATGGATCGATGCCATTCATTTCGTCATAAGACCAAGCAAACACATCGCGGAATTCTTTGAAAAGGGATGTGAAGCGCGCAATTTCCTCAGGATTGCAATCTTCTCCAATCTGAATATTTTCCACGATACCCATTTTGACCGAGATATCAATGAGCATTGTCTTAGAAATATTACCCATGTTCCCTTTTGAATCGATAGTTTGAACATTCGTGTAAGCGGAGGGAACCATCTCAGGTGGGTCAAAGGATGGGATTTCAGTATTTATCATGTCTTATTCGATCATTGAAGAGAAAATGGTGAAACTCTCTCCAAGGTCGTTCTTCTAGAGACATGATCTCTCGAATAGCTTCATTTGTAGGCAAGACTTCATTGAGGAGATCCTTAGAGAGAACTGTGATGGGTGGGAGGTTTGTACCTTTGGTTGAAACCATAGCAATGGAGGGTTCAGATGTAATTTGGATGGCTTGGTAGGCCAACTCGGCTGGTGAGAGCAGCATCTGATCTCCGTAGGAATTAATGTCTGAAGGTTCCGGGAGGATCCATGGGTCGATAGAGCTATCCAAAGTGGTGGATATCATTGCAACCGTATTTGGGATCTCTGGCGGTGGGAGAGGAAAGCAACCCAGTAGGGAAGATGCCTTTAGAAGACCAGTACCAATACTGATGTAAGAGTCAGGAAAGCCTCCTATTAGGGGTACAGTGCTACTTGGTAATGTGGTATAATCAAGGGTGCAGAAGGATAACTGATCCATTGTGACTATTTTCCCATCCAATGGAAATAGGATGAGTCGGAAGACCGAAGAAACAATGGCAGTCATGGCATAAGACCAACTTCGACCGAGCAATAGATTATAGTCGAGATGGCGATCTACGACTTCAACATCCACGGTTATCGTTTTCCCACTCAGAGTGATGGTAAAGCTAGCAAGGTATCCTTTTGGGAAGAATGTGTGGCCATCGAAAGCTTTGAGGGAATTTGATTGCGGTGACAAGGTAGGAGAACCTAAAGTGAGCCAGCAAGCTTGTGACATAACACAGGTCGAAGCACCTTTGTCAATGACAGTGCGATGGATTGGTCTCCCTTTTGACATAACCTGCACTTGGAATGTGAGTTGATGTCAGAGGCGAGTCTGAGATTTTTCCTTATCAAAGATAGCTAGCATTGAATCCTGGGGGTCTATTCCACCAATGGCTGAAAGCAAGGCTTTCCTTTGTGCTGGACAAGTTTGCAATACTTCGAGAGCAGACATAGCTGACGGTGCCTCCACCAAATCTTCTATAATGTTGTAGTTTTGAGCTGCATGTGTAGAGGTGTTATGAGTCGTGCGTCGAAGTGTCCCTTTTGGGGGACGAATCACGGGATTAGCAGTAGGTCGTTTGATATGCAGACCATTGGTCGGCAGTGGAGTTGAACTAGTACCAAGTTCTTGAGCATCTGTGGTAGGATTTCCATAAAGCTTGGCTCGTGTTTGAAGTTCAACACTTTCAATGCCATAAATGGCGGATGATCCTTCACTGGAAGGATGTGAACCACCATTTCCCATTTGCTATGGTTGTGGCGGGTTGTCAACCATGTCTTGGTGTTGCTGCTGTTGATTAGGGAAAGGATTATAAAGAATGACAGGTGTTCACCCAGAATCCTTGTTTGCGATAAAATCAGTGCATTCTTGCAGCCGAGGACATTTTTATGTCAAGTGGTCCTCCGCACAGATCTTGCAAGGAAATTTCATGGGTTTATCCTTCCCTTTGTCTTTTTTGGCAGCATTTTTCTGATTAGGATTATTCTGATTGTCTGACTGCTCTTCCGAAGAAGATGTATTTTTCTTGTTCTTCTTGTTCTTTCCACTAGGTTTTTATGAATTTTGCACAGAATTTACCTCAGCAGTAGGAAGAGTAGTCATTTGGTTAGGGGCGGTGGTAGCTGAGGATGGCTGGGAGGTTTGCCCCCGAGACTGTTTTGTGGCTACGCCAAAGATTGTGCCAACGAGACCGTCGACGTGGGCTCCAGTTTTCTGATTAGCGGGAGGATTTGGGTTACCAGGGGAATTGGGGAGTAAATCATATAGCGTGATAGATTGTGAATAGGTTAAATCCAAATGTTGGACATGAAAAATGCATTGATCTTCTGTAATCGCATCGGATAGGCCAATGTATTTAGAGATGTGGGGTAAGAGACACTTACAGAACTAATTAGATAGAAGATGATATGGGATTGGCGCTTTGACTAGCCTCCTCCTACACCTCCATTCATGAATGTGATCGGAGATGTGGGTGGCAGTGTCTTGGCGTAGCGAGGTTAATAGTTCCGTTCTGGTTTCAAATATGATTGGTAATTCGAAGTTCTTTAGAAACTCCATCGCTAAGCGCCAAAAGTGTTTATGGCGGTGCGTGGCAATTCAATATACCACTTGGCGGCATTTCCTGTAAGGGTGCGGGGAAACAGTCGAAGCTGGACACTATCATCCATCATGGAATTAGATATAGACCATAAATGAAAGGTGGTGATGTGTGCAGCTGAGTCTTCCCCTTGATTCCCATAGAACTTTGCGATGTTAGAAGGAATCTTGTGCGGTCCTGGAGGCCAAAGCAGGTTGTGATTGATGGGGTCATTAGTCAATTTATAGATGTTGGGAATGTCTAGAGCTGCCAAAAATGGCAATTGTGGGTTTTCTCCCGAATCTAACCAAGGAAGTATTAGATGACTATTTGGACCATAGGGTCCACCCATCAACGCGTTACCAGTAGGATAAGTAGGAATTTGATAAAATTTCCTATAGGTGGAGGGGTAGGGATATATGGTTGTTGTCCATAGGGAATATTGTATTGCAGGGCAAACTGTTTGTTGCCCCCAGTATAAAAGTGCCCTCCCATTCCATATGGAGGTTGGGGTGGGTTAGTCCATATGGATGCAATAGAGCTTCCCAAAGGCATGCTACTACTTTCATAGTTCGGCAACGGCATAGACCCTACACTGATATTTAAACCACTTAATGGAATAGTGTTAACAATAGGTTTTCCAGTTTTTCCTAACGATTGTAGGGGTAGTGAAATGTTCCCTGTTGTTTGCGTGCTGGTGACACTGCCCCCTAGTATGGTGGCCAGGGGGTTTGAACTCAGCAAATGGTTCCAACCAAAAGGGTTTCTAAAAGGAATTGAAGTAGTCCCACTCGTGGGAGGAGAAACTGTAGGCCCCAACGTGGTCAGGGTAGGAGTAGATCTCGAAGGACTCGGCGAGTTACTTACAGTTGTGATGACCATATGGTTGGGACCAGGCATAAGTTGACTACTGGGGTTACCAAGTAATGTCATAGAACTAACAACTGGTAGGGAGGATGATGGCAAACCTGTGATGGTCACCATTGGTATCGACCCTGTGGATGCTGGCTGTGAAATGGATGTTTGTGCGGCCAAAGATATGTATTGGCATGGTGAAATCTGAATTAGCACAGTTGTCGATGGATCAGTGAGTGGAGGATTGTAATGAGGTATGACACCTTCCGTGAAAGGGTCCTCTGGTAATTCCATATGATATGAGGCTATGAGAAAATCAAGGTTTGTCAATGGAGACTGCTCTTCTGTAGAAGGCACGGGTTCACCAAGGTTCAGTTCTTCCTTAAGAGTTAGAGGAGGTAGAACTTATTGTCATCGAGACAGATGGCATGGGTCGGATGACGCCATGGTGACCTGTTTATTTTTAACAAATTTTAATAAATTGTGATGTATTATAAAGTCTCAATGACAGTAACCACACACCTAAAAAGAAAAAATAAAAAAGGACTCTCTAAAATCAATCAGCAAGCAGCCAGAATAGGGTGCCCTGTCTGAGTACTACCGTTTGCTGGTGATGAAATCTAGTATCACAATAGTATACAGAGAGGGTTGGTCAAAAGTACAGTTACAGTTACTCTAGAGCTTCACCCGAACCTCAGACAATAGGTGTAAGCACTCTCGTGAAGACGAGTACCCTCCTAAATAATGAAGACAGAGTAGGTCCATCTATTTCAGGTACCAGGATAGCCTATCCCAGTCACCTTGTGTAATTCCCTAAAATGTATGGCCACTAAAGATACCTAAAATCATAGACATCATCAAGGGGGTCCATGGTCTAGGATAGCATGCTATATGCGTAGAACACCTAGATCCCTGATCTAGTTTCAACATCCCTGAAGGGAACCCCAATATATAGAATGCCCACCGGATGAAGTTGAAGGCAGGTTACCTTCTTGTGAACCCAAGTTTTGTCTCACGCTTAGCTCTAGTAAAGGAGTGGTCCCGATAGTATGAGTGCAGTAGGATTTCGCTTGTTAATGACTATAGTCTCAAGTTTTGAGATCTTGGGTGATTTTCTCACTTTTCCTAACCCAAGATCCTAGCGTGAACTACTGTTGGTGTGAGCTCAGAAAAAGTAATGTGATTGATTTTATTATCGCGTGATTCTTAGTGTACTTGATTATTATTCTTGCGGAGGGGGAGTGGATGTATGAAATGTAATGAGACTCTAACTCAAGAAACCATGAAAAAATATCTCTAAATATGCAATTCGATGAAGAGTATTTCTACAGGGAGAGGTTTATTTTCAACATCCATGCACTAACATTCAAATAGAAATGTTCAACCTTAAAGATTCAGACATCTATTTATCGCATCTTAACAGTGTTTTAACTGAAATTTTCAGAATTAATTCAGCTAGATGCAGAAAAACTAAAAAAAAAATTCTTCTAAAAAGTAAATGCATTCAACACTAAATTTTTAAACAAGAAAAAACAAATAGTGATGCCAGCTGGTAAACAAGCACAGGGATTCAGTCAATAAATGGTTCTGATGACCAAAACTTTGCAACCATAAAGGAACACAACACAGGGGTGAACAACAATTTTTTGGCTGAGTAACGCACTAGTTCTGAGCAGAGACAACATTAATGCAAAGACTAACACACTGCAATCAAAGCTAGGCCGCATTATAACACTCTGGAATACTGACAAAGGCAGCGTTAGCCAGGGTAAAGTTCTTCAGATGGCCAAAAAGAGCACAGGACTGAACTTTGCAAGCTTTTGAAATGTTTACAGGGCATAAAAGTTGGTCAGAAGGATGTGAACAGAGGAAAGAAGGAAGGAAAAACAAATCTGGAAACTTGGGGTTAAACTCCCCAGCAGAGTCACCAATTCTGCTATAGGGTAAAATGCTTGGGTTGTTGGTTCTCGAATATCCCTCTCAGGGCTTTCCGATGCCCGAGGCAGGCAATAAGATTAGCTGTATAGTTCACAAAGAAGATACATACATGTTCATATCAACTTAAACATCTTGATGGAATAATATGGAAGATTACCTCTTTAATGATCTTGAAGTCTCTTGGAGAGTGCTAAGTAGCGAAGCAGGGATCCTCCTTCACCAGCTCCAAATCTAGACCCTGTGATCAATCAAAGCACTCGTGTAATCTCTACCACAACATACATTTCCTATCAATTAAGTTAATATATGATAAACATTTAAACAATGCACATATAAGCCATTCATTTTATGGTATATAAGTAATTGAAGAACAATAACATATCAACACATAGAATGGACAAAACATATACAATTCTATTGATTTATAAAAAGGAGGAATACAACCATCGGTTGTACCAAGCCCTCCTCAGCCTTCCAATCTCTCTATCTCTCAATGTGGTGATGTCTTGATAAACAAGTTCTCAATGAACCTCATTGATTTTGACCTTCACACTACAACAATAATGCTCTGCTTCACAAGTATTCAAAACTTTGACAATCCTTCAACCTTGAACCAAGAGCCTGCAGCTCTATTTTATAGGAGATGGATAGAGAAATCATTTCCTTTCTCCTTCCACCAGTTCTAAATAGAAAAAACCAAGATGTTTCCTCAACTTCCTATGCTCTTTCCTTCCTTGAGAGTTCAGTTGTTTTTGGCAAGGCCCAATAAGAGACTAGTGCTTTGTAGTTTCTATTTTGTACTGACTTTCTTATGAGAAAAATATGGAATTTCAAGTCATTCTCCATGGGTTTTTCCTGTTTCAAACTCAAAACACGAGTAACGCTACCCTCTGGTATAAACATAGCATTTCCCTAGCCACTAACGCGACCTTTTCACTGATCAGGTGTGTTATAATGCTCTTTTGCTGTTATAGGGGTGCGTTACCTTAGAAGAAGTAGGTTTAGTTTAGGTCTTTGTATTCCTTCCATATTATCTTCTCCTCTGAGCTAATGATGAGGTTTTTTGACTTATAAAATTTCACTACTTCAAACAGGCCATTGTGTAATTTTCACTATAACGTTTTTTCTAGGAGGATTCAGACACTAAAAAACAAAACCCATTTCGATGACAACCTAAGGAACGTCTTGTAAAAAATTTATATCTTGGTTCTCAATATATTCAGAGATATGATCTGTCGAAGTTAGGTTTTTGCAGGCTCCTGAATTTCATCTAAAAGAGGTGACCTTGGGAAAATAGCCATAACTATCTCTCTAAGCATCAGATTGAAATTATGTAAAACATGGTCGAAATTTCACTGAATTTAGTTTGTTGTATATCAATTTCAGAGCTGAAGGAGGAAACAATGACACATGGCACGACGTACAAGTTTGATCTACTAAATCAGTTCATAATTAGGTTATTGTGGGAGGTTGGACATAACTTTGTCTTGAAGAATGAAAATTAGGTCAAACCTATGGCATTGGAAATAATATTCAAAGTGCTACTATAGGACCAAAAATTAGATATTGATGATTTGAATTCATAGAGATAATTTAGGTTAATATCAACCTCCTATAAAGCAAGAAAAAGGTGTGTATTTTTTTTTTTAAATTTCATAATGCTTGCTTGAAAAATAAATTTTAAGTGATTCCAAGGGATATTGAATATTTTTTAGAAGTATTGGGTTCTATAATGCCTCCAAAAAATAATTTCACACCCATTAATCCCTAATAAATCTCTACTATGACGCATGAAGAATAATAATTGTAGTATGATATATCAAAATTATGGTACCAAGTGCAACATATTTCGATCTTACAAAGAGAAACCAAAGATGACATAGATGGTTTAAAAGAAAAAAAATAGGATAAGTTGGATGGTTTGAAGGATCAAATGAAAGTTAATATGGATGATAAATTAGTTGAATATCACATCGAGCATCAACAACAAGTTCTCCAACTCTCAAAGGATAACCTAACTTTGGTGGAGAATCGAATGAAACAATAGGAAGATCATTATCGCAGTGAAAGAAGTTCTGAAGCAATCACATAAACAAGAACTCGACAACTACCAAATCAATCAATTTCAGAGTATCTTAGCAAGTGGAAGAAATTACCTTTTGAATATTCCTAATGGGAGGATGAGAATTTTATATAGAAGCATCCAGAAATAATCAAGCGTTGAGGGCAACACTTGTTTGAAGGAGAGAGGCATGTTAGGTCCCTATATTACTAGTGTAGTCCCTTATTTTTGTTAGTGTAGCACCATTATCGTTATTATTGTACCCCTATAACCCCCATATTATTTTTATTGCACCCTTGCATTATTATTGCTAGGCAAACTAGGATTATATTGTGAGCCCATGGACTCCTATATATAGAAAGGAGGTTTTTTCATTTGTATCATCCAAGAATTTTTCATTTATGTAATGTAAAGGAGGTTTCCCCCTCAAAGTGGATGATTTCTAAGGCGCTGATAGATTGCGATCTGCTTGTAGGTTGTTTCTGAAAGGGCAGGGGTTTTATTGGTGTGCAGTAAGTCTGAACCTGGGTTAGCCCAAATCAACCCAATACATGGTCCAAGATCTTCATGTCTTTATGGTTGTTATTCTTTGTGCTTATTCTCTACAAGTGGATCTTTTCTTCTTATCATTGACATCTTCCTTGAGCATCACCTCATCCTGTTCAGGTTGTACACCTACCAATGAAGTTCACTCATGACAAGGAAAGATTAGTCTAGAAATAATCTATTATATCCATACTTTTCTCATGGAAGAGGCTAACTATGATCGACCTAAGTAAGGACTAGGGAGGAAGGGCGTGTTGAATATTTTTAATTTGATCTCAATAGTGTCTAAGGAAAGGCACCATTGTTAACTAGAACTTCACAATTCACTATAAGGGGGGGCTCTTCAAGGTCCAACATAATGGGAAAGTGTAGGAGACTGTGTGATGAGATTACTGACTGAAATTTGAAAATGCTCATAGTTCAAGAGAAAAAAAAATGGGGATAGAACAATGTAGATTAAGATTGAATGTGGATAGGTCTCATTGTGTAATAGAACTATGCATTGTAGAGTGTAGGAGAGATGGGACAATTTTCTACATAGTAGGGAGATCTAGTGGATAGGGGTTGATCACTTACTAACTGAGACTACGCAATGCACTGTGAAGGAAGGAAAGGCTTAGTGTACTCTATAGTTCACTTCAATAGTCATCTAGGAGAGGTGGCACTTAACTGTAACATTCTCTAGGGAGGTAAGAAAATCGAGGCATGATGCAATGAGGGGTTCTAGTTAGTAAGGAAGGAAAGTCTAAGAATTGCAGCTACAAATTGTGCATTTCTTAAGGGGAAGGATCCTATGCTAGTGTACTTGAGGGCTGCAATGTCTCAGACATGGATTAAATGTCAACTATAAATGAAAAATTCACTCACAAAGGCTCACTAAAAAAGGATACTCCATCGTTGGCAAAGACAAGAAGTAGAAGATCAAGTCACTTAGCCAAAAAGGTGTTCACTGCAGTGTGAAGGAAAGAGGGTATTTACATTGCACATTTTTATTTTTTAAGTGGATGGAGGGGGTCCTTGCTATCAATTAGATATCCTCCATGTGATATGTAAGACAAAATTGATTGAATCTTAGTGCAATGAATTAGTTCAAGTAACAAGGGTTAGGTGGCTATGCTTTAAAGGTTCTCAATGTACAACCATAAGAGATGACATTAAGTAAAACTTATTGCACACATTTGGGAGAAATTTATTTCAACAATGAGTCTCATGTACAGAAAATTCTCATCACCTAAATTGGGTTCATGCATTCACAACTTGCATTGGGCAGGAGGACCGAGAAGAGCTATAGAATGGATAAGTGTGGGATGGATAGATTAAGATATGAAAAAAAATTCGAGTGAGATTCAAAACTTATATCACACACATGATTCCATTAATACAAGTTAGGGTAATGAATTTTAATCATTATCAAAACCACACGCTGGAATGATAACAAAGAGACACGTATTTCTAAGTGCGACAATTGAAACTTAGCATTGCGACATTTAGAACACAAGTTGTGACACATGTGTCGACTGGAATAAAAAAGTGTTCTA
Organism: Pinus albicaulis; assembly: GCA_034641835.2. Classification (NCBI taxonomy): domain Eukaryota; kingdom Viridiplantae; phylum Streptophyta; class Pinopsida; order Pinales; family Pinaceae; genus Pinus; species Pinus albicaulis. The sequence continues at coordinate 1,427,893,701 of CM076580.1, forward strand.
AGTTTTGGGAATGTGTCTAGGAAATATTAATATGATATATAAGATTTTCTAATGCATAATATTGTGATATAACAATCTGTAGTGATTTTCAAATGTGTTACACATACAAGAGTGAAAATGGCTAGAAGCAACACTTAAGACAGTAAGAAAATGTGAAAACGAAACTTTCCAAAGCTAAATAAAATGAAAGTGACACATGTCGGAGTGAAGATAACATGAAAATTATGTTATTTAAATTGAAATCAAGAAAAATATATTGTCGCGAAAGTGAAAGAGATGTTTGTGAAAGAAAAGGTGCACAAAAGCGACAATTAAGAAAAATCACTAAAAGAGAAGTACAATTGCAACCAAAGTGAGAGGGATTGTCAGGTGATGTGGTGCACTGACTGTCAGAATGAGTTTAAAATTGCATAGGTATTGTACTAATGGACTACATAGTCACTGTTGACAGTGACTGTGCAAATACTATAATTGAACATCATGCAATCTCTATTCCTAGAGACTACAGAAGTCTTACTCTTAATAATTGTGAAATGTTTGACTAACCTTTTGTTGATGGTACTGGAATTATGTCAACCAAGGGGGTTCCCTCAATATTAATTCCTCATTAGACCTCACACCATTTGGATTAGGATCCCCATACAGAGTATCATCCTTACCATCATAACTCTATGGTTTTCCTTAGTTGAAATGGATAACATAACAGAGTGTGCACATAACCTTTTAAATCAACAAGTAATTTGAAATTATGAAACACCAATTGCAATGTGTAAAATAATACTTTCACAAGAGGTAATTATAGAGTGAGTCTCTAGAAGGAAAGTAATAGTACTATCCTAAGAGAGGCACATGAGAGAAAGGAAACATTTTTTTAATATCTAGCGAAGTAGTTCACATAGACATAACGATCATTAAAGAAAGTACACCACACATTCAAAGAGATAAGTGCCAAATCTAATGAAGTACTTTGATTTCTTCAGTACATATGAATATTACATATACTGCAAGCATACAAAGAATGGTCTTACAATATTCATGATACATGCATGAAAATTGTTGTCTCAACAAGAATTTTATTATTAGGTGAAAGATCTAAGTACAGATTTATGACAGTGAGACACTAGCTCCAATGGTCGAACATTAAGTCACTTATGGCTTCTCCAAAGAATGATATTCTCTCCTATGCCAGGATAGAGAAGCCAAGACAAGCTCTACAAAGGATAAGCCTCCAAAATCCCCTTTTCTTGAGTTATGAGGATGCATTTATAACAAATGAGGTGACTCTACAACTCCCATGTGACTCTTGACCTCTCTCATGACTCTTGAGCTTCTACTATGACTTTTCAAATTTCTATGTGACCTTTGAACTTCTACAAGACTCTTGGAATTTTCCAAGGGACTTTTTATTCAACATGGGACTTTTAATATTCCACATGTGACTCTTGGAATTCCACATATTTAAATTTTTCATTGTTTTTTAACATACATAATTACACTCCACATCATGTGGAAAGACACATTGACACATATGGCATTATGATGACACATGTACATGCCATGACTTGGTAAAATATGATATGAAAATTCATGATGTTGTGACAATGCCAAATTGATCTCTTTGTTGTTTTCATTTTGACGTATCCATGATAGATATTTTCTTTTTCTCTATCCTCACCCTCCAAAGGGTTTATGTGAGTTTTAGAACCTTCCAGGGAAGCTTCTTTGTCTTGATCCAATATTTCTTCATGATGGTTCTTACTCTGCTCATTCTTCACAAGTGCTCTCTTGTAGCCTCTCCTTGATGGCCTCTCTTCAGAATTACCTTGCCATGTTTGAATGATGATACCTATAGATGGATAGCCCTAATGACAAGACAAAATTAGTCAAAAAACCATCTATTCTACCTCTTCTTACTCATGGAATATTTTGGTTGAGATGAGGAAACATGCGAGGATTTTGAGAACAAGAGGCTAGAGATTGTGAAGTTGAGGGGTTTAGGAACTCAAGGAGGCCTTAATACCAACTAGAAATATGCAACGTGTAGTACAATAGGGATTTATAGATCTTATTTCACAGTGAGGGGGTATAGGAGGAACGATACTATGCTTGTTGAATGATGATCTATAGTGAGGAGTGCCCAATAAGGAAAAGAAAAGGATTATGCACTTGGGCATCACAAGGACCGAGGAAGGCCTCACTGTTGACTGCAAATGTGTAATGTGTAGTAGGGAGGAAGCTGGGGAAAGGGATTTCATAGTGAGGGATCTCAGTCAACAGGAATAGTCAGTGTAACTACGCAATGTGTAATGATTGGGGATAGACTTAGTGAATTGTGTAGTTCAGGAGCTCAATGACTCAAGAGTGACTCCTTGCTTACTAGAACTATGCAATGCACTGAAGGAGGCTCTCCTGATGAATGAAACTATGCAATTGGGAAAGTCTGAGAGATCAGGAGGTAGGGTTGCTCACTAGAACTGCGGAATGCGCAGTGACTGAGTATATGGCTTAGTAAACTACACAATTGGGAAATTTAGTGACATAGAAATGCCTGAATACTGAATAGAAGTATGCAATGCACAGTGAAAGGGTGGAGGGAACATGAAATACATAGTCAACAAGGACGGATAGCCAAATTGATGGCTTAAGTTCCAAGGTTTCTCAGTGTGATGATAGGGGAGGGAGACTGTATTCTAGGACTATGCAATGAAAAATTTAAAGAGATAGAAAGGCTCCACTATGGCTTGGGAAGGTAAAATGTGTATTTCTAGGAGGGAGAAAGGTTTTCCAAAGATTGAGAAAGTTGTAAATGCAATGAAAGCGATGAAATGGCTGAGTGTGCGATTAGTGAGGAAAAAGAGAATAAGACATGAAATCAAGTCATGAAATGGTGATATCACACTCATATAACATCAACACACACAATAGAACTCAAATTTTACATGCATCCTGTTGTGGCTCATTTGCATTCTATTTTATTATATTTTTCAAAATACAAAAAATATCATATATATCATAAAAAGGGATAAATGTGAGCCTTTCATATGCCGAAGAAAGTTTTTTTTTATATATCGGTCAATTAACCTATTGTTTGAAAGTGTGAAGGTGGGACCGACTATTGGATAAACATTGGTGCTAATCATCGGGTGGGATTTCAAATAATTAAAGCTAGTTTGGATCAGCAGAAACCTGCGAGCACAAATAGCCCGCAGGTTAATAGTGATGGTGCCTTTGCAGTTGACCCAGTTGAAGGCCCACTGACCAAGATCAATGGTTCACGATCACTATGAGGGCAGACCTCTGATGAAGCTATTGTACTCCAGAGTGCCCCCCTAGTGACATAAGCAACCTATGACATAGACAATAAATGACGCCAGCTAAGGAGCTAGCTCATATGTTGCATCACTTTCTTCTTTTTATTTTTCAGTCCAAATTTCTCAATAAGCCACCTTAGTTTCTTTTATTTCTTACCTATTTTCTTATTCGTTCGCCACCCTGAATAAATTCATTGCTAAATAGTTGTCCTTGTCTCGCTCTTCTAGCTATATCCCACTTATGGACACTGAGCAAGACATCAAAGACACTCTGAGCACTGTTGAACATCTACCCTTTTACCAGCAAGTCCTACTTAACAAGAAGAGTTCTCCCATCTATTCAGTCATGGTCAAGTCTGGTGTTTTTTCTGCATGTTTCCCTAAAACTGATCTTTTTCCTAAATTTGTACATTGGCTAGTGTTTTCATTGTACCCTGGAAAATGTTTTGTGATTAGTTATTTAAGATAGAGTTTTCTTCAAGTCACATCTCAGTTAATCCATCAAGACCTTTGTTATCCTGAGTCAGAATCTTATGTTGATTTTTTTGAAGAATCATTGGTGGCATTATATGACAGTATTGCAGGGTAGGAGTTTATATAGGTTGCCTTATTTCTAAATATGGAAGCATGACGTTTTTCGCCAGATGATAAAGAGTTCCCATTTGAGATTTTTGATGTAGAATTCAAGGCAGTACTACAATTTCTGTCAAAGATACTTGAAAAGTAGGATGTTGCTCAAATTGATAGGTCGGTGCTTGGGTTATTTTCCTTAATGATGAAGCCTAATGTGCTGTTAGATATTCCTTCCTACTAGAAAGAGAATGTTAACGCTCAGCTTATGAGCTTGTCCCTCACTGGGCCTTTCAAGTTTCCTTCATTGATTACTTATTTATTCTTATATCAAAATGTGGAAGAATTTATACATTTGGGGCTAAATATTATGGATGAAAATAAGAAAATACAATCAGTGGTGTTTTCGATAGATGTAATAATAAATGAACCAAATGAGGGAGGGATGTTTGATTTTGCTGCCTATTTCATGCCAATTTCCTATAAGTTTTTGAATGGAGTTACTCCTCCATGTTTTATGCCAAAGGCTCAGGAATTTGTTTAGCTTAATTCCAATTGTAAATTTGGATATTGGTTTGTGTATGATGATTATTCAGAAATTAGGTTATATGGAGTTGGAGTTGAGCCTTATAGATTACCAATATTTGTTCCCATGAGAATGTTTTCCTTGGAATTTGTTAGACAAAGCCTGAATGTAGATCATATACATTTTTTCCCAATGAAGAAAGGCCATTTATTTAGGTTTCCTATGTCTATGGGACCACTCATAGTGAATATGAGGTAAGAAACAAATGAAGCTAACAGGATGTTAGAAAACATGCATTTGTTATTAGGTGAGAAACATGTTTATGATCCACATGAGGTAATCTCTAATAAAATAATTGAAAATGGTTATTCTGCATTTGTTCATGACAGTAAGCCTAAAATCGAGAAGTTAGCTAACAAATATTTTGCAGACTATAGTAGCACCAACATCTAGACTCCAATCATTTTTGAAAGGATAAGAAAAAGAAGAAAAGAGAAATCTTTTGATTCTGAAGACGAAGAACATAGAGCTGGGAAAAGAGCTAAGTTAACTGAAGAGATACCAAGCACATAGCCTGGTTTCCTTATTCAATTAGGAGATACTCAAAATTCACCAGCTTTTCCATCAAGACATGAATCTGTTCATGATCAAGTTCCTTTAATTAGGAACTTCTTTGCCCAAATTGTAGAAAAGAACCAGAAGATTAAATCCAATATGGAGGCTCAAGCTGAATATCATATTACCCTTGATCAAACCGGATTATTGACTAGTATGGACTTAGAAAGGGACCAGTTAAAGATTTTTTTCTCTCACCCATATGAAATGACAGTAGGGTCATCCAGCAATTTTAAAACTGTAAATCTAGATGTTTATGTTAAAGAGAACCCTTTACTTGAAAAAGTTAACTTAAATATGCAGACTGGTCAATTGATTGTTAATGACCTAACTAAAACAAGTGCAGTTGCTCATAAGGCAGAAAATGTGTTGGGAAAGGTGATTAAGTAGTTGAAATTAGAGAAGGCTAATTCCAGGGCACTTTCAACTCAGAATGAAGAGTTGTAGAAAATAATTGTAAAAATTGGAGTAGACCCTAATGATAGGTCAGTTGTACAAAAATTGTTAGAAAGTGTTGAATCAGAAATTAGTGTACTGAAGAAAAATTTAAAGTTATGTACTAGAGAGCATCCAATGGCAGCAGAGGTAGTAGAGGTATAAAATGAAAAAGAAAATCTTTTACAACAGTTGTTGTAGAAAGAGGAGGAGATTTATAAACTAATGGAATCAGTGATTAATTTTCAGGGTCATATCGAATCTCATTCTTGCACCATAGTTATGTCATCAGGAACTGATGATCCAGTAGCTAGATTGTCCCTGTTGAGCACAAAGTTAAAGATGGCAGTGATTTATCTTAAGAAATATCAAAGTGATCTGGATACAACAATGAAGATAATGCATTCCAAAGAAGGGGAATTTAATAAATATAAATCAAATTGCTAGACATCTTATGAGGAAATCAAGAGTCTTAAAGAAAAAGTAAAATGAAACATGTCTTTAATTCAAGCAAAGGATATTGAGTGGAATTAAATTATTGAAGTAATGAAAACATATTAGGAATCACTGATTATAGTGTCAGAGGAAAAAAATAATAATCAAATATTTATAGGAACTTATTCTTGCTGATAAACAAAATTTTCTCAATAGAGCTCTATGGGCAAAAATATTTATTGAATTTATCAATTCCAAGATAGATCAAGAGCTAGAGGAGCATGAAATCAAAGATAGAACATTATGTGTTTTGGAGATAAATAAGTTTATTGTGAAAAATGCTTGTAGGAAATCAACAGAGAAGAAATTGACAGAAATCAAACAGGATGTAGACAGATTCAACAATATGTTTGACCAAAGGACTAGAGCTGGGCTGCCATCATGCTGGGATCTACAAGGAAAAATTCTGTCTTGGGATTCATATGAGCCTTTATTAGTGGGAGAAAAAATAAATATTGATAATACTCATGAAAAAACTGTAATCTTAAAAGGAGCTACAGTGTTCAATTTCTTGCACATGATTATTCAATTATTATGGATGGTTAATACCTTGTTTACAGAAAGGCCCACTTTTACCAAGATCACTACTTTCAGGTTGGAGTATCACAAGTTGGCCAATTCTCCTAAAACCACCATTGAAATATGGAAAAAGTGTAGGGCATGGATGACTGAATCATCGGGTGACACAACAAAACCTCAAAAGGACACATCAACACATCAAGGGAACACAGAGGCAACCAATCAGATCCAGATCCCGCAAATAGATTGATATTTCAATTTTATTCATCTTTCTTGTTAAAAGATCGATATTGTAATGATGTCTTTAATTGCAACGTAATAGGTAGTTTACACAGTTTTAAGTAGTTTGTGTAGTTACAAGAATTTCCAGTAGTTACAAACTGCTTTTGTATGTATTTAAGCAAGATAGTAAGAAAGAGAGAGGTTCTGAGTTTTGGACCTCCGCATGACTACAAATTTTGTACTTACTTTTCTGAAAATTTAATGAAAGAAGATCAAGTTTCCTGCATGTGTAGATGGTGAGTTATTTTTCCAGTATGATTTTTGTTTCTTCTTCTTTGAATGAAGTGAATTAAAGTAGTTTCCTGTATCTTTATTAAATATGCGAGTAAGAGTTAAATAATCTTAATATGCACTCCTTCACTCCAACTATTATTTATACATAAATTTCTTCTGAAATTTAAGGTGATAGATTTTGTGTTTCAACATATCATTTTGAGTTTCCTCTACAGTTCTTCTTTTCACTTAGATATCAGCATTTAATGCCATTGTGAAATCTTTCATTATATCAGATTATTAAGGGTATTAAAGAATTAATTTCCAAAGGAATTAAGAAAACACCACTTGATATTATAAGTTTTGTGACATATATTTCTAAAATTTCTTAAGCACTGATTCCATCCCACAACCAAGGGATTGTCTCTTAAGATACAACATTTTTTGGCGTCGTTGCCGAGGATGAAGAAACAAATTTTATTTTCCCTTGGTTTTTTACATTATTTCCTCTAGTTGTTCAGTGAGGAGAAAATATTTTGTTGTGTTTTCATTATTATAATTATGCCTTTCAAAAGGCCTCACACGAGGCCAGATACCTCACAGAAGAAAGCCCCTGCTTTGTCAGATCGTGAAAAATTAGTTTTAAAAAAGGCCTAGAAACCTAAAACCCCTTCAACACCTAGTCCTACATTGTCTTCTCTTGGTAGAAGTTCTCATAACCTGTGGCTTGAAGATATTTCTAAATTCATTCCTTTCTTGGAGAAAGATTCACCTTTCACACCTAGTCATTTTCAAGAACCTAATTTGGAAGAACATTCCTTTGAATCTATATCCTTTATTTTTACAGAATCTCAAAAAAATATAGCTATTGGTTCCTCTGCAATTATTCATCAACCCACTCCCATATTAGTTTTATCTCCACCTTCATTTACTTTCACAATAGGTTCATCAACTTCATCCACCCAAGGAGCAGTTAATGAAGACGTAAACATGGCAGCACCAGCTTTCCTGATGAATAGATATGCACCACCTAATCTTCTTCAAACTATGAGTGCCATGCCTAAATAATACCTTAAATTGCTTCCTTGTTTCATTGGAGAATATGAAGTAACTGCAGAACAACATCTACCCCTGTTTTGCAATTTTGCTGAAAATTTAAATGTAGAACATCTTGATGTTGTAATGAGACTTTTTGTTCAGTCCCTAGATGGAGAGGCTAGAAAATGGTTCAAAATCTTGCCAAATGGTTCCATTAATACATGGGAAGAGTTAGAAAATAAATTCACTCAGAGATGGGGGAAGAAAAGAGATTATGGTTATTCATTAACGGAATTTAATGCAATTAAAAGAAAACCTAATGAGAATATTTCTGAGTTTGTGAAGTGATTCAATAAATTGTACAATAGTTTACCTATAGAGATTAAGCCCCCTCCTTTTGGAGCAAAGGTAGTTTTTGTTGGGGCTTTTGAAAGAGATTTCAGTTTTACACTTAGAGAGAGGAGACCCCCACTCTTGAGAAAATACAAACATATGCTTTAGAGATTGAAGCCAATATGACTATAGCTGGAAAGATAAAAGAAAAAAAATCAGTCCAAGAGAAGGGGAAAGCAAAAGAAGAATCACCACAAGATCAAAGAATTGAAGATATGACTAATGTGATAAAAATTTTGTCAAATAAGTTAATAAAGATGGAATTTTAAAGTAAAAACTCCCAAAGACTGGTACAAAAAATAGAGGAGTATTTAGTCCTCAATTCAGAAAACAACCCCTGCAATTTTTGGAGAGGGAAAGAAGAGATCAAGATCAGGTTCAAGCACCACTGTATATAGAAGAAACAACTAGACAGTCAGTAGAAGATGACCAAAAAGAAGCTGAAGATGAAATCTCTATTATGTACACAAGAGAAGATGATGAAGAGGAAGATTGTGAAGGAGAATATGCTGAAGCTGAAGTATATTTTGATCAACATGAGATGGATGAGTACTATAGGAAATTCACAGATTTCATGCAAGCTGAGTTACATAAAATTTATGATTTATGGTCTAGAATGACATCTAGGGTGTAGGATAATGAAGGTGAACAACAAGATTCTACTCCTCCTCCAATGGCAACTCTGCAACAAAAGAAATTAGTAAAACAAGTAGATAAATGGAAGTAGCCTGTAAATCCAATAAATATTAGAGAAGTGGAGTAGGCTGGATATTCCCAAAAAAAATTTGATGATACCAATATTTGGGAAAAAATTGTTCATGTGCCTGAATAGACTTTAAATCCTAGAAAGAATGAAGAAGAACCCGAGAAGAATTTTAAGAAAATTCAGGTTTTCAATTTATAAAAGGAGTTGGAGAAGGTCGAGATTTAGGTGCCTGTTCTTGAATTAGCTAAGACACCAGCTTATAAAAAATAAATTTAAAAATTCATTAATATCTCACATATTGAAGATATAAGTGATACTATGAACTTGCAAGAAGAAAAACGAGTAGTCACTTTTGGTCCTCATGTGGAAGAATTAGATTCTTCAGTTCCTCCATTTTATATTTCATTGTTGCTTCATGATTTTATTCTTCATAACTGTATGTTGGATTCGGGGGCCTCTCATAATATTATGCCATTGTCTGTCATGAAGGAGTTGAATTTATATATTACTAAACCATACGGGGACCTGTACTCATTTGATTCGAAGAGGGTGAAATGTGTTGGGTTAATTAAAGACATGGTAGTGTCTTTGGCACAGATTCCAACAAAAAGCATTGTTATGGATGTAGTTGTTGTTGACATTCCAGCCAAGTTTGGAATGCTTTTGTAAAGATCTAGGTGAGAAAGGTTGGGAGGAGTTTTGAAATTAGATTTCACTTACGCTATCTATTAGGGTCCTATAAATATAGGAGTCATAATTTTTGAATTGACTTTGATAGTCTTATAAATATGTACATACCTTGCTTTCTACAAGTTGTTTTCCCATATTTTGAAAAAAAATGAAAAATAATAAAAAGCCAAAAAGAGGGTAAAAATTCCTAAAAGAAAAATCAAAGGAGTTAGAAAAATATACACCCCAAAATAAAAAAGAGAAATAAGACCTGAAAGTGAGCAAGATCAAACAGTTAAATAGGCTCAGAGCATTTCTCTAACTTTTGTTGGGACCGGACCCAAGGCTCGATGACTGGTTAGTTAAAAATATTGAGTTATGTTAAACCCTCATTTATCATCATTAACCCTTCATTCATATATTAAAACCCCTTTTTCCTAAGTAAAGATACATTATTACTTAGTAAAATTGTAACCCTGAAATAATTAACTTCATCCCTTCAAAAGCATTCATAAAACCCCAAAAATACAATTTATCCTAAGTTAAAGTGTAAAATATTAAAAAAGACAACACTCCTTTGCTTTTTATATCATATACACTTTACTTGGAGATAAAATGTGTTTATATTACATTTCACTACCCTTTCATATTAAATTTTAACATATCTTTATTAAATCCCTAAGAATTACCCTCCCGTATTTATTAATTCCCTTATATTTAAAATACCTCAAAAACCCACTATTTTAATGTTTAAAACCAAAGTCTATTATCCCCATGTGCACAAATAAAAACTCCCAAACTATCAGCCCTTTGGTCTAAGAACTATCGTTATTCAAATACCCCGCCCCTATGGTCTTTAAACTATTTAAAAGGTTTAAAAGCTATATAATAATCTAAAACCCGCCCCACATATGTTTCATTAAAAACATTTTATAAATGCTTTGAATGTATTATATTTCTTCCCTCGCCATATTATATAAGCCTTAAGGCTTAACCTTTATTAAAATAAACTTTTATAAAAGTTAAAGCTCTTTCCACTATTTATAAATTAAACCTTTACTCCTCAGATATATCATAAAGGTTTACAAAGTATTTTCACCCATCCAATTATATAATAAAAATCCTGGTCCCACCATCTCATTTCAAAGCAGCCCCCGAAATGATCTCGATCGTTCGCATCCAAATATCAGATCTAACAGTTGGAGGCTGATATCGCATAGAAAAGATGCAAGACCGCCCACATGCCAAACCCATGCGAAATGGGTTTTTTTTCCCATTCCTCTCTCCTCCATGTGCCTTTCAACCATTGGATCACATGGGTTTAGTTTAAAACCACTTACCACTAGAAACCTGCGCGATAACCACTGGTTTCCTATCCCTTTGAAATTCCAAAACCGCCCTCTTGATAAGACCTGCATTCAATGCAATTGTAATCTTTTAATAAAACCTTTGGTAAGGAATTTATCCTTTATTTGCACAATTAAACCCACTGCATTGCCTCTCCCAACTGTAAAAACCATATTCAAAGCCCCTAGTTGCCATTTTTATGCCTGAAACGTCCAAAATTTACCAAAGTATGCCTTTGAAGATTGCTGAGAAGCTACGCCTTGCTCCAGATAAGCAACTGTAACCATCAAATCAACCAGAACCTTAGAAAATATTTTAAAGCTGATACCTGCAATAAAAACAGGTATTTTTCTAAAAAATCGAACCTGCAATCAAATTCAAAGACTTATAAAGAACAAACAAACCCTGAATTTTAGAAATTAATTCCCAAAAATTCCCAAAAATAGGCCAAACCCTGGCAAATTTTTCCCAAAAAACTTGTTTATCTGCTACGCGCTATTTCAAGGAAATTTATCAAAATTTCCATAGTTTAATGATCCATTTCAAGCTCTAAAAGGCCAGAAAACCTTTGCAGGTACCTTTAACCCTCTGTAACCATTTTCAACAGAGTTTTAGCCCCATTTCTCAGTCAAGAAACTCAAAAAACCCATTTTTTATGTTTTAGACCAGTTTTAAAGCCTCAGAACTTCTTTGATAGGTCTAATTGAATAGAAAGATTTAAGAAAAAGCCTATACTTAGCCAAATTTGCCCAATTAAGCCTTTGTTGAAAGTAAATTGCCTTTGAAAACTGTTTAAACTTGCAGAAGCAGATGAAGATGCCTAAAAATAGACTGTAAGCAATCCTGAAGGTTCTAAAGCTCCTAAACTTACTCCTGCCATGACTCCAAATACTGCAATTATGGTCTATCAATTACAACCCCCAGTTGTTGATATTGAACACATTCCCCTTGTTGATATTGATTAAAAAATAGTTGATCCTATTTTTGAATTGAACCTATTAGATATCCATAACTGGTGCTTTGAGAATTCTTTAGATGATCAAGAAGAAATCCATATTTGGGAATCTAATCTTCCCAAATATGTAGTCCCTTTGACTCACCCTTGTCAATAGATTATCAGATTATTTCACCAGTACTATATTCCTAAACAAAGAGCTATTTTGAATGTCAGTAAAGAAGTCCTATTTACCATCATTGCAAAGTCAATTAACCAAAGGTTGCAGCTTCAACCAGACCCCCAAGTAGTCCCTTTGTCTATTGAGGCCCTCACCAAGATATACATTGGTCTAGATTCTCCTAAAAGGTTCATGCTTTTTTAGACTTTTTATGCCTCTACATGTTGAAATTCCCAAGTTAAATCCTCCATATTCAACTGCTAAATTTCCTGAAGATTCAAGGCATGTAATCTCCATGCTTTCCTTCATCCTTGGGTATTTCACTGATGAGCACACTGATGAGTCTATCTTGGGATTCTTGTCCACCTTTTCTCTAGGTCAACCACCTTGAGTTACCTTTGATTATGTTGGTTTCATTGCTGACAATATTCATTATCAATTGACCAATTTATAGCTTAAAGGAGTATTCAGATATACCTCCTATCTTTTCCAGATGTTTCTTTACTTCCAATCAGATAGCTTTCCAATTTCACTTCAAAAGATGGACATAGAGGGAAAACCTCTATATGTCATATTTTGGACATCCATACTAAGAAAATAAGGTACAGATTTCAGTTATTCAGAGTTTGCAGAGTTATTTTTACATCCAGTGATCACCATGTTGACCAAAATAGAGCAACCTAGAATAAGTGAGGAAATGAAGAAAATATTGCAGTTACCAGATCAGGGTAAGGTTGGTGATTGGTATTTGTATGAGAAATATACTGAAATCATAGTTTTTGGAAAAAACTTGTTGCCTTACAAGTTACCCAAATATCCTCCAAGGAGGATCTTTGCCTTGGAGTATATCAGACAGATCCTAAATTCTGATTCAATCAACTTTATGGTAGCCAAGCAGAAGATCCAATTCAAACTTAAAAATCAAATTGGGCCATTCATATGAAATCACAGGGATGCAGAAAAGGAAGAAACAAATCAACTATTGGAATATAAATTTGAAGAGAGTTTCCCTTGGAACTATGATCCACAAGGGATCTTGGGAAAACTAAGGGTAAAATGAAAATTAACACCCTTCATACATGATGCCAAACCAGAAATAGAAATTTTTCCAATCAGCTTGAATGGATTGAAAATACATTAATAGATGCAGTAAGTAAAGGTAATACTAGGCATACCTTAGAGACTGCAAATCAACAAGAGAAATCCATCAAAAGAATAAGAGAAGAAGGAGCATATGTGGCAGAGACTACAATAGAAACAAATTTCAATGTCATTTATAACAAAAGGCCAAAATTAGATACAGTAGGTAAAGGTAAAGTGACAATAGATGTTGAAGAAATAGAGCCCTTAAATACCAACACAAGTTTGGAAAATACAAATGTAGCCAATGTAATTATCAATGAGCCAAATCAGAATGAAGAAAAACTGAATAATGAAGATACACATATGATGGAAAGAAAACAAAGTATGGAGGCTTCTTCCTCACATTCAACTGAGGAAAAGGATTTGGATATTAAGGAGAAATACAAGCAAATCAAGTTGAAGAATGAGGAATTCAAAACTGAAATTTACTCTCAATTTTTGAAACAAATTCCATGTAATCGAAATAGATTCCTATCAGTATTTGATTACTCAAGTAAAAAATTGATTATGTCAGTATTACAGCCCATAGTATCAGTGCCAAAGACAGTTGCTGACTATAATAAAGTTGATCTAGAAGTAGCTACAGACAAAATCCATGAATTATATCAAATAGAGTTTCACAGGAAAACCTTGGAGATGTTGTACTCCACAGTTACAAAAAAAGCTATGAGTGCTCATAAGCTTAAAAACACCATCTCTAACATGCAATATCAAATGAAGATGGATAAAGCTTCATTATATGCAAAGGATCTAAGGATAAAAGCCTTGGAAGAATTAGTATTGCAGGTAGGATTTGATCCTACAAACATTAAAGCAGCATAAGCATTGGTAAAAAAGAAAAATGAGGATATAACAGCCTTGAGGAAACAACTCAAACTTCCTCAAAGTGAGCATCCTCAGACAAAGGAATTCTTATAGGAACAGAAGGAAAAAGATGAAATGATGATTTTAATTCTTCAGCTGACAGCTCAGATTAAGGAAATGGAAGTACAGATGGACCAACTTGTCCAATAAAAGGAGACAGTAAAAGAACTAGTGATCCCTACAGTCATCCCAGTCATTACTGCAGCAGTGCCTTCAAATTTAGGAGAAACATTAGCACCCAAATAACCACTGGCTACTGCAGTGCCAATGCCTTCTTCCACTACATTAGCCACTGAATCATCTACCATAGTAGTACAGCCTACAGATGATGCTATTAAGATAGTAAAATAAATAGAAGAGATGTCTTTGAAGACAAATGAAATTAACAGGTTGACAAAGATGATTGAAAATCTTGAAAAGACAAATAAATCAACTCAGATAAATGCTAAAATACATGAAAAAAATGCCAACAGATTGAGTGAAGAGGTAAAGAAGTTACAAAAAGAATTAACTCTCAAGGATCAGATATCATACATAAAAAAATACCTATGGAATAATGTAATTGAATCCATCCATGATGTATGGCCTTCGATTCAGGTAATTTTTGAGTAGAGAGAATTATTTCTAGCAGCCCAAGTAAAATCCAAAAGACTCAGACTGATTTGGCTGACAAACCAGAACAGGCTGTAAGATTAATCAATTTCCTCAACAGCAAAAATAGACAGGAATTGGAGGAGCTCAAAATAATAGATAGAACTGCCAATATCCTATAAATCAGGAAAGTCACCACAAAGAGAAATTTGATGAGGCAACTTGAAGAAAAATGTGAAGGTATGAATACTGCTATAACTAGATTTATGGTTAAGTTCACAAATTTGAGGCAAAAGGGACTTCCTGATATCATGGTTATTAATGATAAATTGATGCCTCAAAATGATTATGACAAGAAGATAAGAGAATATGCCAAGGAAAAGGTGAATAAACCAACAGGTCAAGGCATCCCCACAAGAAAAGTGTTACTGAAAAGTTTTGAAGATTTTTTTTTTTTATAGTATGAGATCAAACACTTGTTTGTCATCAAGCCCACATTTGCTAGATATACATAAGTTGATGATAAATTTAGGAGCTTAAAGAATATTCTGTGTTTACTTGCGATGTTCTTGATATTAGGCTAGTTATGAAGTGTGTTTTTGGTTTTTTTAGTTTTTAAGTTTGTGAGGAATGAAACTGATCAAATACATAAACTAGATAACAAGATGTAGATAAATTGGGCTATGGGGTCAAACAGGTCAAGGAAGCTATGAGGTGATGATGTAAAGCTGCTGTAGGGCCGATTTGATTCACGGTAGAAGGGATCTCCGGGCAAAATGGATTAAGTGGACAACAAGTTGGTGAAAGACAAGGGATTTCAAGTGTAACTAGTTAATAGCAGACAATAAACATGTAATATCAAGCCATTAATCATGCTAAGTATAACTATAAGCTAATTAACACATAGAAATCAAACATTCCAGCCATACATAGAGGTATAAGACCCTCTAACTTCGGGAAATGGCTATCAGACTTTGGGGAAAACACATAAGACAAACTAACAACTCATAAACTACGCCGGGACGCCTAAACATAGTCTCTAAGTCATTGGGCACTTGGACAAATAAGTTTTCATAGTTTTAGGCAAAGGGCTAGATTGAGACTAGGCCTCCTTGGTTCAACAAGATGATCAACAAATCAGTCAAAGAGAAAGTTTTATGGACAGAACTATGGGCAGCTTATAGGTAGGTAGGGCAAACCATACATCCTACTTAACATACATAGAACTGATGAATAAAACTTAGCAACAATACCTTAGGTTACTAAAGAGCAGCTAAGAATTCTTTAGCATAACCAAGGGAGAAGAAAACATCAAGCTATGAAGATTCAGGGATTTTGAGGTGCCTCCATGGGCATATCTCAAAATCAATCTCTACTGATCTATAGCAGCAAGAAATATGTAATATGAATGAGAACTAGAAGACAAAACATATAAAGAGACACTATACCATTCTACCATGTCAAGGAATCCATCAACAATCCTTCATCATGCCTCAAAAGCATCCAAGAGGCAGTCCAAAAATCATAACTCAAGTGTATTCTTCAAAGCTCATATGACCAATGTATTAATTCTTCTCTCAAGTTCAGCCTCTGATTTACAATGAAACCCATGGAATAAATAGGCTTGAGAGAGGAAAACCTCATGGAGCAACTAGCTATCCCATTGGCCAAGTCAAAATATCTAAACTTGTCCTTGAGGCTTTGCAAAGCCCAAGGCACAAAATATCCCATAAAATATCTAAAAAGCTGCTAAAAACGGAAATTATATTGACTTTACATGATTTTCCCATGATAAAAATAGCTTAACGCACATTTGGGAAAAGCAGATTTTTGGAGTTCAAAAATTACAAAAATACTTCATATTTATGCCTGAAAAAGGTCCCCTGACTTGCTATATGCAAATGGCAGCCTTCCTGATGTCGAAACGAGGCTCATGATGGCCCGTTGGAAAGCTCTCTGTGTCTGCTTTCTGGCGCAAGTGAAATCACCTCAATCTGATCTCGGGAAGTCCCTCAAAACTGTACCTGTGTGCAAAAACCCAGAAAATAGCAGGCTGCTGATATGGCGGGCAGAATGTGCAAAAAGAGGGTGTTTTTCGCCAATTTGAGGGGGCGAATGATCTTCGAATGCCCTGAAAATCGCTGGAGACCTGCTCATGGAATTATGGCATCCATCGGTATCATCCTCCTCCCTTGAAAACTCATCAAACTGAAATGGCGAATTTATGAGTTTTTGGCCAAAAACCCAAAAAATGCCAAAAAACAAAAAGTTGCCGAAACAGGCCCAAAATTGGCATGCATGACCCTCAAGGGTCCATAGAAACATGCTCCAAAGTTGAGGCCAGAATGTCAAGCGCTGATGTGCTTTTCTTCTCTTTTCGTGCCGGGCGCTTCCTTTTAGCCTTCTTTTCCATTACTGTTTTGAGTTTCTTCATGGCGCTGCTCTTTATCATTGTGCTGCATATCATCAATGTGTTCTCCTTTACCTTGCAGCGCTACCTCACTATGCTCCTCTTCAAAACACTGCCCTTTCTCTTTGTGTGCCACTTAATCCAATAAACTCAACAATATGAACACGGTCAACCTTAGTGTATTTACACAGTCAGATTTTACTGCTCATAGGACAAGTTGGCAGAGTTTAAAAAGTTTCTGAGGTGGTAGCAAAGTTCTTGCAACAGTTATAAAACTAATGGACTTTTCTTTGAGCAAAGCACTACCCTCTTGTACACAGCCCATCCAAGATATTTAACAATGTAAACACAATTAATCAAAAGATATCTACACAGTCAAAGCCACTGTGTTTAATAAGTGACAGAGTTCATTTTGCTTTTGATTGGCCATATAGAATCCAGGAGCATTCAACAACGATAAACCCTTTCTTGAACAAAAAATACTGCCTTCACTGCATGCAAAATGCCCTTCTGGATTGAAACTGTGGCAATATGTTGTTTGGACAGATAGACAATGTGGTTAGGAATAAAATGTAACAATGTTTCCTTGAATAAACCACCTCAGTACTTCTCAAAAACAGTCCTTCAACTCTGGATGCACTTCAGCCATGTAAAATTCTCAATAGGAAACCATCAATTAAAGATGAGACAATATGCTGTATAAATTTCTTGTATGTAGTGTTAAGCAATCATTCCTCCTGGTGAGTTTGTTAGAGATCAACCAACCCTTGCATTTTGCATCTATAAGACCAATCTTCAATATTAAAACCCTGCTCCTTAGTACCTCTGTCTCAATGTTAAAAGCAATCACCAACAGCTCTGCCCTTTAGAAAGTGGCCCTTTTCATTTGTGAAGTTTTAATAAATTACACACTACTTTTGTACCTCTGCCTCCAAAGTTAGAATCCCATCAACGAACTATGCTCCTCAGTGTACTGTTCATCCTTAGAGTCTCTTTGTCAATCAGCTTTTAAACATGATAATATGGTGAAAAAGAGGGCAGACCTAGGTTAGATGAAAAAACAATACATAGTGCTTTATGAAGGACACTTTTTCTTTGTGAAGTTAAAGGATCAACCATCACCTGTGTACTTCTGGCTTCAAATTTTAAACTTGATCATCAACAACCCTGCCTTCTAGAAAATGGCCCTGTTTCACCCCTAGAATCTCTCTGTCAACAAATCTTCAGAATGATACAATACAGTGCAAGGAAGAAGTAGACCTAGCTTGGGTGTAAAATCAGTGCACAGTGGTTTAGAAAACACACTCTTTGCTTGTGAGTTTAAGAGATACACCAACACATCTATACCTATGTTTCCAATATTAACTTCAAACACTAACAACTCTGCTCTTTAGAAAATGGCCCCTTTCACTTGTGAAGTTTTAAGAAATCAAACACCACTTTTGTACCTCTGCCTTCAATGTCAAAATTTAACCATCAACAACCTCTGTCCTTCAATATGCTGTTCACCTTTGGAAACTCTTTGTTAACAAATTCACAGTGGGAGAATACAGTGAATGAAAGGCAATCTGCTTAAGTAGTGTGCTGTGAGAAAATGCCACTGATTACTCTGTTTTTAAAGTCTTTGATGTCAACCTTAACACAAAAACTCCTTGTTCAAGGAGACTTTCAAACATCTAACAATTCTGTCCTGTGCAAGTGTGCCCTCTTTTCATTGTTTTTATATCAAGCAAATCACCACACATATGCTAAGAATGTCAACACACAGGTTTGGGGTGATAATGACAGAGTTTTTTTAGAGGACCGCAAACCTTTAGGTTGAAACTGTGTGAGCTTTCCTTTTCAAAGAAAAAATGTCATGATTCCTTCCACTGGTTGCATTTCACTGTTTTAATAATGTGGAAATGCTTTGATGACAGTGTGAAAAGTTTCTTTTCAGATCTAACCATGTCTCTCTACAACAAAATATTTCTCTGCAGCTTGAAACTGTAAACCTCTGCCCGACCAAGAAACTTTTCTCTTATTAAGCTTCACTATTCTCTTATATATATGTCACTTTGTTTCAACAGGCTCACTAAGTTTCAATCTTGGTGTGAGCATATAGGCAATTTCATTTTTAAAACAGAGGTGGCAGATTTTAGGACATCTTCAAAAGCTTTGAGCAAAGGCCGTAATAGTTTTCTCTTTTCCACAATAATCAAGGGCCTTTTCAATGTGGAAAATCAGTTATCTTTAGGGAGAAAACCTTCAACTATGCATGCTGTTTCAACGTATATGCCCATGCAAAAAACTGACCTTTATCATTTATCAATCTTGGAAATGTGGATGAAGTTTTGAAATACCTCTTGAAATCGTTGAAAACAACCTTGGAGGAGAGTTGGATCGCTGCGGCTCATATTCAACCCACTGGCCACTCAATAAGGGAAACCCTATGTTTCTTCCTTCCAATATTGTTTGAGCGGCTCAAAACATGATGCCAATCTTTTGCTTGAAGGAGAAGGCTGTACCTGAAATGAAGACTGAAAGGTTTTCAGGTAATTTTCTTGACCATTTCTACAGGAGTGCCGCAGGCTGCTACAGGCACGTCGCGCCTTAGTTATGGCCCTTTGTATTTTTCGCTCCAGGCACGTCGCGCACTTTTCCAGGCAAGTCGCGCAAGTTTGCAGTTCATTTTGAAGGCCTTCCCGGTGTCGGAATTGGGCGCGAGATGGCTCGTTGGAAAGCTGTGGAAGTCTAATTTCCAGAACAACTTGAATTTTGTCATTTGGTGTCCATTTAATCCTTAAAAATTTGATTTTCCCAACACTGGTCAAAACTGGTAAATCCTGGTGCAGAAATGCATCGAGCTGTTTGTAGACCATTTTTGAATGCCTTCCCGGTGTCGGAATTGGGCGCGAGATGGCTCGTTGGAAATATGTGGAAGTATTCTTTCCAGAAAAACTTGAATTTTTTCATTTGGTGTCCATTTGAGCCTTCAAAAACTGACTGTCCCATCACTGGTCAAAAATGGTGTATGCTGGTGCAGAAAAACATAGCGTCGATTGCAGGCTACTTTTGGATGCCTTCCTTTTGTCGGAAGTTGGCCCGAGATGGCTCATCGGAAAGCTATGGAAGTCTATTTTCCATAGAAACTTGAATGTTTTCATTTGGAGTCCAAATGAGCCTTCAAAAACTTACTGTCCCATCACTGGTCAAAAATGGTGTATCCTAGTGCAGAAGTTCTCCCGTGACATCTGTATTTTTCATGTTCCTCACAAACCATGATACCTGTGCAGAAACTGAAGGAGGTTTTTATTTTGGAACCTATGAGGGAAAAAAACCTCTCTCAATTTTGTAAATTTCATCTCTGTTTGATCAGAAAATCATTTTGAAACAAACTGCCCGGGTGCTCCTTAACCCTAATTTCACTGTGGCAGAGGTATGATGATTCAACAGCCATGCAAATTTTACTATCCTTTGGTATTTGTTGAGATGAAATATTTGAGCCTCTTTTTGACTGTGGGTACACTACTTCAGTGGCATTCACTTAGACTCTTTCATCCTCTGTCTATACTCGAGGGCGCTTCTTCTAACACTTTTCCTCTGCTCAAAATATACCAGCAAGGTATCTTTGACTTTGTTATAGGAGCAGACTTTCTTTGGAAAACCAAATGTACTTTTCTTTCTTTTACACTGTGATGAGTTGTTTGAAGGCATTCTCTTATGAGCAGGAGGATGAGTGTCCTTTACTTTTTTTAGGAAGGATGGCCTTTTTGACAAATGCTTGGCTTCCTTTTGACCAATCAGTTTTCAACAACACTAAATGCCTTGGCCATCTGCTCATAAATGGAGGAGGCCCTTCACTAAGCAAAGTATCTGAAGATTATTTGCTAAGGCTGCATGAAAAGTTTTTTCTTGGATTATGAAGGTAAGCAACCAACTTGAAACACATCAATACTGGCACCTCTGCTTGCAAACACTACTGTGCTTCAGAAAAAAACCTAGTCAAAGTGTCACTGTCTCACTGTACTGCTCTGAGGGGAAACTGAAAAGTTAGCATTCACTTTGGTTGACTTATGACAAATTATTTGAAAGATAGTCTAAGTCAGAATCCTTTGAAAAACAAACAACTTTTCTCCTGCCTGTGTGATGACATGATTTGTCAGCATTTCTTCAAATCAGTCTTGTGGAAAAGCAGGTTGCTTATGATCAGAATGGTTTTTACCAATGATATGCCTTTCTAAGGTTTAACAATTCTTATGATTTGGAAACTTCAATTGACTTTCTTTGCAAGACCTGAACTCTGTTTCCCTTTTAATTTGCATACTTCAGATTTTAGGCCTGCTATGATTATCACTTACACTCAGAAAACCTAGAGTCTGTGTTTCACTGTTTAGTAACAAGCAAACCTGGGCTTTTGCAATCCTTAAAGTCAATACTGGCTAGCACCCTCTGCTTGTAGATGAAGGAGGCGCCCTAACCCTCTGCTTGTAAATGAAGGAGGTTCTAGGCCATGACAAATTACCAGTTTGCTGTGACAGTGGTGTCTTTCTCTTACGGTGATTTTCATGCTGGAAAGAGCTGCAAGGTATTGATGAGTAGCTTTCTGTTTTGCAGACATATCTAAAGGCTCAAGTTACATTTATAAGTAGCTGTTCCTCTAACTGTAAACTCAAACATTTACTCCATGAGATGAAATATATTTCCTGCCTTTGTAGAAACCATAGAACACTGTGAAAAACCTAATAGTCAGCTTGAGATTGGGTTTTATGCAGTGCTGAGATCTAGGGGATGTGAGTGGCGCGACTTAGGGTTGTTTGTCAATTTCATTTGCAAAGTAAGAGGTCAGTCATGGTAGGCCTGTAGCAGATGGAGGCTTTTTGGCTTTTTGATGATTGCCAAGGGTGAAATGTCTTAAAGCGCCACTTCCTAACATAGGGGAAACTTTTGAAACAGATGTGGATTGGCCTTTTAAAGGTGATGGGCAGATCAAGAAGGCTGAAGCTAGATAGGCTTGTGACCATGAGGTTTTGACTTCGCCAGAGGTGGACTGAATAGATAGAAGGGCAAAAAAAAAGTTTTGGGAGGGTTTTCTGGATGACATATTGACATAAGGAAATCAGTTTCTAGAAAACTCAGCTGTAGATATAGTCATCACTAACATGTAAAAAATACTGATGGCTAACAGTGGCTCCATTTGGGGAGGGCAGCTCCTCGTCAGGAGGTGTCCAGAATTCAGATTTTTGGCTTATGAAGACCAGTGCCTTATCCATTGGTGCAAAATTTACCCTTCTCTTGATGTTATTTCTGAAAAGTGACAGCATGGTTAACATCAATGATACTTCTACCTACCCCACTATCTTTCCTAACATTTTTTCTTCTCTTTGGCGCATTTGAACTAGCGGCCTTTTGACAATGCATATTCTTTCTTTTTGCAAAATGAACCTATCTATTTCTACTCTTATATCTGCCGGGAGTTCAGATTAAGCTGATGAACTCCTTCATTTCTCTACCTAAAACTAGATCGGCTGTCAAGATTAAGCAGTTTGACAGGATTTCATTCTCTAATCTACAACATGAAATTCAAAAATGATCAAATCAGGATTAGGCAGTCTGATTTGTCATGCATTTGCGGCATAAAGACAAGCTGCACACAAATGTTATTCTGCAATAAAAGGAAACTAGACAAGCGGGGTTAAGATGTACAATGTGTTTTTCATCCCTCGCTTCTCTCTTTGGTTCTGTTTTAGGCATGTGGAACCAGAATCTCTCCCTAATCTAAGCTCTATGATAAGTCAATCTTACACAATGTTGACTATCTTGGCACTCACTAACTTATCAGCAAATAAATTTAAACATGCTCAGCTATGATTAGGCTAGATAGATGAACAAGACATTGAAGCACTAGTAGCGGCATTTAGACTTGCTCGCTTTCCGAAAAACTTTTTTTTGGAACATGGGGCTTTTGTTCTATCTTCACTTGCCCTTTTTTCTGCTTTTTACTGTTTTTGACTTTTCTATTTTTTCACTTTTTCTTCAAACAAACTAAAAATGAAAAGGTGCTCATAGGCTAAGCTTATTTTCTATTGTTGTCTTTATATCCTGATCTAATCTGTGCACAATAGACATTTGTTTGGTGAACTCTGTTTTCCAATGCAACCAGTCAAGTAGATGCTCACATGGGTGATTCTGGTTTAGTTCTTTCATGATGTGGAAATAATGAAAAGGCCACTCCCATTTGGTTTGTTTCTGGATAGTAGAGCTTAAGTTTTTTCTCATTCTTGGTAGCAACTTGTTTATGATAGAACCCATTACCCCTACAGATTTCTCAAGGAAAACAACAAATAGATCTTGGAATAATACCTGAGCTAGAGGATTTGATACATAGGATTTATTCAAGACTACTCTTTCAGACTTCTCAAGGAAAACAACAAATGGATCTTGGAATAATACCTGATCTAGAGGATTTGATACATAGGATTTATTCAAGACTACTCTTTCAGACTTCTCAAGGAAAACAACAAATGGATCTTGGAATAATACCTGATCTAGAGGTTTTGAGATATAGGCTTTATTCAAGACTACTCTTTCAGACTTCTCAAGGAAAAAAACAAATGGATCTTGGAATAATACCTGATCTAGAGGTTTTGAGATATAGGCTTCATTCAGGACTACTCTTTCTTCCACTTGGCTATATTTGGGACCCCCCTGGTAAAACAACTCTTCCTCATGATCACTCGAACTGTCAGACTCATCATGTATTGCAGTGTATTTTTCAATCCAAGCTGATGTGTTTTGATAGGGCGGGCTGGAAACTGTGTGAAGGTCATCAGGTTGATGGGCGGGGATACACTTTGACAGTAAATTATCTTGAAAGGATAGTGTGACAACTCCCATGTGTTTATCAACCTCTACTTCTTCATCTGCAATTTGTAACTCAATGGAACTGGGTAACTGCAAATCTGGAGTTAAGGAAGATTCTATGTCCAAAATGATTTCCTCAACTATTTTAGGCAAAGGATTCTTATTTACAATATGCTCAAGAATTTCACCATCTTCCTCAAACTCATCATCAAAGCTGAAAAACTGTTGATTTCCAATCATGTGCATGTTATCTCTGACGGGCTGAAGTGAAGTAGAGCAAAAAGTCCGAGACTCTTCACTTACTTCTAAACTTTCAAGGTTCTCCTCATGAGTGTCATAGATGACCGATAATGGCTGCTTACTTTTCTCAAATTTATGAAACTGAGCTTCCTCCCAAAAATCAAAAACTGAATCTTCTGCAAAGTTAGCTTCTGTTTGGAAATCATATAAGTCAACATATTGATCAAACATTTGAGAATCATTAACATAAGCAATGTCACGAACCATGTACATTGGATTGCCAGATTTCTTTTCTTCAACTTGATTTACAAATCTATTTTCTGACTTATGATATGCAGGATTAACAGGAGAAAGATCAGAGAAGTTTTGGTTATTAGTTTCTGCATCTAGTAACGGAAAATGCGTTTCTGATGGTTTGAGAGCTTCTTCCTTTTCCATTATCTGCTTGTCTATATCACTTTCATTGTATAATATAAAAGAATCTAAATTGGAATGAGTGGAATAAATGGGAGTATTGTTTTCCATGACTGCTTGAGTTACCAGAGGTTGAGTTACTTCTAGTCCCAGGTTTTCCATGACTGCTTTAGGCATGAGGTTATGGGAGGTACCCGAATCTAACATGGCATTATGTAATATATTGTCCCGTATGTTCAGGCTCACATAGGAAGGAGAAACAGACCCTTCTTGGTATTGAACTTCTATTTTCGGGCCGAATAAGAGCTCGGGTTTGTTTTCAGTTAGATTTAAAGTATCTGCTTCGCTCCCTATGTCAAAAACTTTGAAAATTTGAGATCTATACCTATCTACAGTTATTAGCTCAGTAAGGGGTATGGTAATTTTTATTTCGGAAACTTCCCCTTCGAAACTAAAAGGAGTTTGTAGTTTGGGCAGATTTGTTTCAGCATTTTCGGACATGATCTTTTCTATGCTCTTAATTTGCTGACTCTGATTCGGGACTTTGTTTGACACCGTTACTTCGGGGGTTTTTGTAGAGGTGCTAAGAGTATCTGAGCTAAGACTTGTTTGAATAGCTTTATCCTTGTTTTGGTCAATTTTCTTGGCCATAATTTTGTTGCTATCCATGGATTTTTTAGGGATGGTGTCAGAGGTTTTAGCAGTGTCAGGGCTACCCTTCTTGGAGTAGTCTTGGTTTTTTCTACTTCTAAGGTTATACTGCCTATGAGCTTCTATAATGGCATTCTGAAAATCTATGGCAGGATCTTTGAGATCTTCATCATTGGTTTCTTCCTGACTTGGATAGCATAACTGTTGCTCTTCTGCTGTGAGGTAAACCTTACTCTCGTTATAAGAACCTATGAGGTTCCAATGATTTTCATCAATGGGTTCAGTATCCTTATCCTCTTTATCAACATAATTCTCACTGAAGGATGGTCTGATTTGCTGATCATTTCCTCTTGGTTTATTTTGAGAATGACCTTTTCTAAAGCCTTGGTTCTGGTTTTGAGGGTTTGGTTGGTTGTCCCTAGGAGGCATTTTTTCACTCATTTTTTCCCACATCTTTGTCATGGATTTGACCAAGCCATCTATTCTAGGATCTAGGGAAGGAGATGAACTGGATGCCTCATCTCTATATGGGACTTTTCTTTCTAATCTAGTCCTAGCTCTTTTTTCTGCTAAATTGGCTTCTTGTTTTATGGCTACTTGTTGCATTTCCTCTAGGGTAGGGGGATCCTTGTCTCTCAGATGATATTTCATGTCTGGATCAAAACCCTCGGGGAATTTTGCCAAGACTAAACCAAGTGGGGGTTTGAAGTGAGGTGGGAGGGAGTTATATACACTGTTGAATCTGGTGCAGTAAGCTTGGACACTTTCCCCATTTTCCCGTTTTAGACTGTTATATTCTGACAGGATTTGAATGGGGTTTCTTCGGATTTCCCACCTGTTTCTGAAAACTTGATGTAGTTCTGGGATATCATGGATACTGTTTGGAGCTAAGCTTTTTAACCATGCTTTGGGTTCACCACCAAGACTTTGGGCAAATATTCTCATTCTGACAATCTCGTCTTGTACCTCTAGGTATTCATAAGCATCAGTCATTCTACTTATATGCTGTTGAGGTGTGGTGGTGTCTTCTCCAGTAAAGTGTGGGATTTTGTCCTGATATTTGTTTGGGAGAGGAGCTAAAGGTGGTGGCAACACCAAAGGTGCGTACCAGGCTGCCATGACTGGAGCTAATGGATGATGTACAAGATGAGGACTAGTAGGCTGGAATGAAGTGGTTTGAACCGTGGTGGTCTGACCAGGTGTAGCAGATGAACTTGGACTAGTGATCTGGTTTTGAGCAGATCTGGGATGATAGGAGCCAAATTGATAAAGAAGCTGGAAATCAGGAGGAGTGGTGGGTGAAGCTTCTCTAATAGGACTCTGTGGTGGGTTTAGGGGTTCAAGATCGTCGAAGTTTATCTTATTATATGATTTACTTCGGGGAAGAGCTTGTGATGACTCTAGTTCCGAAGGTGAATCTAGAAGGATATTGCGATGTTTCGGTACATATCTTGTTCTACGGGTGAATCTACCAGAAGCTAGATGATCAGTTTCGGAAGCTTGCCACAGAATCTTTTCTGGGTCATCTACTATGATAGGGGGATTTGGATCTGGATGAGCTCTGGTATTGATTCTTCGTGAAGCCAGATTTTAGATCCAGAGTTTAAAGAGAATGGTATTTGGGAATGTTCTGGATGGGTGATTTTTCTAAGGTTCTACTAAGGTGAAGGATGGTCAAAATAAAAGGGATGGATTAGTGGAGTCGCCAGGTGGAACTGGGTTGCTGTTGTGAAGATAGCTATGGTCCACCACCAGTAACTAAACTGAGAATGTTTTTGGATTTTCTGAGTTTTATGTGCAGCCTATGGTTTGTTAAAGTATCCTTGACTTGTTTCAACACTTTGCTAGGGTGATGAGAACAAAAAGAGTTTACTCTTAAAAAATGGGCCTAGGGACTGCTTGCTTGTTTATGGTACCGAAAGGACTAAAGAGTCTATAAGAGTTTGCTAGACTATTATGAACTCAGTGTCCCACCATCTCCCGCTATGTTAGTGAGTGATGGGAAAGGTTTATCGGATAGTAGCCTAGAGTTTTGAAAAGTAGTAAGGCTTACTAGAAGTTTAGTGGAGTCGCCAGGTGGAAAATCAGGTTGTTATGAGATATATTTGTATGATCCACCACCAGTAATGTCAAAAACCAATCTAAAGGAGTGTTTTTGGGGTTTTTTGAGTTTTATGTGCCTACAAGGTTTGGAAGAGTTTTCCTATAACTGACTCATCATTTTGCTAAGATGGTGAAAGAGCTATTTTATACTCCTCAAACAATCTCTAAGTTTACTAAGCTTGATTGAGACTTCGGGAGTTACTAAGTTGTACTTAGATTGTCACTAACTCGGAAGGTCCTACTGTGAGTGTCACTATGTTAGTGAGCAGTGGGATAAGTCAATCAGATAGTATTCTCAAAGGTTTCTAAAGATGAGGGAAACTAAGCTTTTAATCACTCAGAGTCCCACCGTGATCGTTACTATGTCAGTGAGCGGTGGGATAAGTCAATCAAATAGTATTCTTAAGGCTGCTAGACAAATTAGGGAAACTAAGTTGTTTATCACTCAGAGTCCCACCGTGATCGCCATTATGTTAGAGAGCGGTGGGATAAGTCAATCAAACAGTATTCTTAAAAATAAGGGACTTCTAGAGTTCTAAGGTGTCCTTAGATTGTCACTAACTCAAGGTCCCACCGTGATCGCCATTATGTTAGAGAGCGGTGGGATAAGTCAATCAAACAGTATTCTTAAAAATAAGGGACTTCTAGAGTTCTAAGGTGTCCTTAGATTGTCACTAACTCAAGGTCCCACCGTGATCGCCATTATGTTAGTGAGGCGATGAGGTGGCTAAATCGGATGGAATTCTAAAATTTAGCAAGGTAGTAAGGCCTACTGGAGGCTAGTGGAGTCGCCAGGTGGATTTTTAGTTGTTTTGAGGTATATGTGTATGGTCCACCACCAGTACTGACAAAAACCAATCTAAGGGAGTTTTTTGGGGTTTTTCTGAGTTTTATGTAGTTCTAAGGTTTGGAAGAGTTTCCTTTAACTGACTCATCATTTTGCTAGGATGGTGAGACAACCAGATTCTACTCTTCTAAGTTTGACTGAGATTTTGAGAGTTCCTAAGGGATACCTAGGACGTTTTGACTCAAAGTCCCACCGTGATCGCCATTATGTTAGGGTCCCGTGATTTGGCCGATTGGCTAGCCAAATGACGATGTAACATCAAACCAAGCTTTGGAGCCCAAGGACCTAGCCTTCCTGGACTCAGAGAGGGCTCTCTCTATATGTGTAAAAGATATCGGTGTGTTTACTTGCGGTGTTCTGATATTAGGCTAGTTATGAAGTGTGTTTTTGGTTTTTTAGTTTTTAAGTTTGTGAGGGATAAAACTGATCAAATACATAAACTGGATAACAAGATGTAGATAAATTGGGCTATGGGGTCAAACAGGTCAAAGAAGCTATGAGGTGATGATGTAAAGCTGCTGTAGGGCCGATTTGATTCACGGTAGAAGGGATCTTTGGGCAAAATGGATTGAATGGACAACAAGTTGGTGAAAGACAAGGGATTTCAAGTGTAACTAGTTAATAGTAGACAATAAACATGTAATAGCAAGCCATTAATCATGCTAAGTATAACTATAAGCTAATTAATACATAGAAGTCAAACATTCCAGCCATACATAGAGGTATAAGACCCTCTAACTTCGGGAAATGGCTATCAGACTTTGGGGAAAACACATAAGACAAACTAACAACTCATAAACTACGCCGGGACGCCTAAACATAGTCTCTAAGTCATTGGGCACTTGGAAAAATAAGTTTTCATAGTTTTAGGCAAAGGGCTAGATCGGGACTAGGCCTCCTTGGTTCAACAAGATGATCAACAAATCAGTCAAAGAAAAAGTTTTATGGACATAACTATGGGCAGCTTATAGGTAGGTAGGGAAAATCATACATCCTACTTAACATACATAGAACTGATGAATAAAACTTAGCAACAATACCTTAGGTTACTAAAGAGCAGCTAAGAATTCTTTAGCATAACCAAGGGAGAAGAAAACATCAAGCTATGAAGATTCAGGGATTTTGAGGTGCCTCCATGGGCATATCTCAAAATCAATCTCTACTGATCTATAGCAGCAAGAAATATGTAATATGAATGAGAACTAGAAGACAAAACACATTAGGAATCACTATACCATTCTACCATGACAAGGAATCCATCAACAAGCCTTCACCATTCCTCAAAAGCATCCAAGAGGCAGTCCAAAAATCATAACTCAAGTGTATTCTTCAAAGCTCATATGACCAATGTATTAATTCTTCTCTCAAGTTCAGCCTCTGATTTACAATGAAACCCATGGAATAAATAGGCTTGAGGGAGGAAAACCTCATGGAGCAACTAGCTATCCCATTGGCCAAGTCAAAATATCTAAACTTGTCATTGAGGCTTTGCAAAGCCCAAGGCACAAAATATCCCATAAAATATCTAAAAAACTGCTAAAAATGGAAATTATATTGACTTTACATGATTTCCCAATGATAAAAATAGCTTAACGCACATTTGGGAAAAGCAGATTTTTGGAGTTCAGAAATTACAAAAATACTTCATATTTATGCCTGAAAAAGGTCCCCTGACTTGCTGGATGCAAATGGCAGCCTTCCTGATGTCGAAACGAGGCTCATGATGGCCCGTTGGAAAGCTCTCTGTGTCTGCTTTCCGGCGCAAGTGAAATCACCTCCATCTGATCTCGGGAAGTCCATCAAAACTGTACCTGTGTGCAAAAACCAAGAAAATAGCAGGCTGCTAATATGGCGGGCAGAATGTGCAAAAAGAGGGTGTTTTTCGCCAATTTGAGGGGGCGAATGATCTTCAAATGCCCTGAAAATCGCTGGAGACCTGCTCATGGAATTATGGCATCCATTGGTATCATCCTCCTCCCTTGAAAACTCATCAAACTGAAATGGCGAAATTATGAGTTTTCGGCCAAAAACCCAAAAAAAGCCAAAAAACAAAAAGTTGCCGAAACAGGCCCAAAATTGGCATGCATGACCCTCAAGGGTCCATAGAAACATGCTCCGAAGTTGAGGCCAGAATGTCAAGCGCTGATGTGCTTTTCTTCTCTTTTCGTGCCGGGCGCTTCCTTTTAGCCTTCTTTTCCATCACTGTTTTGAGTTTCTTCATGGCGCTGCTCTTTATCATTGTGTTGCATATCATCAATGTGTTCTCCTTTACCTTGCTGCGCTGCCTCACTGTGCTCCTCTTCAAAACACTGCCCTTTCTCTTTGTGTGCCACTTAATCCAATAAACTCAACAATATGAACACAGTCAACCTTAGTGTATTTACACAGTTAGATTTTACTGCTCATAGGACAAGTTGGCAGAGTTTAAAAAGTTTCTGAGGTGGTAGCAAAGTTCTTGCAACAGTTATAAAACTAATGGACTTTTCTTTCAGCAAAGAACTACCCTCTTGTACACAGCCCATCCAATATATTTAACAATGTAAACACAATTAATCAAAACATATCTACACAGTTAAAACCACTGTGTTTAATAAGTGACAGAGTTCATTTTTCTTTTGATTGGCCATATAGAATCCAGGAGCATTCAACAACGATAAACCCTTTCTTGAACAAAAAATACTGCCTTCACTGCATGCAAAATGCCCTTCTGGATTGAAACTGTGGCAATATGCTGTTTGGATAGATAGACAATGTGGTTAGGAATAAAATGTAACAATGTTTCCTTGAATAAACCACCTCAGTACTTCTCAAAAACAGTCCTTCAACTCTGGATGCACTTCAGCCATGTAAAATTCTCAATAGGAAACCATCAATTAAAGATGAGACAATATGCTGTATAAATTTCCTGTATGTAGTGTTAAGCAATCATTCCTCCTAGTGAGTTTGTTAGAGATCAACCAACCCTTGCATTTTGCATCTATAAGACCAATCTTCAATATTAAAACCCTGCTCCTTAGTACCTCTGTCTCAATGTTAAAAGCAATCACCAACAGCTCTGCCCTTTAGAAAGTGGCCCTTTTCATTTGTGAAGTTTTAAGAAATTACACACTACTTTTGTACCTCTTCTTCCAAAGTTAGAATCCCATCAACGAACTATGCTCCTCAGTGTACTGTTCATCCTTAGAGTCTCTTTGTCAATCAGCTTTTAAACATGATAATATGGTGAAAAAGAGGGCAGACCTAGGTTAGATGAAAAAACAATACACAGTGCTTTATGAAGGACACTTTTTCTTTGTGAAGTTAAAGGATCAACCATCACCTGTGTACTTCTAGCTTCAAATTTTAAACTTGATCATCAACAACCCTACCTTCTAGAAAATGGCCCTGTTTCACCCCTAGAATCTCTCTCTCAACAAATCTTCAGAATGATACAATACAGTGCAAGGAAGAAGCAGACCTAGCTTGGGTGTAAAATCAGTGCACAGTGGTTTAGAAAACACACTCTTTGCTTGTGATTTTAAGAGATACACCAACACATCTATACCTCTGTTTCCAATATTAACTTCAAACACTAACAACTCTGCTCTTTAGAAAATGGCCCCTTTCACTTGTGAAGTTTTAAGAAACCAAACACCACTTTTGTACTTCTGCCTTCAATGTCAAAATTTAACCATCAACAACCTCTGTCCTTCAATATGTTGTTCACCTTTGGAAACTCTTTGTTAACAAATTCACAGTGGGAGAATACAGTGAATGAAAGGCAATCTGCTTAAGTAGTGTGCTGTGAGAAAATGCCACTGATTACTCTGTTTTTAAAGTCTTTGATGTCAACCTTAACACAAAAACTCCTTGTTCAAGGAGACTTTCAAACATCTAACAATTCTGTCCTGTGCAAGTGTGCCCTCTTTTCATTGTTTGTATATCAAGCAAATCACCACACATATGCTAAGAATGTCAACACACAGGTTTGGGGTGATAATGACAGAGTTTTTTTAGAGGACCGCAAACCTTTAGGTTGAAACTGTGTGAGCTTTCCTTTTCAAAGAAAAAATGTCATGATTCCTTCCACTGGTTGCATTTCACTGTTTTAATAATGTGGAAATGCTTTGATGACAGTGTGAAAAGTTTCTTTTCAGATCTATACTGTCTTTCCGACCCATGGTCTTTCTGCGCGTGGCCCCATGTAAACCTCACACTTGGGCAAGAAACTTTTCTCTTATTAAGCTTCACTATTCTCTTATATATATGTCACTTTGTTTCAACAGGCTCACTAAGTTTCAATCTTGGTGTGAGCATATAGGAAATTTCATTTTTAAAACAGAGGTGGCAGATTTTAGGACATCTTCAAAAGCTTTGAGCAAAGGCCGTAATAGTTTGCTCTTTTCCACAATAATCAAGGGCCTTTTCAATG
Organism: Pinus albicaulis; assembly: GCA_034641835.2. Taxonomy (NCBI): domain Eukaryota; kingdom Viridiplantae; phylum Streptophyta; class Pinopsida; order Pinales; family Pinaceae; genus Pinus; species Pinus albicaulis. Next base: position 1,427,926,452 of record CM076580.1, read on the forward strand.
TGGAAAATCAGTTATCTTTAGGGAGAAAACCTTCAACTATGCATGATGTTTCAACGTATATGCCCATGCAAAAAACTGACCTTTATCATTTATCAATCTTGGAAATGTGGATGAAGTTTTGAAATACCTCTTGAAATCGTTGAAAACAACCTTGCAGGAGAGTTGGATCAGCTCTGGAGGCCATTCAACCCGCGCGGCACTCTTTCAAAACCCTATGTTTCTTCTTCCAATATTGTTTGAGGGCAGCTCAAAACATGATGCCAATCTTTGCTTGAGAGTTGGAGACACTTTGAAATGAGTTTTTTAAGGTTTTCAGGTAATTTTCTTGACCATTTCTACAGTAGTGCCGCAGGCTGCTACAGGCACGTCGCGCCTTAGTTATGGCCCTTTGTATTTTTCGCTCCAGGCACGTCGCGCACTTTTCCAGGCAAGTCGCGCAAGTTTGCAGTTCATTTTGAAGGCCTTCCCGGTGTCGGTATTGGGCGCGAGATAGCTCGTTGGAAAGCTGTGGAAGTCTACTTTCCAGAACAACTTGAATTTTGTCATTTGGTGTCCATTTGATCCTTCAAAAATTGATTTTCCCAACACTGGTCAAAACTGGTAAATCCTGGTGCAGAAATGCATCGAGCTGTTTGTAGACCATTTTTGAATGCCTTCCCGGTGTCGAAATTGGGCGCGAGATGGCTCGTTGGAAAGATGTGGAAGTCTGATTTCCAGAAAAATTTTAAATTTTTCATTTGGTGTCCATTTGAGCCTTCAAAAACTGACTGTCCCATCACTGGTAAAAAATAGTGTATGCTGGTGCAGAAAAACATAGCGTTGATTGCAGGCTACTTTTGGATGCCTTCCTTTTGTCGGAATTTGGCCCGAGATGGCTCATCCGAAATCTATGGAAGTCTGTTTTCCATAGAAACTTGAATTGTTTAATTTGGAGTCCAATTGGCTGTTCAAAATCTGACTGTCCCATCACTGGTCAAAATGATGAATCCTAGTGCAGAAGTTCTCCCGTGACATCTGTATTTTTCATGTTCCTCACAAACCATGATACCTGTGTAGAAACTGAAGGAGGTTTTTATTTTTGAACCTATGAGCGACAAAAACCTCTCTCAATTTTGTAAATTTCATCTCCGTTTGATCAGAAAATCATTTTGAAACAAACTGCCCGGGTGCTCCTTAACCCTAATTTCACTGTGGCAGAGGTATTATGATTCAACAGCCATGCAAATTTTACTATCCTTTGGTATTTGTTGAGATGAAATATTTGAGCCTCTTTTTGACTATGGGTACACTACTTCAGTGGAATTCACTTAAACTCTTTCATCCTCTGTCTATACTCAAGGGCGTTCCTTCTAACACCTTTTCTCTGCTCAAAATATACCAGCAAGGTATCTTTGACTTTGTTATAGGAGCAGAGTTTCTTTGGAAAACCAAATGTACTTTGCTTTCTTTTCCACTGTGATGAGTTGTTTGAAGGCATTCTCTTATGAGCAGGAGGATGAGTGTCCTTTACTTTGTTTATGAAGGATGGCCTTTTTGACAAATGCTTGGCTTCCTTTTGACCAATCAGTTTTCAACAACACTAAATGCCTTGGCCATCTGCTCATAAATGGAGGAGGCTCTTCACTAAGAAAAGTATCTGAAGATTATTTGCTAAGGCTGCATGACAAGGTTTTGCTTGGATTATGAAGGTAAGAAACCAACTTGAAACACATCAATACTGGCACCTCTGCTTGCAAACACTACTGTGCTTCAGAAAAAACCCTAGTCAAAGTGTCACTGTCTCACTGTACTGCTCTGAGGGGAAAACTGAAAAGTTAGCATTCACTTTGGTTAACTTATGACAAATTATTTGAAAGATAGTCTAGGTCAGCATCCTTTGAAAAACAAACAACTTTTCTCCTGCCTGTGTGATGACATGATTTGTCAGCATTTCTTCAAATCAGTCTTGTGGAAAAACAGGTTGCTTATGATCAGAATGGTTTTTACCAATGATATGCCTTTCTAAGGTTTAACAATTCTTATGATTTGGAAACTTCAAATGACTTTCTTTGCAAGACCTGAACTCTGTTTCCCTTTTAATTTGCATACTTCAGATTTTAGGCCTGCTATGATTATCACTTACACTCAGAAAACCTAGAGTCTGTGTTTCATTGTTTAGTAACAAGCAAACCTGGGCTTTTGCAATCCTTAAAGTCAATACTGGCTAGCGCCCTCTGCTTGTAGATGAAGGAAAAAAGCCCTAACCAGGAGGCGCCCTAACCTACTGCTTGTAAATGAAGGAGAGTTGGGAGTGGAAAAAATTACCCGGTTCTTTGACTATATAGGTGTCTTTCTCTTACGGTGATTTTCATGCTGGAAAGAGCTGCAAGGTCTTGATGAGTAGCTTTATGTTTTGCAGACATATCTAAAGGCTCAAGTTACATTTAGAAGCAGCTGTTCCTCTAACTTTAAACTCAAACATTTACTCCATGAGATGAAATATATTTCCTGCCTTTGTAGAAACCATAGAACACTGTGAAAAACCTAATAGTCAGCTTGAGATTGGGTTTTATGCAGTGTTGAGATCTAGGGGATGTGAGTGGCACGACTTAGGGCTGTTTGTCAATTTCATTTGCAAAGTAAGAGGTCAGTCATGGTAGGCCTGTAGCAGATGGAGGCTTTTTGGCTTTTTGATTGATCGCCAAAGGTGAAAAGACCTAAACGCCACTTCCTAACATAGGGTGAGAATTTTGAAACAGGATGTGGATTTGCCTTTTAAAGGCTGATGGGCGGGTCAATAAGGGTGAAGCTAGATAGGATTGTGATATGAGGTTTTGATTTCGACATGGGCGGGCGAAAAGGTAGAAAGGTGAAAAAAGTTTTAGGAGCGTTTTCTGGATGACATATTGACATAAGGAAATCAGTTTCTAGAAAACTCAGTTGTAGATATAGTCATCACTAACATGTAAAAAATACTGATGGCTAACAGTACTATTCTCCATTTCTCTGTTTTCTCTGTATTCTCTCTCTTTGTCCAAGAGGACGTATTGTATTTTGGTCTGTTCATGCTCACGCAGCTGAGCCTTGTAATATTTCGCCATTGATAGCCGATGATTAATATATTCAGAAGTGGTGTTTTGAGTATCTGTTATGGGTTTGAATGAGTGGTTTTGCAAGCACCTTTTAAAATTTTATTTACTATAAGTCCGAATGTTTTCTGAGAGGTATATGTTATGGAATATTTTGTTATGGTTGTTTAAGACTTTAGTTTAGATTTGATTCTACTGTATTGATGTTGTCGGGATGATATCGATCTACTCCCTATCACAGTAAGGTCGCGACACGCCTCGGGTGAGACTCTTTGCCCTTCGGAGCAGAGTGCAAATGTTGACGTGAAACTAGACTACGGCGGGAAAACATTGTTGGCCCTTAAAACACTGAACCCGGGTCTTCTACTTGCTAAAACTTGTTTTCTCGCCAACATCTCTTAAGGAGGTATCTAGGTATCTAGTTTTGTTGCATTGGATCAAGTTTGTTTTTTTTAAGTTTATAATATTTTAAAATTCTATTATTTTATGGGCTAACTATTTAAGTGGAGGTTACATAATTACTTTTGAGATAAATTTCAATTTTTGATTTGTGAATACTACTAAGAATAGTCTAGAATATTCATGAAATCCTTACCACTCATCTAATAATTATTGATAATTAAATTATAAGTCTAAAAGCCCTATTTCAAAATAAACAACATATCAATGTAAATGTTAAAAATTACAAAAAACATTCATATTACAAGAAGTTAGTAGATACTTACACATATAAACATGGGAAATGAATCAAAATTTAAGTGTAGTGTAACTAATAAACAAATGGTTTTTTTTTCCTCAAATTCAACAATACAATTTATTATTGTATTGTTTATTTATTTTTATTTTTTTTTGCAAGATTGTGATTTTTTATTGTTCAAAATGCACTTTTGAACACATAAATGAATTCAACACTCTAAAAATATTCTAGCACTCTTTGCAGATTAAACAACTTAAACTTATGGATCTTAAAAATCTTTATTAGATTTTGGCAAAGTTGGCTCAAAAAAATGCCAATGCCAAAAAAAATCATTTCTCTATTAATTATCTTAAAAATCTCCACTAGATTTTGTCAAAGTTAACCCAAAAAAAAGTGCCAAAAAAAAGTCATTTATCTATTAACTACACTACACCAAAATTTCTATAAATTCAATATATCATATTTCTTGGAAAAATTAATATAAACTTTATATAAAATATAACAATATACTATTAAAATTACTACACAGTCTAGTGTAATTGTATTTACAACTTTAAGTTTAAATACAATTCATCATAAAGACAATATTTCACGCACCATGTGTATTTTGCATTATTTAAATTGCACTTTTGGATGTATAAAAGGATTCTCACATTGAAAATTTACTGGGCATTTGGATTTTGTGTAGTACATATCTTAAGCTTGCAATTATAACATATAATTACTTGATTTTAAACAAAATTGATGGAAAATATGCCTAAAGAAAAGGATCAAAATACAAAATAGTTGCCAATCAAATGATTTATCAATAAAAACATATTTTTTCCAATTTATTTTATTATTAATAATATTATAAATGATACATATTAATTTCATATTAAAAATTAAATGAATTACACACTTTATTTCTCTCTTAATTGGAAGTAATTGAATTGAATTTTTATTTTTATTTTCCTCTTTGAACATTGAAATATTTTATTATTATCAACTTTAATTTTTTTCCCTCTTTTTCTCTATATATAAATAAATTACTATATGTACAACTTGTAAAAAGTTTGCACATAAGGAAATCAACTTTAATTTTCACCTAAAAGAATCTATATATTTAATTCATTTCCCTATTTTCCTATATCAATTTTATATATTTATATAGAGATAAAAGAATTTTAAAAAATACTTTAATATTGAACTCTATATAGAGATTGGGACACAATCAAATATTTGATTGTGCACATTAAGTAAATTATTTCAATATTAACTATGTATATATTATAATATAAAGTAATTGAAAATAAATATTTTCTTATGGTTAAAACATTTTATTGATATATTACTCAAAAAAGAAGGAAATGTATAATTCCTTTCATGCTCATCATGGGCTAGGCAAGTTGTGTGTGTGTGTGAGAGAGAGACCAACATAGATCCACCTTAACACTATATCTATCAATGGACGAGACTAATCTCGAGGTGCATACATTTTTTTCAAGTTTCACACTCTAAATGAGGTTTTTCAACTCAATAGATTTGATCCCTATAGAGGCTTGATAGATCGCGAGTTTAAAATGGATGTATGTTGGTTTAAAAACAATGATCCAAATGTGCGACTAAATGATCATTTTCTAATTATTCATAATAACATTGGGGAAATTAACATTTTTTTTAAAACAAAACAAGTAGAGATTTTTCTATTGATTCAATTTGGTTTGAAAGCCAAAGCCTTTTACATTTTCTACAATATCTTCTTCCACTATGTTCAAAAATGACCAAAAAATATTCAAGCTTTTAGCTCTTTGCCTACAAATTGTTGTTCTAATCTACCATTTTTTTATATAGTCTCCAAAAAACTCCTAAGATAAGTACATATTTTCACAACATTTATTTAAATTTAAAAAAAAGAAAACTATCCTTTGTTATTCTCCCTTGGAACATATTTAACCTCGGCGTCATCATTTTATAGCCTTGGGCTGAGTGGAATCGAAACCAACTCTAGCCATGCCTCCTCAGTGTTTACGTCTATTGTTTTAGTGCCACATCCAATTGCATAAGTAGCTACGCAAACATTTCCTTGTTCACCACCTTATCATTGCATCGGTCGAAGGAACCAACCTCTCAATATTGAGGTTTAAAATATCATATGCTACTTGCAAACTATCCGACTTAGTCACGAAATAGAATGATTTTTTTTATTTAAGAGAACAATTTGAGATTGGATTTTAGCCTTCCCCATTTCCCCTTTCTTGTTTAACGGGTTCATTATGTACTACGTAGATGCCATCAAGTAATCCGGTTGAAAATTGAATTTGTCTTTCTTTGCACTTGACAAACTTTCCATTTGGATATCCACACCACAATCCACCCTCTTTATATGACTATTAAAAAAACGAGACTCTAATTCTTAGGGGATACAAAGAAGCACGAGGGTCTCTTTATAACCTTATGAGTCGACCTCTGTCAAATGCCCACTTCACTTACCATCTTTATTACGATAGTACTTCTCATTCTTTCTTTGAATCTTGCATTCAATCAAAGGGATAATTCCTCTACAACTTCCATCCCACCCCATTAAATCCAAGATCCAAAAGCGTGTTTGTTGCATCTCGATTATGGAAACACTAACTCGTTGCATCCATCAAAATTTATTAACAAGATGAATCAGATTCCACCCATCTCTTGTTTTTACTAAATTATCATTGGTTATCCAAGTGTACACATGATCCCAAAATTTGACAGTGAGAAGGAGTTGTGAAACATAAGGGAGAGAAAATACATAGGCGACAAACCATGTTGGAGTATGACAATAGGACATCGAGAAAACCAACATGTTTATTATTAGGAATTTGGCTTACGTGATCCATAAAATGTGTATAAGAATTTTTCTATGAAAATCACATGTAATAAATTTGTGTCAACGTGTTTCGAACCGGCCCGGTATGCTTTCATGTTTATTATTTAGTTAATGTAAATTACAACTTGCAATACCCTTAAGACTTTGATTTGATTTTGGAATTTTCATGGTAAAGTTTTGTCATCCTGAGTCATCATTCCTTGTTCTAGAGAGACACCTTTATTAGCTAATGAATTTACCAATGAATTATGATGTCTTTTAACGTGGAAGAATTCAACAACCTTGAAATTTTCGATTTGCAAACTTATTTTATGCAGAATGGAGGATTGAGATTGCATTGAGTTCTCTTTGATCTTGCACACATGTTGAATAACTAACATCGAGTCTCTAAAACCCATTAATTGCATAATTTTTTTTTTATATTGCCAATTCGAGACCTTGTCACAAATTTAAGAATTCTTCTTGGGTATTAGTTGAACTCCCCATACCCAAAGTATATTATGTCTTTATTTCTTCGTCGGGGGGAAAAAAAATAACCCCCTTGCTCTTGCATCCTTGGTAATTACCATTTTTTATTTGAAAGAAGGAAGGAATAATTTTGGATATATAGAAATCACGAATATCATATTTTAACATTAAACAATTTTGGTTACAAGCTGGAATAAGGAGCTCTGTGGAAACCATAATCATGGTGGTAGTGAGGTTTAGCATCTGCTGGGCGACATAGTATCATTGTTTGGGTGATGATTTCGAGTCAAATGCAATCTCTTTCTTTACTTTCTATGGATTTCGCACTTTCCGGAGGCGATAATTGTATGCGATCAAGATAATGTGTCAATTTAATTGATAGTTGGAGGTTGGGATTTCTCCTTGTTTACGGGATCGGTAGCCCATTTATGTTGCCTTATGTTGTTTTTGACCCCCTTTGTATATAGAGTTGGAGGATCTAGTTGATTATGAGCCCTATGATTCCCCATGTGAAAGTATCTTTGTATATTTTCTAGGTTGGATAAAAAATACAAATCCTTATGCAATTTTTTTGTTTATTTCTCCAAGTGGCCACATATTCAATGACACGATGATGGGGGAGCATCGGGACAAGGAGTTTCGTTATGGGCGAAGCGATAACTCCAAAAAATGGCTAGCAAATAATAATGGAAGGACACAAGGCATGGTTTTGAGGGATGTAGTCTAGGATCTCTTGGTATAATATGGGGTTTGGACCCCACGAGGCCTATCTCCCTTTTCTAAGTTTCTTCTCTTCTGTTGCTTCCCATTCAAGCCCATTCACCTAGCAACATTGGATTTTTTACTGGAAGGTTTTGGCACCAACAAGGGTTTTTTCACTCTTGGGTGATTTTTTAGTCTTTGGTTCCAACACCTTACTTCAATCCCTTTCAATTTTTGAACTCTCAAGGGCATGGCATCGGTAATTAGGTTGGGCCTGAGGGTCGAAATCTCGTTGAGGAGGCATGTGAAATATCGGGGTTTTCCGGTGAAGTCTAGCACGAGAGGGAATCTCAATAAAAGTTATAACCATATCAATCTCATACATCAAAAGAAACCACATTGTATATAAAAGGCCAAGCATGTAAAAATTTCTATGGTTTTGGGTGTGGATGTTAAGATGAATAGGGTTTCGGCTCTCGTGAAAAAAATCCTTGGTTGGTCGAGTCTAGTGTCGGCATTTTTCAATACAAACACTAAAATAATGTGATCCAAATTTATGCAGGAACACAAAAAAATATAGAAATAGACATAAGCATAGAGATGCAACAGAAATAATACTTCATTTCATTAATATCAAATAACATAAATATGCTTACAGACATAATGGAAATAAAATAGCTAGGGCGTTGGTAGCTTATCTCTTAGAAGAAATGTGGCGGCTACGGGCCTGCGAAATGTGTTACAATAAAGCTCAAGGGGCTATTTTTTATTAAGAAACAATGGAAAACCCTAAATATCCAAAAGCCTAACCCTAGGAGATGAAGCGCCAAAACTATGGGCCCCGTTTGGGTAAATTGGTGTTTCAACTTCGCAGGGACGTAACTTTGGCATACGATCTCCGTTGGATGCGCACCATACCTCGTTAAAAATATCTATCCGAGGACTAATACTTTTTATATGAGAAAAATCAGTCCATGGACCCATTTTTCTCCCGGGTTTCCCAGAAAACGTCATTTAGGGCCTCAAAACAACTCCGAAAGTTCAGGACCCGAAAAACTGCTAAAAATAGTAAGTTTTGCGAGCGAAAAAGCGAAAGAACTGATGGTGGGGGGTTAAAATGAAAGAGGTGGGTGGCCACCAATATCCACTTGGATGTTTAGGGCCTCCAAACGGCTCCGGAAGTTCAAGACCCAAAAAACTTGCTAAAAAATAGTAAGTTGTCTTGAAAGCTAGCGAAACAGGCGATGGTGCGGGTCTAAATGAAATAGGTGGGTGGCCACCAATATCCACCTAGATCCAAATGGGTTGAATATTATATAGATTCTCTTATTATTTCTCCTCCGAGGGTTCAAAGAATTGTTCAAAGGATGGATTCACTTAAATTTTATAGAAATTGAGGATGCTCAAAGAATAGAATAAAAGATATGGCACATTGATTCCTCTCGTGTGATGTTCAAATTTTGGAGCCCTCTATTTGATGCTTGTAGGGAAAGGTCGAACTTGGTGAGATTATGATTTCACCTCCCACCTTCTCCTCTAGCTTTATAGACGAATAAAATATTTCAAGATATCAACAATTCCATTGGTTCCTATCTTGATCATGATACTTCGTATATATCCATGGGGAAAATGACTTTGGCTAGAATTCCGATAAAAGTGGATCTCATAAGTGGTCTTCCTACTGAAATTGATCTTAGTGGAGAGTAGGAATTTATTCATTCCCTAAACCATGAAGGTGTTCCTTTCAAATGTCATTGATGTCATCAATATGGTCACCTCATCAAGCATTGTGTAGTTGTGCCTCCCTCGGTGGATGAGAATGACAATTTTCGATGGGAGGACCCTAATCTCTAGAATAAGATGTCATCATCTTGCAAGGATATTGGTGGTCTTAAAAGGGGGTCTAAAGATATGGTTTCGACAACAACAATGCCTCCTTTGTACTCCATCATCATGGACGATGGGCCTCGGGGATCTCCTAGAGCACCTTGTTCTAGGTAATCTTCCCTCTTCTTGCTCTCTTGTATATTCGAGTTTATAATCATTGTATGGATCGTTCTTCTTTCAACTCTCTTGGGACTTTAAATCTTTGTTCGAGCTTCTATGTATTTCCCCTCATCATTGGGCTCCTCTCATAACTTTTCCCCGGATCCATTGCACCTTTACCACGGCTCGAGTGACTTCTCTTTCTCATCTATTTCCCTTTATAAATATAGCTTCCTCATACGAGGTGTGTCTTCCCTACAATATTCACCCTTGATCAAATAGGATTTTGTTGATTCTTTGATTTGGGCCTAGGGAGAAATTCGAGATCTCTTGTTCTCGGAGTAAGGGAGGGGGGAGAAAATCTAATATGACAAAATCTAAGGAGTGTGGCGGGGATAAGATGGTTGTGTGTAGAAAATCATAAATACAAGGGGGCCCTTGGAGCAGTTGTTGCCTCGGTGGGAGTGCTTAAATGAATATTCTATCTTTCAATTGTCGGGGTCTTGCAAGTCCCCCTAAAATACTCATTTGCAAAAGCCTTAATTGAGTCTTTTTCTCCTAAGATTACTTTCCTACAAGGAAATTTGGGTGATTATTCATTTGCTTGAAAGGCTTCTGGGTGGATGGATATTTTGCGGGCTCGGATGATTATGGGCACTTGGGGGGTCTATCGTTTATGTGGAATTTCCATAGTATTAAACTATTAAATTCTTGGAGCATTGTAAAGAATATTTCCCCCACTCTTTGGAATACTAGGTACACAAATACGATAAGACAATGCGAGAATATATCAATAGTTCGGCGAGACAATTTCAAATACTTTTGAAGTTATTATGAAAATTTACGAGCATAGGAATCCTCTTGCTAAATATTGATTTACTTCTCTTACTTGTTTTTATTATACACAATTTATTTAACTGAAAATATTACGGGCGAGTTGAGGCACATTAGAGAATACGAATTTTTTTTAAAAATCTCTAAAGTCCGAGAGGAAAATCAAATTGCACGCATTTTCGTTCGATATGTGCGCTATTGCATTGCTTTTCCTCAAAAAGCTGCGCGGTCTTGGGAGTGGCAGAAGTCACTTTCTGGGACCACTTGGAACACTCCAAGAAATTGATCCCACGCTTGAGGCTGCCCAAGGACAACCGCCTAAGCGTCCTTGGTACCTAAGGGGAGCACAGAATGGAATCATGTGGCACGCAATGGAATCAACCCCCTCTCTAGGATCACCATCCATCAATGTACCAAGAGAGGGACTTTTTATTATGTCAAATGAAGATTACATAGACCAAAAAAAATTTACTACTAGTTTTCTCGAAGGGAAACCAAACTTGTAATATAAGTTCGTAGTCTTGAGGTTGTTAATACTTTGTCTAACTAGAACATCTTGTAAATAGAAACTTATAAAACTAAGTTGGTTGTGTCGAACCTTGATATACATCGACGTGAGAAGACAAAAAATAATACTAGTGTTACAAGAAAAATACAGTGAGTCATAAAATCTATTTGGCAGAATCTCCAAGCATCTAGAGTTGGCTGGTCACTACTCTACGAGGGAGAAGGATATATTGGGTCGATATCTTGGCTAGAATGGTTTGCTTGCGGTCAATACTATCAATTTTTTTCCTCCAACCCTTCCAATATGATAAAATTCTCGTGTTGATTCCTCTTGTACCTCCCTATGCCACCTACAATATTCAAATGGTTTTTAACCTGTGTTAATTTTCTACGATGATCTATGAAGTGATGAGAGTGCATGAAATGTACTAAGTATAGTGGGAGTTACGACCCCCTTTCATGTGATTTGGTATCATATCAAGGGGGAGGGGGGGAGGGTTAGCGCCCACTCTTTCGCACCCTCCTTGGGGGACAAGGTCCTTTGTAGCCATATCCTAAAAGTGAGTTCATATGGATTACGGGAATGTCCTTACCATAATCCAAGTCAAGGGGATGAGTTGTTATGTTGAGTTCAAAATCAACTAGTAATTTGTCGATTGAGTTTGTTGCCTTCTTTGCAAACATGAGAGAGGAGGGTAGTTATGATTTTTTCCAAGAGTTTTGTGGTATTACCTATTGACCGCCAACCCCCCAAGCGATTAGAGACATTGGAAGGTTCAGATTCACATTGAATTTTGTGTAAGACATTGATAATGGTCTTGGAATCTCCTTCAATAACGAGCTTTTGAATTTTTTTGCGGATAAAAATTGAGAGACCTTCCTCTAGTGCCCAAATTTCAGCAACGTTATTCGTTTTGAGGCCTATGGCCATTGGCACCTACATAAACATGTAGAATATGCTCATTAGCCTTACAAAAGTTTCCACCATAACTGGCTTGGCCTAGATTTCCTTTCAAGGTGTTGTCAAAGTTAAGTTTGATGAAGTATTTTATAAGGGAGTGGAGGGTGTGGGGTAGAAGGAAGTGTTGGAAGGGAAGAAATTGAGGATAGAGGGAATCTACTATAAGGAGACCCATTTTGGTTAAAATGACTTTTTCAAGTTGATTTCATTCCTAATATTTTCATGACCAAGGAAGAGAAGAAATTGTTTTCCTTATTTTATTTAGGATAGCTTGTCAAATAAAGTCTGCAGAGAGCACTGATATGCTTAAATGTGTGTGCATGTTATGATCCTTGCAAATCTCCCATAGGATTAATCTTGGAATGAGTTGCATGCACCGGGATTAGTAAAAGGGGAGTAACACCAAAATTGTAGAGTGGAGAGGATGTAATGCGGTATTTTGTTGATTTGTCGAAAGGGTATAGTGAGGTGGTCCCAAATAGAAGTAGAGAAGCTACAATTGTTGAGAAGATGATTGACATTTTCTTAATTGGAGAAACAGAGAAGATAGATTGAGGGGGCCTAAAAATCGTGACTTTGAAGCTTGCACCATGTCATAGTATTGCTTGGGCGTGAAATTTGGTCCGAGCCTCCAAAATCTAATTGGACATTTGGATTTGGATTGGGTTGGTTATATAGTTTAAATTTGCAATTCTAATCATTTTTTGTTAAATTAAATTAAAATATATCTAAAATATAGAATAATAAAATTATTTAAATATTTTCTCCATTAATATATATATATATATATTATTTTTTATTACTTTATAAAATATACTAATTTTATATTATAAATTAATTAATTTTATAGGAAGTTATTTATTTCTTTATTTCTTTTTCAGTATTGGAATATTTTATTATTGTTAAAATTAAAGTAATGGTTGACTTTCTATGAAATTGATATTGAAATATATTAATTGATATAGATATTTGATAGTTTAATATAATATGAATATAGAAATATTTTATTTATGACTAAGAAAGAGTGAAATATTTTTATTACATCTTTTTCATATTGAGTGATTAGTAGAATTAGTGATGTTTTATAATGCTTTTAATTAAAATTAGCCAATAATATTTATTCATTTTTATTTTTATAATATACATTATTTTTCTATTTGACACATATTAATTATATTTTGAACATAAAAAAATATTACATATCTCTTTCATTGAGTTATAAAACAAAAAATTAACACTTACTATTTAAATTTATAAAACAAAAAAATCTATTTCTATAATCTTTTTGCTCAATTCACTTTATTTTTTATTTTATTTTTATGTCAAATTTTTAATTTTTTATTAAATATAATTACAATTATTAAAATATTATTAAGATGTATATATTCTTTTCTTTTGAAATCAAATCGAAGTTTGTGTTGAGTATAAAATTAAATTTGCAATAAAAATTATAATTTTTTTTCACCAAAATGGATAAAAATGATTTATAACTTTTTTAGTAATAAACATTAAATAATATCTTCAAAATAAATGTCCATGAGGTGTTGATTGGTTTGTTTATGTGGGGTTTTGTTTTAGTTGGGTATTAGTTTCAAATTTCATAGGAAGGTGTTGAGGATAGAGACTACTTTTAGAGAAATTAAATTGTAACCCAAAAAATAATAAAATAATATTTACATTAATCGATTAAAAAATATTAATAATAAAAAATAGTCAACCATTAGTAAAATACAATGTTCACCTTAATTTTACATAGAGATAATGTAATCGAAAGTAAAAGAAATTATAATTCCATTTATAAGAGATTTTGACCTTTTAATCAAAGGAGATGATTTTTTTGTGTGAGGGAGATCTCTAATCCCTTCACAAGTCAATATGGCGTTGACATATGACATGTAAAATAATATTGATATTACACCGGATTATGAAGGAGATGTGTAATTCATTCTCATTTCCACAAATTGTTCACACACACATATTTGAGTGTTAGCTATAAATAAAATCTGTCATTGCCCATATTTAGTAACAAAATCTCATGATTTTTTTATGGGGAAAAATGTAACAAATCTCATATTAACTTTATAGAGAGAGATGAAATAATTGAAAGTAAAAAAAATATTTCAATATCAACTTTCAATAAAATATTTGAAATATTTATATATAGATATAGATATAGAATTTGCATTAAAACAACTCGATACATAGCTAGAACCATTTATATTTTTAAGAGATATCCAAGGCTTGAAAATTTGATATTGAGCATTGAGGTTCAATCCTCATCTACCTATTCTTCCCAAGGAGATGCCTTTTCAACATAATTTATTCCTTGTGGTTTCTAGAGGATATATGTTTTCTATGAGGGATCGTTTCTTTTCCACTAATGTTGTGTCATATTCAACATTATTCCTTGTGGTTTTCTAGAGGATATATTTTTTTCTATGAGGGATTGTTGCTTTTCCACTAATGTTGTGTCCAAGGAATCCTCACTGGTGACCAAAGGATCAACATTTGCATGAAAGTTTTTCGTGCTTTGATTATGTTGATGCGGATGCAATTTCTTTGGTCATGTTTACTTCCTTCTTGTCTTTTAGTTCTTTCTTGTCATGGAGCTCTTCCTCTTTGTATATCGTATAGTGATTACATTGCACTCCTTCCCACCATTTGGGCCTTAGAATTCTTCTTTGCTACTCTAAGAATATTTGGAGAAATTTTTAATTACATGCCTCGTTTCATAACATGCTCTACACCAAAATGAAATATTCTCATTGTTGAGATTTTGGACCCAAACATAGTTTGGAGTCGTCAAATTAATCTCTACAGGAAAACCCTTGTTAAAGTCCATCTCTACACAAATGTGGGCATAAGTACATAAGTAGTCTTGAAGTTTTTTCTATTTTATACAATGACGATAAAACTTTCGCAACGCATACCCAATGGTGGAAAGTGATGTAAGATTCCAAAAATGCAAGGGAATGTTTAGAAGTCTTACCCAAATTGAGGTTGTGGATATTGATGTCATGCTGGATCAAAAGTGGGAGTCCGAGGGGTTGCATGAAGAGACTAGCACTACACCAAATCCACAACCCAACTTCACAAATGGTATTCGTGTCCTCTATGTTGTCAAAAACCATAGCAAAAATTCCTCGAGCCATAGGGTAAATGTATAGTTTTTCCATCAAAAGGGGCTTTCATGACTCGGAGATCCATTTGTGCGGATCGGTCATTCCAACGAATACATATTAAACATGCAAACCAAGCCATTATCTGAAAATATTTTTCACAACAGAAAGCTTCTAGCTTGACCGACAATCATACTTGCAAAAGAAACAATATTTTTCATCGAATCACAAAGATTCACCATTGAACGATTTGCATAAGAGATCTATAGAAAATCCAAGCAAACATCAATTTTATGTATATTTATATAAATAAAGAAAGTTAATAATAATAATAATAATAATAATAATAAAATATAATGTTGAAACATGAAAACTCTGTAAATAGAAGTATTTCAATGTTTGTTTTAAATAAAATATTTGAATATCCACACACACACACGGATGTATATATATATATATATATATATATATATATATATAGAGAGAGAGAGAGAGAGAGAGAGAGAGAGAGAGAGAGAGAGAGAGTTTAAAATATACTTTAATATTGAACTTTATATGGAGTGAGCTCACAAGAATAAATATATGAATGTGCACATTAAGTAAAATATTTCAAAGTTCATTGTGTATATATATTATATAAAGAAATTGAAAATAAATGATTTCTTATGGTTAAAACATTTTGTTGATACATTGTTAAAAAATAAGGAAATGTATAATTCCTTACATGCTCCTCATGTAATAGACATGTTGCATATATATATATATATATATAACATAGATCCATCTTAAGCTCATATCTATCAAGGGATGAGAGGGATCTCAAGGTGCAAACTTTTTTTCCCAAGTTTTACAATCTAAATAAGAATTGCACCCTAATAGATTTGATCCCTATTAGAGCTTGAAAGAATGGATCTATGGTGATTTAAATGTTATTTTATGTAGCATTGGATGGTGTTATAGTCTCAAAATTTTGCAGAGAGGCTAAAACACAGGAGTTGTCCATAACCCAGAAATTGTTTATGGAAATTTCATCTAGAAGTGTCTCAATTATATTATTAGCCTAGATTTTTAAATATTTCATAAGTCTAAAATTAGGAAAAGGGGTTTATTAATAAAAATGATTTGAGAAAGGTGTGAATCATCTAGAAACTCACACTGGTTTAACCATAAATAATCTCAGTCGTTGATTATGTTTTAATATTGATCATCGCAGTCCCAACTAGAGATTATAAGAGGAAGTCGATGGTATATGGAGAACACACACTTGAGATCGATTTCCTTAGGCAATTTGATTTCTCTAGAGAGTAGAGCCGATTTCGGAAGAGTTCAAGCTAGAGAAGGGAAGCAAAGACAAAGAGAGGGCGTAGAACGGTGAGTCGGAGAAATTTTTCCGGTTCGGAAAGTTAGAAAGAGGAGAGCTAATATTTTCTCTAGGAAGTTGCACAGAGGCAGCGCAAAGCCTCCTCGGAGAAATTTGATCCAGCTAAAGAGGATATTTTTTTTCAGTTCTAGAGGTTGGGAAATTTTTCCAAAGGGTCAAAGAGACAGTTTCTTAGTCAGCAACAAGCAAGATGGTTAGAATGGCGAGTGATTTAGGAAAAGTGTTTGAGGGATTGCGCTAGGATGATAAAGGGCTTGTGCAGTGCTGGTTGGAAAACTAAATTTTCAAAGGCAATCAAGTGTCGAGATTGCTCGGAGAGAGGTTAATTTCCCTCAAATAATTTTTTCCAATATTCCTATTGGATAGATTCGTTTGTTTGGCGATATTTATTTGATCCGAATTTATGCAGGAATGCAATAGAATATAGAAATAATCATAAACATAGAAATACAGCGGAAATAAGGATTCATTTCATTAATATAAAATCACATAAATATGCTTACAAACATGATGGAAATAAAATAGCTAGGGTGTTGGTAGTGAATCTGCTGAGAAGAGATGTGGCGACTACGAGACCTACGAACTATTATTATTACAATGAGGCTCGAGGGCCTATTTATTATGGAGAAACAATGGAGAATTCTAAACGTCCAAAAACCTAACCCTAGGAGATGAAGCGCCAAAACTATGTCCTGTTTGGGTAAATTGGTGTTTCAACTTCCAGACGTAAATTCGGCATACTATCTCCGTTTGGGGCTTCAAACATGACTCACGAAAGTTTAGGACTCGAAAAAGCTCGCTAAAATAGTAAGTTGTGAAAAAAAAGCTGAAAGAGACAATAGTGGGGCCCCAAGTGGAATAGGCGAGTGGCCACCAATATCCACACGGATCATTCCTCCCCCTTAGGAAGCAATGGTCCCCATTGCAATGAGTTCCTCCATGAGATGAGGAAACTACCCCTGGTGAACTTGGTCCCTGGTGAACCACTTGCCTTGGTGCGGGGAGTTGGCCGGCTTTGACAACCCGATACGGTTGGATCTTCTGTCATGCGAGTGTTCTTGATTTGCATGTCCATGATACGGTTGTGGTGGCTTTGTTCCATGCGATGCAGGGTTTAACTCTTTTTGTGTGAGTTCTTCTGCAATGTCAGAGGTGTCCAATAGAGGTGGGAAGTAGGGACGAAGGCAGTGTATATTGAATACTAGGTGCAGACCAAGGAATGGTGGAATACTGAGCTCGAAGGCATTATTCCCTACAGCCTTGTTGATGGTGTACGGCCCATATCCAAGCGGGTGAATCTTATGGTGGGGTCCAGTGAGGCGCTCCTTATGCAAATGTAGCCACACTTTTTCACCCACCTGGAAGTTGTGTGGCACTCAATGTTGATCATGTCGTTGCTTGTACTTAACATTGGCTCTCTCCAATATGTCATGAACCTGTTGGCGGATGTGTTAAATGTGCTCGATGAAGTTGTTTTATTTGTCGGCTTCGGATCTGGACATGAGTCGAATCGGCACGAGTAGGCTCGCAAATGGCATGGCTACGTCAATGGGACATAGTGGTTGGAATCCCAAGCCCACGCGAAAGGGGTTGTGGCCAATTGGTGCATGGAGAGCCCGGTTATAAGCGTGTTGTACATAGGGAAGGCTCTCATCCCATGTGCATGGATGCTTTGAATTGTGCATGCGTAGAATGTGTACAATCATCTTGTTGATGACCTGCTGCTGCGGCCATCGGTTTGGGGGATGGAAGAGCTTTGTGGACTTGGTGAGCTTGGTGTCCAACATTGACCGGAGGGTCGACCAAAATGTCTTTCGAGGAACTCGTTGTCGCATTACGATATGATAGGCCTGTGGGATCCCAAAGTGCACCCACACTCGTTCAAAGAAGAGTTTAGGAGTGAAGCCTGTTTGTGATATTCTTCTTGCAAGCCACCATAATGGCCATCTTTGAGAATCATCGACGACCGGAAAAACACGGTCGTTTCCATGCTTAGTGGAAGGAAGGCACGACATGTAATCCATGGAGATGGATTCCCAAGGTCGACTAGGGGTAGGTAGCGGAGTAGAGAGCCCTTGCTTCTTGATGGTTGGTTTGGAAATGGCGCATGCAATGCGGATCTAATGTACTTCCCGAGCATCCCTGTCGAAGGTTCGACCAATAGAAACACTTCTGCACGATCTTGCCACTATTTTCCTGACCCCAAAATGCCCAGCGACTCGACTATAGTGCGCTTCCCATATCATATTAGGACACTCGCTTGAAGGAACACGAAGGTGTCCCAGGTGACATAATAGTGCATCTTGGAGGTGAAAATTTGGAACTTGCATACCCCCCAAGAGTGCCTTGTATGTGGAGCTGAATTTTGGATCGCTCTTGTAGAGAAGCGACCAATCAGAAGTCTCATGCCCACAAGAGTGGAGAACGGTGGTTATGGCCACGATCGGTGTTCGGCTGAGGCAATTTGCGACATTATTGGTGCTACCCTTCTTATACTTGATGTTCAAATGAAATTGTTGCAGATATGTGGACCACTTCTGATGGCGATTGTTCTGCAACTTCCCTTGAATCTGTATGAACTACAGGGGTCGGTGGTATGTGTGGATGATTGTCTCCTTCAAAAAAATGTAATGCTTTCATTGTCCAAAAGCCTACACAATGGAATACATTTCTTTGTCATAAGTGGGATACTTTCGAACTATGTTGGACAATGTCTCACTGTGATATGCCACTAGATGCCCCTGTTGAGTAAGAATTTGCCCTCAATAGCATAGTTAGAGGCATCTGTCTCGATCTCAAATGGTTGTTGCAAGTCTAGTGATGTGAGCACTAGGGCAGAACAGAGGCAATGTTTCAATTCTACGAATGCATTTTGTTGAGATTCCGACCAACAGAATTTTTGTTTTTCTCCTCCCTTGGTGACTTGACTCAAGGGCCAAGTGATATGACAGAATCCCAACACGAACCTGTGCTAGAAATTAGCAAGACCCGGAAAAGTGCGCGAGCTCTTTTTAGGGCGATTGGGGTGCTGGCCAATCCCGAATGAATTGGATCTTGGCTGGATCCACATGCACCCCCCTTTAATCAATAATGTATCCCAAATATTGAACCCGGGTCATGCAAAAAGTGCACTTCTCCAAATTGGCACACAACTTGTGTTGCCACAGTGTTTGGAGGACTTCTCGAATGTGGTGAAGGTGCTCTTCCCAAGTCTAGCTGAAGATAAGAATGTCATCCAAGTATACCACTACAAATGAGTTGGTGAATGGACGCAAGATGTCATCCATCAACCTCATGAAGGTTGCGGGAGCATTTGTCGATCCGAAAGGCATGACGAGCCATTCGAAAAGGCCCTCCTTGGCTTTAAAGGCGATCTCTCACACATCGAGAGGGTTCGATTGGTACACTGGTGATACCCCGACTTCAAGTCAATCTTGCTGAAATATTTTTCCCCTTTGAGTTGGTCCAGAAGGTCATCAATATGTGGGATCGGGTACCTATTTTTCATAGTGATCTTGTTCAGTGCCCGATAATCAATACATAGTCTCCAAGTCCCATACTTCTTTTGTACCAACACGATCGTGCTCCCACAGGGCGATGAACTTGGCCGGATGTGACTTTTCTGCACAACGGCTCTGAGTCTGCCTCTTGATTTCATCATTCTCCGGAACGGAAGCGCCTATAGATCGGTCCATTGGGTAGTGGCGCACACGGGGTCGGGTCAATGGGGTGTTTGACACGACGATGTAGAGGCGGCCACTGTGGGTGAGGTGAAGATGTCCCCATACTCCTCCACAACCTTGTCCATTTGTTGTTTTCGTGCGGAAGGAGCCATGTACGGAGGTCGTGGCCATAGTCTTCTTCTTGCCCTAGGGACGGATCATCGGGAAAACAAATTTCCTGGTTTGGGAAATGAGCTTACTTGCATTGTTTTGCGGTAACCAAAGAGATATTGGGAGGCGGTGGTACCTGCGGTATCTGTACAATTTATTTCCCAAAGTAGCAATAACAGCATGGGGCCGAGACTCATACACAGCATGTCGCTTCCACAAGTATGGTTGGCCTAATAATACATTAGAAACATCAATAGGAGCAATGTCACACAATACCTCATCCGTGAAGGGGTTGATGATATAGGGATGGTGGCATTGCTGGCTGACGCGGAGATCCCGTCCTTGGTGAAGCCACCCGATGGTATATGGTTGTGGATGCGTTGTGGTCGGCAAGCCTAACCACTTCACGACATCTGCTGAAATGAGGTTCTTTTGGCTCCCATTGTCGACAATGAAACATAGTGGGGAACCCTTTACCCACATCGCAGGAGTGGAAGAGACGCTCTGCCTCCTCTGGATCTTCTAGTTCCTCCTTTTGGAGCTTCGTAGTGGCACATGGTGGCATTGGGCTCTGCATCAATAATGCTGCTTCCCTTTGTCATTCACCTTGTCGGAGTTCGGTTCGGACTCGGAGCATGCATCGGTTCGAAAGCCCTCTCATCTCGGCCACCAGCAATTGCTTGGCCCGACACTCACTTGTGTTGTGAGTGGAGCTCTTATGGAACTCACACCACTTTCCCGTGTCCTTCTTTGGCCTCGCGATGTTGTTCTTTGCTTGTGTCTTTGGCAGTTTGTCTTAGGTTTCCATGCCTTGGCTTTGTCCTTTGTTCTACGGTTTGGGGGCACCTTTCCCTTGCTTTTGATTCATAGATCCAAAGTCTCGCTTCTTCTGTTTGAATTTCTACTCAATCTTGGCAACATACTGGTATGCTATACCAAGCGAGGAGATGTCAAGGAAATCCATTTCCTCCTGAATGTATCTGTTCAGACAACCACAATACTTTAGCACCAAATGTTTCTTTGAATCTTTGATACCCAACTTTGTGCGTAGGGTATGGAACAAATTCGTTAGCTCATGCACATCTTGATCCCTTTGTTGCCGTAACGTGGTCCATTGTATGTACTTGTCCTCGTAGCTCCCCACGAGATAGTATTGTTCCTTGATGGCATCTCGGAAAGAATTCCAAGAGGTTATGGGCGAGACACGAGAGAAGGTTCTCGTCTCGTCGTTTTCTCACGGTAGGTTTACCACCATTCCTTGACATGGGGGGTAGCTTTGAGGGTGCAAAATAATCTTCTCCCGGTGCGAAAAATCATGAGGCAGAAATATCCTTCTAATAGATTCAACCATCTATCTAAGGCATCTGCATCTCGTTGACCTTTGAAATATGGGAATGTCAAAGTTTACTTGTACCTTAAAGGGAGTCGCGCTTCCAGAGTGGCCCTGTGGATGCAGATGCGCTACCGGTGGGCAGTCGTTGAAGGATCTGGGCAAAGTTATCCATCATCGCGTTCCTCCTCGAGCAATGTTTTGATAGGATCTCCTGCTCCCTTATCTTTCTTTTCATCCCCCATGGGCATCCGTCGGGGTTTGCGAGGTTGATCTTGCAAAGGTTCCACCAGATCGAGCTCTAACTCCTTATACCCCGACCTCACTGGGGACATGCAAAGAAGGATCGGGAAAAAGAAAACCGCTCTAATACCACTAATCCGGATTTATGCGAGGGCACACAACGAATAAAGAAATAATCATAAACATAGAAATATAGCGGAAATAAGGATTCATTTCATTAATATCAAATCACGGAAATATGCTTACAAACATGATGAAATAAAATAGCTAAGGGTCTTTGGTAGCGAATCTCGAGAAGAATGTGGCGACTACAAACCTACGATGTATTACAATGAGGCTCAAGGGCCTATTTATTATGGAGAAACAATGGAGAATTCTAAACGTCCAAAAACCTAACCCTAGGAGATGAAGCGACAAAACTATGGGCCCAATTTGGGTAAATTGGTGTTTCAACTTCCCAGGGACGTAAATTCGGCATACTACCTCTTTTTGGGGCTTCAAAATGGCTTTGGAAGTTCAGGACACGAAAAACTGCTAAAATAGTAAGTTGTGAAAAGAACCGAAAGAGACAATGGTGGGGCCCCAAGTGGAATCGGCAGGTGGCCACCAATATCCACCTGGATCATTATTTCACTCAGAATTTCTCATTGCTACTTAGTAATAAAAACCCTCGGTTGTTTCGCACTAATTTTCTCTAGGTTGCAATTTTCCGAAGAGTTTTGTCTAAAAATAATTGTGTCAAATTTATTGTTGATGTGCTAGTATTTTCTTAGATTCTAGTTTATCTTTTACAATATTTTTATTTGTGAATATTGTAGTGTGATTAATTCATTGTTGTCATAGCAATAAATTTTTAATTAATTTACATTTAGAATAATTAATTGCAGTTGCTACAATAGAATTTTAGAAGTGAAACTTTCACATGGCATTAGAGTGATTTGATCTTATAGGGAAGCTTAGAAGCGAAGGAAGAAATTAGTTGTTTAGAAGGAGTGGCAAGACGAATTTCTAGGGGTTGCACAAAGCTTAAGTTAAGTAGTACAAATTGTTTCTTAGTTTGATTTTTTAGTGTAGGTTGTATAAAAATTCGACTTACTAGATCAAGTGATTCCAGCAAGCAAAAGGGGCAACATCTCAATAATTTTCATTGAGCAGATTCCTTTTTTGGGTGCAGAGGGTTTTTGTAGTAGTTTTGTAGTGGAAAAAACAATGTAGGGTGGAAGAAAAAGTGCACACACAAAGGGTGTTTCTCTCATAGGGTTTCTAGTTTCAATCTTGAAGGAAATATGAAATTTCTTGTTGCAGAGGCATAACTAGCAGGAGAGGAGGATATTCCTATTTATTTTCCGAGTTCTTTATTTTTCGAGGATTTTACATCTTTGGAGAGGTGACCATATGAAATCTTGCCAAATAAATATGTGCGAGTTAGATTTGTATTTGAGATCTGGATAGTAGATCAACTTCCGGTTGTCGAAGATAGTTGTTAAAGGAAGTACGAATTGTCTAGAGTGAGTTGCAAAGTGAAGAAAGGTCCTAGTAAGGGATAAGGATCTAAAGGAGGTAGTGGGGCACCGGATCTAGGAGGAGGAGGAGTATGAAACTCTAGTGTGCCATATGGTGAGGGATTCGGTGCGAAGCAACGGGGAGATTGGTTAGATCGGTTCTAGATTTTGCGGCGGGATCACCATCTTTGCTACGGGGAGCCCATCGTATCATAGTATTAGGTTCAATGTCGGCGGGTGTTGTCGGTTATCAAGATAACTACTACATAGCTAGTTGTATTAAATACTAGAGAGACATACGCTGAGAACTAGTTGCGGTGACACGGTTAGTGTGAATTACCCGATTGCGGGATGTAGGTGTAGTTCAGCGGTGAGATATTCCACGGCTACAAAGCTACGCGGTCTAGTTTCCAATACGGGGAGGAGAGTGAAAGTTTCCCGAAGGGAGGCGAGAGATATTTCCCATAGGGAGATCGATAGTCAAAGGGGATTCTACTTTCGAGAGGGAAAAACCATATGGAAGCTAGTACTTACGGATGCAGGGAGATTAGACT
The DNA here is from genome assembly GCA_034641835.2 of Pinus albicaulis. Lineage (NCBI taxonomy): Eukaryota > Viridiplantae > Streptophyta > Pinopsida > Pinales > Pinaceae > Pinus > Pinus albicaulis. Next base: position 1,427,950,482 of record CM076580.1, read on the forward strand.
CATTATTGTAGTAGTTTTGATAACAATATTTGAAGCATCAATAAAGAAGTGGCAACAAAAATATGAGTAGATCATATTTTTCCATGTATGCAATTGTACCTCTAGGAGTGAGGTGGGGAAATATGGAGTTATATTCTTAGATTTGCGGATGTTTGGGACGGGTTCATTGAGATGTCCTCCTCATGGATCATTACCTAGTGACGGACCACAATATTTAGTAGTAAGATGGATCGGTGTCGATTGATGTAATAAAATTATTGAGTGACGATTTTGACGGACTAGTAGCAGTTAGGTGTAGAGGAGCACAAAGAAGTGTTGACATCATAGCGGGAGGCTCGGTAGCATAGTTAGAAACAACATAGTTTTCGGTACATAGTGTAGGTGCTAGTAGCGGTTAAATTATTTGGATACAAATGCAACATAGAGCACAAAGTTCGGTATTTTAGATACTTCTCGGTTATAGTTGTAGCAACGGCAAATGACGGGAATTCATAGTGCGGATGTAGAGTTGGAAACAATATAGTGGTATTAGCACTAGCATAGATGCGACATCGAGTTTCACTATAGTTGGTGGCCGAGTGGTAGGCAATCACGGTTTCCATACATTAGCGAGTGTAGAGAGGGTGATACGAGAGGCGAGGATGTGGTAGCGGTAGTGCAACATCTAGAATATCTTCCTTGCTAAGAGGAGTGTTAGTTTTTGTAGCATCGGATGGTTTTCTAGTCTCCAAACTTTGTGGAGAGGCTAAAACATAGGAGTTCTCCATAACTTCGAAATTGTTTAGGAAATTCCACATAGAAATGTCTCAATTGGATTATTATCCTATTTTTAAATATTTCCTAAGTCTAAACTTAGGGAAAAGGGTTAATTAATTGAGAAAGGTGTGAATCATCTAGAAACTCAAACGGGATCGATCCAAAAATAATCTTAGTTTTCGATTATGTTTTAATATTGGGCATTGGAATCATAGCTTGGAAATTATAAGAGTAGTTCAATGGGCGAGATAAAGAACACACGCTAGTTGAGATCGAATTGCTTAGGCATGTTGATTTCTCCGGGAGGAAGCAGTAGTTTCCATAAGAATTTGAGTCGAGGAGAAGGGAAGCGAGAGACAAAGAGGGGCAAAGACATTGATTCCATAGGGAGTTTTCCAATTCCATAGATTCGAAGAAAGAGGAGGTCGATATTCTCTCCCGGAGGTTGCGCAAAAGGTAGGGGACATAGAGCCTCGAGAGAAAGTAATCCATACGAGAGGAGCTTGTTTTCAGGTTTCAAAGGTCGGCAAATTTTTCCAAAGTGTCGAGAGACAGTTTCTCAGATCAGCCCAAGAAGGACAACTAAATTTCCGGTTGATTCGGGCAATTCATTTGAGGAAATTTGCACTAGTGTGATGCAAGGTTTGTGTAGAGCTAGTTGTGCGGCTAGCTTTTAGAAGAGTCGGTCAAGTCTTTGGCATTGCTCGAGAGAGAGGGTAATTCCCTTAGAGAATTTTTTTCAGTATTACTTTTGGATAGATTCTCCTATTTGTGGATATTTATTGTACTTATAATTTCTCACTATCGCTTAATAATAAAAACCCTTAGTTGTTGCACCGGTTTTCCCTTGGGTTTTTCCAGCAAATTTTGTCCACAAATAACCATGTCAAATTTATTGTGTGTGTTCTTGTATTTTCTCATATTCTAGTTTATCTTCCATGATTTTTTTATTTGTGAATATTGCAGCATGATTAATTTGTTCTTGTCGTAACAATAAACCAATGTAATTAATTTATAGTTAGAAGAATCAATTCCAATTATTGCAATAAAATTGAAGTAATTAAATTTTTACATTAAAAACAATGATCCATATCCAAATATGAAACTAAATGATCATTTTCTAACTATTCATTTTGACATTGAGGAAATTAACATTTTTTATTAGATGGATATGTGGGAATCACAAATATCATATTTTAATATTATACATTCTTTTTAAATAATTTACGGGAAATATATTAATAATAGAAAACTACATTTGGGAACACGGTGGTTACATCGTGAAAAGTTTGGAATCACTATATAGTTTTTGTCTCTATAGAAACTAGCCTTGGGTACATAATGAAAAATTTCTGGAATCACCATATAGTTGTTGTCTCTTGTTGGGGCCCTTGTTTTGAAATTTAATAGATTTTGAGTTGCGGCTAGTACGTGGCAGAGCGCAACCACGATAGGAGGAAGGTATCAAGGTTATGGAGGAGTAAGGACATGTGTCATGACTGTTGCGGGAGTAAGCATAGATTACGGAAGAGCGCGGAAGGAAACGAGCAGTGAGCTCTAGATGGGAACAGAAAGAAACGAGAAGACAACCGGCAGAGAAGAAAGGAGGAAGCTGTTAGTCGCGCGCAACGAGAGAAAAAATAGGCGGCCGGCGCGGTGGGTAAGGAGGGTTGGCGCGGATGGGAATAGGCAACAGGGAGCCGCAACAGAGCTCTCTCGGTGTTGTATTGTTCTCCATTCCTCTGTGTTGTTGTATTCTCTCTCTTTGTTCAAGAGGACGTATTGTGATACAGTATGTTCATGCTCATGCGAGTGAGCCTTGTAATAGTTTTCCAACGATGGCCTATTATTAATATATTCAAGAGTGTTGTTCCAAGCATATGTTATGGGTTTGAATGAGTGGTTTTGCAAGCACCTTTTAAAATTTTATTCTTGTAAGTCTGAATGTTTTCCTAAGAGGTATATGTTATGGAATATTGTGTTATGGTTGTTTAAGACTTTAGTTTAGCTTTGATTCCACTGTATTGATCTTGTCAGGATGATATCGATCTACTCCCTATCATAGTAAGGTCGCGGCACGCCTCGGGTGAGACTCTCTGCCCTTCGGAGCAGAGTGAAAATGCCGGCGTGAAACTAGACTACGGCGGAAAAAATTGTTGGCCCTTAAAACCTAAACCCAGGTCTTCTCTGCGAGACCTGTTCTCTTGCCAAAAAATGGTTCCGTTGTCGGGCCCACGAAAAATCAACGGGACTCGAAAAATAATTTGAGTTATATCATGGTATCTCGGATCTTCGAAGAGAAATATGAAGTTGGTGGGATAACCACCTAGATCGATTCATAGCTGCGGCGAGACTGGGGCGAGCGCGAAGGAGAAAACGATTAAGAACACAGTCCTATTCTCCAACTCTACTAGTGATACCTATGAAATCTTGTGGGGAAAGTTCCTAGGAGAACTTTATAATTGGTTGCGAGGGCTTCGGACCCAAGACGCAGTCAAAGGGAAGTCGCGGAAGATAAATCGCAGAGTGGACGCACGAGGATTTGGTGGCCCTTCATCGGTTAAACACTTATTTGACCGAGTGCGTATGTTTTTGGGTGGAATCTACCTTGGATGGATATATAGTGGAGTTTTCGGTCGAGTGCTTCCGGTCTTTCTCAAGAAGCGAAGATACCTTCGGATCTAGGTTAAGAAGGCCTGCGAGGGGAGATTCCTTTGTGGATCAAGGCTTTGATGGTAGATGAAGGATTGATGGGATTTAGCGAGAGATGGAAGCGTAAACCCTCCGGTACCGGGGAGGAAGAGACTAAGGGAGAGATGTTACAGAAGCGCGTGAGAAGGGGGAGTAGGAGTATGGATGTCGAGACCGCCAATAGACTCCGGGGTGACGAGCACATCGGAGGTGCAGATTGCGAAGGTGGTGAGAGGGGTGATGAAGGAGTTGAGAATACGGAAAGTGGTCGAAAGAACAAAGAGGAGGTGCTCGGATGACAAAGGGAATGGAAGGTCGGGTGGGTCCCCCACGATATAGGAGGGGCGCGTGAAAGAAGTGTGGCGGGTGTATAGAAAGTCCAGCCCGGATGGAGAAAGAAAGAAAAGTCGACGGAGAAGGTACAAATGCGCGTCCAGAGGAGGTGTCCGATGTGGAGATGCATGTTGCAATGGAGCAACTATTTCAAGAAAGGTCGGCATCCATATCTCAAGGTGTTCCTAGTCGCCACAGTTCAAGTAGCTCTAGTCCCAACCTTCCCCTGGTGCTCTACAAGCCCATAAGTGAAATTTTTGTTAAGTTACGTGAATTGAGTAGATTGCACAATATTCAGTCTCCAAACGTAACACATACTAGTAGTAGGATTGCTAGTGGCACCATATCACAACCGGGATCAAACGGCTTCATTTTAGTAACACCTATTCAAGTGAACATGGCGAGATCTCTCACCCAGGTACCCGAAACTTCTGCGAGAAGGGGAATGACAACGTCGAACAGCACTGGTACCTTTGCGAGGCCATCTGGAGGGCGTGTCAGACACCAGATGTTGGGAAGTTGATAGAATTTTAGAACACCCTTAGGGAGAGAGCCCTATGCTGGTTTATGAAATGGTCGGAAGCTCACCCGAACCCAGCGATGGCAGAAGTAAGGAGGGATTTCATTAAAGAATTCAAATTGCCCCAAATAGACCAACAAGGCCTATCAGAGATGTGGGAAATCAAGCAGCGAGAAGGAGAAACTGCTTGGGATTTGATGCGGAGATTCAAGGATGCAATCGAGAAACTCAGCTATCCAATTGACCCAAACCATCAGAGGGATTGGTTCATTAAAGCTTTACTACCTCTGACCTGAACTCCATTAACTCAACAAAGGATCGACACATTGCAGGATGCCTTAGAGTAGGCAATGAAGATAGAAGCCATGGCGGGTTACCCGCAAGAGTTCAGGGGAGGCGCAGTGGTACAGGATCCCTCAATAATGGGCCTGCAACACCAAATAGCCAGTCTAATAGAAAAGCTCAAGGAAATTCAACCCATGCAATCGGCGAGACCGAATGTATGGTGCACGCATTGTATCATGGAGGGACATGTGGCAATGGAATGTCCCCGGTTGTGAGGCCAAAATGTGGGGCCATCGGCCGTAGGGGCACAAGGGGCTCCACCACTAGGAGGGGTTACACAAATAGACACCCAAGGGATATATCCACTGCAACATCAATACACAGGGTTACCCGCACAAAAAATTCTAGCCACCAATGAGTATTGTGAAATATGCAAAAGCATGGGCCATCAACCTCGCATGTGTCTGATCCTACAAAAATATTCTAATGTTCCAAATCATATATATTATGAATTCTATGCCTCAACCACCCACAGTACAGAGCAATGCCGAGCACTGGACGCACTGGCGGAGCGGCTGGACCGGCCCTCATACAGAGTAAATGAAGCTCCCCAAGGAACAGGAGGAGGCATGAGAGGAGGCCGGGCAGGAGGTAGAGGTCTAGTAAGATGCTATAACTGTGACTAGGAAGGACATGTAGCTAGATAATTCCCCCTCCCTAGAAGACCTTGGTGTTCACTGTGCTGGGTTAACACGCACGCAATAGAAGATTGCCTGGAGCTCATCAAAATATGGGAGGAGAGAGTTAGAAAGAGGGGGGGGAATCTAGTAAATGGAGAACCCAGGCTAATAGGAACTCAAACACAACAACACGTGGCCATAGTGACGTGAGGTGGCAAAAGGATGGGGGAGGATGCGTGTGCTATGGACCCAATAAAATTGATTAGGCCAGCATCCCCAAAGCTCCTAATCAAGCCAGACCAACAGAAATTTTTTTTCCAGGAAGCAGCAGAAACGTTTACCCAATTGGGGGGAAACAAAGGAATTGAGTTACAGAAAACTCAGAAAGACAACGAAACTCAAATTACTTCTGAAGCTTTGATCCAGGAGTGGTTCCACCTATTTTTAAAGATTGTTAACAACGCACCAATGTTAGAACGGCTAAATCGGAACCTGGAAGGGGTGCTAAAGAAGAACACCAGAGCAAAGGAATCAGCAGAAGCAGACCAGAAATATGTACAAAGAATAAAGATAAACAAACGAAGGATGGGAAAGGAATTCTGAGTGAACACATAGGCTGTGGGGTTCCAGATTAAAGATACCATGCTTGATTTGGGATCTGATGTCAACATCCTACCAAGGAAAACTTGGGAGCCATTGGGAAAGCCAAGATTAACATATTCTCCGATCCAACTTTGGATGGCGAAACAATATTTCATTGCTCCCATCGGTCGACTGGAGGAGGTTGAAGTTGACATTACAAGATTAAAGACATATACGGACTTTGAAGTCATCGATATCATGGGGGATAAGGATCTGTACCCTGCACTATTGGGAATCGACTGGGCCTTTGAAAATTATGAAGTGATTGATCTGAAAAAAGAACTGATGATCTTCAAAGACGGGGAAATCAGAGTCACTCAACCACTTGACCCCTACCAAGGACCAAGATATACAGAGACTGTGGATAATAGAGAAGATGTTCAACTCCTAGACCATCTCTACCAAATGACCACAGGAAGAAGGGAAGATTACATCAACCCGATGGCAGAAGGATCTGTAAGCTAGAGAAGCATCCAAATCTTAGAGTTAGGATCAGAAATAGCTTGGGACGATTGGAAACAAAGAGGCTATGAAGAAAATACAAGGATATGTGCCATATTGCAAGAGTCAATTGGATCGGGGCCAAGATTCAGGAATACCCAATTTTATCAGATATGAATGCTATAAATGTTTTCATAGCCAAAATAGAAACTACGGTATGAGAAAGTCACAGAATACCATTGATGGACATGGCACTAAAATCCACATCCACAAGATGGTGGAGTAATCATCGCAACTCATTAACGCGATGGGACGAAGTGGCTGCAGCACTAAAAGCCAGATTTAAAGAGGAGGAGGAACCCAGGAGTGAGGTCCAGTACCAAGGGGACTCTGACCCCAGAATCCATCTGGAGAAATGTGAAGCACAATGGAGAACTAATAGATATCCTGAAAAACTATGGTTCCACCAGTTTATCCACTCCCTGGATGTAATTCCAAAGGCCTAGTACTTGACAGAAGAAAAAATAAGAGGGACCCACAAATGGCAGGAAGTTGCGGACAAATTCATACAATGTTTCACGTTCGAAGGAAAGACAGAGCAGGTTACAAATGCATTGCAAGCTATCAAGCAGGTATTGTTCTTCCCCAATAGTCAACAGACGGATGAGAAGTCATTTCTGTACCAGGGTATCCAACAAAAGGTGGCATGTCAAAAAATTAATAGTGAGATGGAAGATGACAATCTGGAGGATCTCAGGCACCTGTACTTTGAAGAGACCAAGGGGGAGAGAAACATCAAAGAAGAACCAACGATGGAAGGTATCCACCTCTTACCTCTCCGAACCAAGAAAGTAAATATTGGAACAAACAACAAACCTAAACTGGCAACGATTGGAGACTACTAGGATGAACAAACAACTAAGGAAATATTCAATCTACTTAAGGAATACGAGGACTTGTTCCCTTCATTAGTAGTGGATCTAAAAGGCTTAAAAGGAGAGATGGGGGAAATGAGGATAATACTGAAGCCTGACGCAAGGCCTGTAAAACATAGACCATATCATCTGAACCCAAGAGTAAAGGAGAAGGTAAAAGCAGAGATTGAAAAAATGTTAAAAGCCGGACTAATATTCCCTGTAGAAGAAGCAGAATGGGTAAGTCCCATTGTTATACATAGAAAAAAGGAGAAATCAGAGATACGAGTCTGTGTAGATTACAGAAGCCTAAACAATGCTTGTATCCATGATCCATTCCCTACTCCATTTAGTGACGAAGTCCTCGAAAACATTGCGAGGAATGAGGCATACTCATTCACTGATGGCTTCTCAGGTTACCATCAGGTAAGGATAGCGGAGGAAGACAAGAGAAAGACAAAATTCACCACCGAATGGGGCTCTTTCGCATACAATGTGATGCCATTCGGATTAAAGAATGCATTGGTAGTCTTCTCTCGCATTGTGATAGTCGCATTCCGGGAATACATTCACAAGTTATTATGAGTCTATATGGACGACTGGCCGTTTATAGCATACTCAAGGTTCATGCAAGTTTGTTAAGGGTAATGTTTGATAGAATCTGTCGACAACTGCAGGTCTCATTGAACCTAAAGAAGTGTATATTTGTCGTACTGTTTGGAACACTGCTAGGGCACATGGTGTGTAATCAAGGTGTCTGCATAGACCCAGCCAAAGTAGCAGTGATTGTCAGTATGGAGGCGCTGGAAACGGTAAAACAACTAAGGTCATTGTTGGGTCACACAGGTTACTACAGGCATTTCATCCACAACTACGCCAAAATAACAGCACCCTTAGAAAAACTATTGAAGAAATTAGAACAATTCCAGTGGATGGAAAACTACAGAAAGGCCTTGGACACAGTAAAAGAAAAGCTGGCAAGTGCGCCATTACTTGTCCACCCGAATTGTGACAAACAGTTCCATGTACACCTTGATGCGTCCAACATTGTGCTCGGTGCGGTCTTAGCTCAACCAGGGGACACTTTAGTCGATCATCTGGTATATGTTTCCAGCCGCAAGTTGTCAACAGAAGAATGGAACTACACAACCGCAGAGCGAGAGGCATTGGCAATGTTCTAATCTCTCCATAAATTCCGCCACTACATATTGGGAGGTAAGTTCAAAAGTGTCACAGATCACTCAGCATTGAAATATTTAGTAAAAAAACCAGTCTTAGAAGGGAGAATCTGCAGATGGCTCCTACTTTTCTAGGAGTTCACATTTGAAGTAATTGTAAAGCTTGGAAGACTTAATGTAGGGCCTGACCACCTGTCACGACTAGAGAATGGAGAAAATGGAGGATCTCTAGATGATCAATTGCCAGATGCTGATCTTTTCAGAGTGGAAGCCATCCCAGATTACCTAAACGAGATCACTGCTTACCTCACAACAGGTCAGTGTCCACAAGAATATACTACAACACAGAAAATGCATCTGGTAGTTAGAGCCGCGGAATATCAGCTAATAGCGGGACACCTATACAAGATGGGGCTGGACCATGTTCTTCGAAGATGTGTCGTGGACCACAAAAGAGAAGCTGTACTATGGGAAAGCCACAGTGGTTTTGCAGGAGGACATATGGGAGCTAAAATGATGGCACGCAAAGTACTACAAGCAGGCTTATGGTGGCCAACAGTGCCTAAGGACAGTAAATCATTTGTTCAGAAATGTGACATTTGTTAGCGGACAGGACGACCATCTCACAGAGATGAGCTTCTACTTCATCCGATAAAAGTACTATAGCCATTCGATAAGTGGGCGATCGACTTTATAGGACCCATAACACCGACTGCAAGATACTCAAAGGCAAGGTACATAATCACGGCGACAAACTACCTAATGCGCTGGGCAGAAGCTGCGCCAGTAAAGAACTACACGGCAGAAACTACTGCTAGGTTCATATTTAAAAATATAATCACTCGGTTTGGATGCCCGAAAAGCTTGACCAACAACCAGGGTACACATTTCATCAATGACACCATTAAGTCCCTCCTAGAGAGCTTCATGATACAACATCATAAAAGAAGTCCATATCATCCGCAAGTAAATGGCATAGTGGAAGCATTCAACAAGATATTAGAGAAGGGACTGACAAATATTTGCAATGCGCAGCGTGACGACTGGGATGAACGAATTCCAGCAACACTGTGGGCATACCAAAGAATGGTAAAACAACTAAACAACCAAATGCCATTTCAGTTGGTTTATGGTAGAGAGGTGGTAGTCCTAGTTGAATTCATTGTACCAAGCCTTCTAATTGCAACAACTCTACAGCTATCTAAAGAGGAATCCTTAAACAAGCAATTGCAGGAGCTACAAGAACTGGAAGAAGGACGATTTCTTGCGGAGTTTCACCAAACGTTAGAAAAGGAGAGGCAGAAAGCTTGGCATGACCGACATATTAAACACAAGACTTTCCATACTGGGGAGAAAGTTCTCCTCTATGACAGTAAATTCCAGAAGTTCACAGCAAAACTGCAGATGCATTGGTTGGCGCCATTTCACGTCATAGAAATCAAATAGTCAGGAGCAGTTCGGTTGGCACAAATAAATGGCCAAGTTCTACAAGGATGGGTTAACGGCGCACGCCTGAAGCCCTACCAAGAGTAAGTTGATCATTTTATTTTCAATAACTCTCGCAACCGAGAGGAGTCGGTAGGGTATATTACAGTCAATAACTCTCTCACACCCGAGATGAGCATATATAGGATTCACCATAGTAAAATAAATTTCAGTTGAGTTGTGGAGACCGCAACGCAACCAATAGTGGTCGAGGAGGGGTAGTGTCCAACGTGTCATCCACGTCAGATAGGAAAGCGTGCCAAACATCATCCCATCATCATTAAGCATAGTACCAGTGTCAGTCCATAGGATCACCAAGATTTTGAAATAATTAACATAATTAGCATCATCCATACTGTAATAAATTTTCCATAACTAGACATAACCACCAGCCGTCGCATCTGCCTAGATCCCAAGACCACAGTCAGCAATGTCAAAACCCACCTCAGTAGCTAACTAATCACATGATTGTAGCCGCGGGGACGCCAGGGAAAAATTAACTAGTTATGGGGTCTCATCAACCTCATCCGTGCCGGTTACTTACATAACCTGCATGTAGAGAAGCGTGAGAATGCCAGAAAAATATAAGTTAGAGTTAGAAACCTCCAGAAGAGCAAGGGAAGTTGAACCAGAGCCAGAGCAGAGAAGGCATTCGGAAGAAGAAATTCAAGGGAAAAGAGAGACAACTTTTCTTCAGGTATACCAGTGACGAGCTAAAATGACAAGAGTAAGCCTAGCAGTCGTGGAACTGGAACTGGATAGCAGAATTCAGAAAATGGAGTCCCTCGTACGAAAGTAGGACAGTGCAAACTTAATCGACGCAGACCTCAAGGATTCCTTTGAGTTTCCTGCACTAAAAAGGCAGGTATACATTGAGAATTATACAACAGAGGTAGGATGGGCAGCAGCAAGAGTCCTGCCTGAGTTCAGGGGTATCCAACAGTCCACAATAATGAATTTAAGAAACTTACCAGTGTTTGGGATTACAGGCGCTGCGATGCAGTGCACAAAATTTTTGTTGAGCAGGATTCAGAACGACTCTCTGAGGCTGGGAAAAGAAATCCCAATTCATGCCGAGGACATTCATAGGTTGACAGGACTGTCGCAGGAAGGAAGGGACGTGTCTTCAGCGTTCCAAACTATTTCTAAAAGGGCAAAAAAGTCGGGAGACACATACTACTACGCCAAGTATAGCACTCGAAGAGGAGGAAAGGGAGCAAAAATTGAGTTAATTAATAGGCCATAAATCAGGTTTGCTTGCTATCTCATTGCTAGCAAGACGATGAGGCATTATACAAAAGGGGAGTGCACATTAGACACAATTTCGGTTGCGGAGCATTGTGTCCAAGGGACAAGGTTGAATTGGTGCTCCTTCCTGATGAAGGAATTGTTCGAGGCATGCGAGGAAAACTATAAGAGAGGAACCGGGTTTATCTATGGGTATTTGATCATGGCGTTGGCCATGTGGAAATGAACTTTCCCCAGCATCATGATACCAGTGGAGATAGAAGAAAACCAGCTGGTGGTGATGAAGTTTGAACCATGGAAGGTGTCTGGAGACCCTAGCACCAAGGAAGTAAATGCAGAAGCCTTCAGAGATTGGTACGACCAAATGGTTGACGTCGTATTGAGTCAATAGAGAATCCCAAGAAACCTGCTAGATGGATATAGTGGGCAAGTCTGGTTTTGGGTCACACACAAGCATATGTTCCTCAGACCTACATGTGTACCAAAGACAACGTTCCAGATGAGGCCTCTGAAGTTCCAACTTGATGAAGCGGCTTTCCACACATAGGTCTATTCATGGCCAGGAGTGGTGATGGAAATCAGATATGGAGTGTACACATACTTCTTTGACGAAATGCTACCGAACATGCTACAGGGAGAAACGTCGGAAGAGGCGGCGAACAGGATGTCAAACCTGCATCTCTTCTCGATTATTCAGCAGCTGAACAATAAGGTACAAAGTTTCAATAAGCTAGTTCAGGTCCTAACAAGTGATGCTACTCCATTTCCAACTTTTTCAGAATTTCATGCATCACAGTCTGACCAATCTCCAAACACGACCTCCATGTTTGCACCCATCCCCAATGTCTTGTTTAGTTCACCACCCGCAGCAACTACAACCCTGGGGGGAAAGAGCAAAGCTGCGAAACCAGTAGCGGCACCAAAGGCCAAAAGGTCCAAGGTTGCAGAATCAAGCCCGGTGGTTGACCTCACAGGAGAGGATCCACCGCGGCAATTAAGCGTTGGGGTACCAATCCGAGAGGAGCAGATAGTTGAGCCCGCAGGGGCAAGAGGGTTGCCACCTCCTAACCCCATAAACCCCTTTGATTTTCTGAACATCCGCGTATCGCCACCCTGCCCAGATCAACTACCACCCACGACCTCATCCATCTCCCGAGAACCCCACAGCTCCGCACCATTCACTTCATCAGCCACCATGTCCGATCCAGTCATCAGAAGAATAATCAATGGGGACCATGGAATGGAGGTTAACTCGGGTAGAAAAGTGGTACCCCTAGTTAACCCAACCGTGATCCCGCAAACTACTTTTACTGACCTTATCAATCAGTCAGAGTAGTCAATTACAGACACAACTGGGCCACTCCCCAACCGAGCAGATCAAGAGGGGCAACCAGATCTAAATATGACGGAATCTATACCAAAGCAAACTCCTCCACAGTCACCTCAAGACCAGTCAGCAAGATCAATTTCCAATGGACAACCACTCCAGGTGCGAATGCCAGATCAGGGTACATCTAGTGCTGAGAGTATCGAGACATGGGGGACAACTCAACTGTACCATTTCATTCATAGGGCGGCCCAACAGGCTGAGAGGCTCCACTCGGAGCTCCAGCAGAAATGTGAGCAACAGCAACAACAGATCAGCACGCTTACTGAACAGCGTGAATAACTGACAACGGAAAAGGAGAAGCTATAGGAACAACTGGAAACAGTGACCAGGGTTTTCAGGGAAGTGCGGCCTATAGTAACGGCCAGCAGCAATCAAATACCAGAAGACGTGCAGGAGACTAATGTATTCGGGCGGGCGATCCACCTCAGGGTGGCATATTCACAACTTCACCAAGAAAATGTAGAACTCAAAGCGTCACTGGCAGCCCTACCCGCACTGCCCGACCCAACGGTTGTGTACTCCGCACAAATAGCAGAAAGACAGGGCCAAGTAATGAAAATGCAGGAAGTTCTGAGTACTGCAACAAGAGAAGGATACGACCTACTGAAGGGTCTGCAAGAATGCTCAACAGCCCTTATCATGAAGGCACAACTGGTCTCCTTACAACTACAACAAATCTCCAAGGAAATCCAGGAAGCTATGGACCTGACGGGACTTGACCAGCTCTACGCCCAGGCAGATGTATTAGAAGTCCAAATACAGAAAATAGAAGAGACCTCAACAGCGGCCAAGTAGGCCATATGGGAGCTTCGGAAGCCCGTAAAACTTAGTGCACAAACAATGCAGCAATTGGCCTCTAAGGCCAACATGCAGATCAACACAGTGTTCGCCGCCTTACCGCCGAATGCAGGGGAGGAAGTTGTCACCAGAATCATGGCTGAGACTGAAGAACTAATACAAGGGTGGCACCAGGCCATGGAAACCTTCCAGGAGCTCAAAGCATCAGCTCTAACCAAGTTCCCAGAGTTGGGGCCCTTGTTTAGACAGCCAGGAGGAGGCATCCAGACAGAATAGGGCGCAGGGAAGAGTGGACCCATGGAAGTAGAGACAGTACAGGACAATTGACTCGAGGCGAGGCAATAGGATGTGGTCGGGGCCTGTTGGGGCCCTTATTTTGAAATTTAATAGATTTTGAGTTGCGGCTAGTACGTGGCAGAGCACAACCACGATAGGCAGGAAGGTTTCAAGGTTGCGGAGGAGTATAGGACAGGTGTCGCGGCTGTTGCGGGAGTAAGCATAGATGGCGGAAGAGTGTGGAAGGAAACGAGCAGTGAACTCCCGATGAACAGAAAGAAACAGAAGACAACTGAGCGAGAAGAAAGGAGGAACTGTTAGTTGTGCTGGCAGCAGAACAAATAGGTAGCCAGCCAGTGGGTAAGGAGGTTGGCGCAGACGAGAATAGGCAACAGGGAGTCGCAGGAGAGCTCTCTTGGTGTTGTACTATTCTCCATTTCTCTGTGTTCTCTATATTCTCTCTCTTTGTCCAAGAGGACGTATTTTATTTTGCTCTGTTCATGCTCATGCAACTGAGCCTTGTAATATTTCGCCATTGATAGCCGATGATTAATATATTCAGAAGTGTTGTTCTGAGTATCTGTTTTGGGTTTGAATGAGTGGTTTTTCAAGCACCTTTTAAACTTTTATTTACTATAAGTCTGAATGTTTTCCTGAGAGGTATATGTTATGGAATATTTTGTTATGGTTGTTTAAGACTTTAGTTTAGATTAGATTCTACTGTATTGATGTTGTCGGGATGATATCGATCTACTCCCTATCACAGTAAGGTCACGACATGCCTCGGGTGAGACTCTTTGCCCTTCAGAGCTGAGTGCAAATGTTGATGTGAAACTAGACTACGGCGGAAAACATTGTTGGCCCTTAAAACCTGAACCCGGGTCTTCTCTGCCAAACTTGTTCTCTCGCCAACATCTCTTAAGGAGGTATCTAGGTATCTAGTTTTGTTGCATTGGATCAACTGTTTTTTTTAAGTTTATAATATTTTAAAATTCTATTATTTTATGGGCTAACTATTTAAGTGGAGGTTACATAATTACTTTTGAGATAAATTTCAATTTTTGATTTGTGAATACTACTAAGAATAGTCTAGAATATTCATGAAATCCTTACCACTCATCTAATAATTATTGATAATTAAATTATAAGTCTAAAAGCCCTATTTCAAAATAAACAACATATCAATGTAAATGTTAAAAATTACAAAAAACATTCATATTACAAGAAGTTAGTAGATACTTACACATATAAACATGGGAAATGAATCAAAATTTAAGTGTAGTGTAACTAATAAACAAATGGTTTTTTTTTTTGCTCAAATTCAACAATACAATTTATTATTGTATTGTTTATTTTTTTTTATTTTTTTTTGCAAGATTGTGATTTTTTATTGTTCAAAATGCACTTTTGAACACATAAATGAATTCAACACTCTAAAAAACTTCTAGCACTCTTTGCAGATTAAACAACTTAAACTTATGGATCTTAAAAATCTTTATTAGATTTTGGCAAAGTTGGCTCAAAAAAATGCCAAAAAAAATAATTTCTCTATTAATTATCTTAAAAATCTCCACTAGATTTTGTCAAAGTTAACCCAAAAAAAGTGCCAAAAAAAAGTCATTTATCTATTAACTACACTACGCCAAAATTTCTATAAATTCAATATATCATATTTCTTGGAAAAATTAATATAAACTTTATATAAAATATAACAATATACTATTAAAATTACTACACAGTCTAGTGTAATTGTATTTACAACTTTAAGTTTAAATACAATTGATCATAAAGACAATATTTCACGCACCATGTGTATTTTGCATTATCTAAATTGCACTTTTGGATGTATAAAAGGATTCTCACATTGAAAATTTACTGGGCATTTGGATTTTGTGTAGTACATATCTTAAGCTTGCAATTCTAACATATAATTACTTGATTTTAAACAAAATTGATGGAAAATATACCTAAAGAAAAGGATCAAAATACAAAATAGTTTCCAATCAAATGATTTATCAATAAAAAATATTTTTTCCAATTTCTTTTATTATTAATAATATTTATAAATGATACATATTAATTTCATATTAAAAATTAAATGAATCACACACTTATATTTCTCTCTTAATTGGAAGTAATTGAATTGAATTTTTATTTTTATTTTCCAATTACTCGTTTTCTTTTAACATTGAAATATTTTATTATTATCAACTTTAATTTTTTTCCCTCTTTTTCTCTATATATAAATAAATTACTATATATACAACTTGTAAAAAAGTTTGCACATAAGGAAATCAACTTTAATTTTCACCTAAAAGAATCTATATATTTAATTCTTTTCCCTGTTTTCCTATATCAATTTTATATATTTATATAGAGATAAAAGAATTTTAAAAAATACTTTAATATTGAACTCTATATAGAGATTGGGACACAATCAAATATTTGATTGTGCACATTAAGTAAATTATTTCAATATTAACTATGTATATATTATAATATAAAGTAATTGAAAATAAATATTTTCTTATGGTTAAAACATTTTATTGATATATTACTCAAAAAGAAGGAAATGTATAATTCCTTTCATGCTCATCATGGGCTAGGCAAGTTGTGTGTGTGAGAGAGAGAGAGACCAACATAGATCCACCTTAACACTAGATCTATCAATGGACGAGACTAATCTCGAGGTGCATACATTTTTTCAAGTTTCACACTCTAAATGAGGTTTTCAACTCAATAGATTTGATCCCTATAGAGGCTTGATAGATTGCGGTTTAAAATGGATGTATGTTGGTTTAAAAACAATGATCCAAATGTGCAACTAAATGATCATTTTCTAATTATTCATAATAACATTGGGGAAATTAACATTTTTTAAAACAAAACAAGTAGAGATTTTTCTATTGATTCAATTTGGTTTGAAAGCCAAAACCTTTTACATTTTCTACAATATCTTCTTCCACTATGTTCAAAAATGACCAAAAAATATTCAAGCTTTTAGCTCTTTGCCTACAAATTGTTGTTCTAATCTACCAGTTTTTATATAGTCTGCAAAAACTCCTAAGATAAGTACATATTTTCATAACATTTATTTAAATTAAAAAAAAAGAAACTACCCTTTGTTATTCTCCCTTGGAACATATTTAACCTCGGCGTCATCATTTTATAGCCTTGGCTGAGTGGAATCAGAAACCAACTCTAGCCATGCCTCCTCAATTGTTTACGTCTATTGTTTTAGTGCCACATCCAATTGCACAAGTAGCTCTGCAAACATTTCCTTGTTCACCATGCTTATCACTGCATCGGTCGAAGGAACCAACCTCTCAATATTGAGGTTTAAAATATCATATGCTACTTGCAAACTATCCAGCTTGGTCTGAAACAGAATGATTTTTTTTATTTAAGAGAACAATTTGAGATTGGATTTCAGCCTTCCCCATTTCCCCTTTCTTGTTTAACAGGTTCATTATGTACTCTGTAGATGCCATCAAGTAATCCAGTTGAAAATTGAATTTGTCTTTCTTTGCACTTGACAAACTTTCTATTTGGATATCCACACCACAATCCACCCTCTTTATATGACTATTAAAAAACAGACTCTAATTCTTAGGGATACAAAGAAGCACGAGGTCTCTTTATAACCTTATGAGTCGACCTCTGTCAAATGGCCACTTCACTTACCATCTTTATTACGATAGTACTTCTCATTCTTTCTTTGACTCTTGCATTCAATCAAAGGGATAATTCCTCTACAACTTACATCCCACCCCATTAAATCCAAGATCCAAAAGCGTGTTTGTTGCATCTCGATTATGGAAACACTAACTCGTTGCATCCATCAAAATTTATTAACAAGATGAATCAGCTTCCACCCATCTCTTGTTTTTACTAAATTATCATTGGTTATCCAAGTGTACACATGATCCCAAAATTTGACAGTGAGAAGGAGTTGTGAAACAGAAGGGAGAGAAAATACATAGGCGACAAACCATGTTGGAGTATGACAATAGGACATCGGAAAACCAACATGTTTATTATTAGGAATTTGGCTTCTGTGATCCATAAAATGTGTATAAGAATTTTCGGTAAAAATCACATGTAAGAAATTTGTGTCAACGTGTTTCGAACCAGCCAGTATGGTTTCATGTTTATTATTTATTTAATGTAAATTACAACTTGCAATACCCTTAAGACCTGATTTGATTTTGGAATTTTCATGGTAAAATTTTGTCATCCTGAGTCATCATTCCTTGTTCTAGAGAGACACCTTTATTAGCTAATGAATTTACCAATGAATTATGATGTCTTTTAACGTGGAAGAATTCAACAACCTTGAAATTTTCAATTTGCAAACTTATTCTATGCAGAATGGAGGATTGAGATTGCATTTAGTTCTCTTTGATCTTGCACACATGTTGAATAACTAACATCGAGTCTCTAAAACCCATTAATTGCATAATTTTTTTTTTATATTGCCAATTCGAGACCTTGTCACAAATTTAAGAATTCTTCTTGGGTATTAGTTGAACTCCCCATACCCAAAGTATATTATGTCTTTATTTCTTTGTCGGGGGAAAAAATAACCCCCTTGCTCTTGCATCCTTGGTAATTACCATTTTTATTTGAAAGAAGGAAGGAATAATTTTGGATATATAGAAATCACGAATATCATATTTTAACATTAAACAATTTTGGTTACAGCTGTAATAAGGAGCTCTGTGGAAACCATAATCATGGTGGTAGTGAGGGTTTAGCATCTGCAGGCGACTAGTATCATTGTTTGGGTGATGATTTCAGTCAAATGCAATCTCTTTCTTTACTTTCTATGGATTTCGCACTTTCCAGGGCAATAATTGTATGCAGTCAAGATAATGTGTCAATTTAATTGATAGTTGGAGGTTGGGATTTCTCCTTGTTTACGGGATCAATAGCCCATTTATGTTGCCTTATGTTGTTTTTGACCCCCTTTGTATATAGAGTTGGAGGATCTAGTTGATTATGAGCCCTATGATTCCCCATGTGAAAGTATCTTTGTATATTTTCTAGGTTGGATAAAAAATACAAATCCTTATGCAATTTTTTTGTTTATTTCTCCAAGTGGCCACATATTCAATGACACAATGATGGGGGAGCATCGGGACAAGGAGTTCGTTATGGGCGAAGCAGATAACTCCAAAAAATGGCTAGCAAATAATAATGGAAGGACACAAGGCATGGTTTTGAGGGATGTAGTCTAGGATCTCTTGGTATAATATGGGGTTTGGACCCCACGAGGCCTATCTCCCTTTCTAAGTTTCTTCTCTTTCTGTTGCTTCCATTCAAGCCCATTCACCTAGCAACATTGGATTTTCTGGAAGGTTTTGGCACCAACAAGGGTTTTTCACTCTTGGGTGATTTTTAGTCTTTGGTTCCAACACCTTACTTCAATCCCTTTCAATTTTTGAACTCTCAAGGGCATGGCATCAGTAATTAGGTTGGGCCACAAGGTCGAAATCCTGTTGAGGAGGCATTGAAATATCAGGGTTTTCCGGTGAAGTCTAGCACGAGAGGGAATCTCAATAAAAGTTATAACCATATCAATCTCATACATAAAAAGAAACCACATTTTATATAAAAGGCCAAGCATGTAAAAATTTCTATGGTTTTCGGTGTGGATGTTAAGATGAATAGGGTTTCAGCTCTCGTGAAAAAATCCTTGGTTGGTCGAGTCTAGTGTCAGCATTTTTCAATACAAACACTAAAATAATGTGATCCAAATTTATGCAGGAACACAACAAAATACAGAAATATACATAAGCATAGAGATGCAACAGAAATAATACTTCATTTCATTAATATCAAATAACAGAAATATGCTTACAGACATAATGGAAATAAAATAGCTAGGGCGTTGGTAGCTTATCTATTAGAAGAAATGTGGCGGCTACAGGCCTCTGAAATGTGTTACAATAAAGTTCAAGGGCCTATTTTTTATTAAGAAACAATGGAAAACCCTAAATATCCAAAAGCCTAACCCTAGGAGATGAAGCGCCAAAACTATGGGCCCCGTTTGGGTAAATTGGTGTTTCAACTTCCCAGGGACGTAACTTTGGCATACGATCTTTGTTGGATGCGCACCATACCTCGTTAGAAATATCTATCCGAGGAATAATACTTTTTATGTGAGAAACATCAGTCCATGGACCCATTTTGCTCCTGGGTTTCCCAAAAAAATTCGTTTAGGGCCTCAAAACAACTCCGGAAGTTCAGGACCCGAAAAACTGCTAAAAATAGTAAGTTTTGCCGAAACTGAAAAACTGAAAGAACTGATGGTGGGGGTTAAAATGAAATAGGTGGGTGGCCACCAATATCCACTTGGATGATTAGGGCCTCCAAACGGCTCCGGAAGTTCAAGACCCAAAAACTTGCTAAAAATAGTAAGTTGTGCTGAAACTGAAAAACTGAAAGAACTGATGGTGCAGGTCTAAATGAAATAGGTGGGTGGCCACCAATATCCACCTAGATCCGAATGGGTTGAATATTATATAGATTCTCTTATTATTTCTCCTCCAGGGTTCAAAGAATTGTTCAAAGGATGGATTCACTTAAATTTTATAGAAATTGAGGATGCTCAAAGAATAGAATAAAAGATATGGCACATTGATTCCTCTCGTGTGATGTTCAAATTTTGGACGCCCCTATTTGATGCTTGTAGGGAAAGGTCGAACTTGGTGAGATTATGATTTCACCTCCCACCTTCTCCTCTAGCTTTATAGACGAATAAAATATTTCAAGATATCGAGAATTCCATTGGTTCCTATCTTGATCATGATACTTCGTATATATCCATGGGGAAAATGACTTTGGCTAGAATTCCGATAAAAGTGGATCTCATAAGTGGTCTTCCTACTGAAATTGGTCTCAGTGGAGAGGAGGAATTTATTCATTCCCTAAACCATGAAGGTGTTCCTTTCAAATTTCATTGATGTCATCAATATGGTCACCTCATCAAGCATTGTGTAGTTGTGCCTCCCTCAGTGGATGAGGATGACAATTTTCGATGGGAGGACCTTAATCTCTAGAATAAGATGTCATCATCTTGCAAGGATATTGGTGGTCTTAAAAGGGGGTCTAAAGAGATGGTTTTGACAACAACAATGCCTCCTTTGTACTCCATCATCATGGACGGTGGGCCTCAGGATCTCCTAGAGCACCTTGTTCTAGGTAATCTTCCCTCTTCTTGCTCTCTTGTATATTCAATTTATAATCATTGTATGTATTGTTCTTCTTTAAACTCTCTTGGGACTTTAAATCTTTGTTCGACTTCTATGTATTTGCCCTCATCATTGGGCTCCTCTCATAACTTTTCCCAGATCCATTGCACCTTTACCCTGGCTCGAGTGACTTCTCTTGCTCATCTATTTCCCTTTATAAATATAGCTTCCTCATACTAGGTGTCTTCCTACAATCTTCACCCTTGATCAAATAGGATTTTGTTGATTCTTTGATTTGGGCCTAGGAGAAATTCAGATCTCTTGTTCTCAGAGTAAGGGAAGGGGGAGAAAATCTAATATGACAAAATCTAAGGAGTGTGGCAGGGATAAGATGGTTGTGGGTAGAAAATCATAAATACAAGGGGCCCTTGGAGCAGTTGTTGCCTCGGTGGGAGTGCTTAAATGAATATTCTATCTTTCAATTGTCGAGGTCTTGCAAGTCCCCCTAAAATACTCATTTGCAAAAGCCTTAATTGAGTCTTTTTCTCCTAAGATTACTTTCCTCCAAGGAAATTTGGGTGATTATTCATTTGCTTGAAGGGCTTCTGGGTGGATGGATATTTCTGGGCTCAGATGATTATGGGCACTTGGGGGGTCTAGCATTTATGTGGAATTTCCATAGTATTAAACTATTAAATTCTTGGAGCATTGTAAAGAATATTTCCCCCACTCTTTGGAATACTAGGTACACAAATATGGTAAGACAATGCAGAATATATCGATAGTTCGGCAGACAATTTCAAATACTTTTGAAGTTATTATGAAAATTTCTGAGCATAGGAATCCTACTGCTAAATATTGATTTACTTCTCTTACTTGTTTTTATTATACACAATTTATTTAACTGAAAATATTATAGGCAGTTGAGGCACATTAGAGAATCTAAATTTTTTTAAAAATCTCTAAGGTCCAGAGGAAAATCAAATTGCACGCATTTTCCTTCGATATGCGCGCTATTGCGTTGCTTTTCCTCAAAAAGCTGCGCGGTCCTGGGAGTGGCAGAAGTCACTTTCTGGGACCACTTGGAACACTCCAAGAAATTGATCCCACACTTGAGGTCGCCCAAGGACAACCGCCTAAGCCTCCTTGGTACCTAAAGGGAGCACAAAATGGAATCATGTGGCATGCAATGGAATCAACCCCATCTCTAGGATCACCATCCATCGATGTACCAAGAGAGGGACTTTTCATTATGTCAAATGAAGATTACATAGACCAAAAAAAATTTACTACTAGTTTTCTCGAAGGGAAACCAAACTTGTAATATAAGTTCGTAGTCTTGAGGTTGTTAATACTTTGTCTAACTAGAACATCTTGTAAATAGAAACTTATAAAACTAAGTTGGTTTTTTTGGACCTTGATATACATCGACGTGAGAAGACAAAAAATAATACTAGTGTTACAAGCAAAATACAGTGAGTCATAAAAACTATTTGGCAGAATCTCCAAGCATCTAGGTTGGCTGGTCACTACTCTCTGAGGAGAAGGAGATATTGGCTGATATCTTGGCTAGAATGGTTTGCTTGCAGTCAATACTATCAATTTTTTCCTCCAACCCTTCCAATATGATAAAATTCTTGTGTTGATTCCTCTTGTACCTCCCTATGCCACCTACAATATTCAAATGGTTTTTAACCTGTGTTAATTTTTTGCGATGATCTATGAAATGACGAGAGTGCATGAAATGTACTAAATATAGTGGGAGTTACGACCCCCTTTCATGTGATTTGGTATCATATCAAGGGGGAGGGGGGGAGGGGATAGCGCCCACTCTTTCGCACCCTCCTTGGGGGACAAGGTCCTTTGTAGCCATATCCTAAAAGTGAGTTCATATGGATTCTGGAATGTCCTTACCATAATCCAAGTCAAGGGGATGAGTTGTTATGTTGAGTTCAAAATCAACTAGTAATTTGTCAGTGAGTTTGTTGCCTTCTTTGCAAACATGAGAGAGGAGGGTAGTTATGATTTTTCCAAGAGTTTTGTGGTATTACCTATTCGAACTGCCAACCCCCAACTATTAGAGACATTAGAAGGTTCAGATTCACATTGAATTTTGTGTAAGACATTGATAATGGTCTTGGAATCTCCTTCAATAACAAGCTTTTGAATTTTTTTGCAAATAAAAATTGAGAGACCTTCCTCTAGTGCCCAAATTTCAGCAACGTTATTCGTTTTGAGGCCTATGGCATTGGCACCTACATAAACATGTAGAATATGCTCATTAGCCTTACGAAAGTTTCCACCATAACTGGCTTAGCCTAGATTTCCTTTCAAGGTGTTGTCAAAGTTAAGTTTGATGAAGTATTTTGTAAGGGGGTGGAGGGTGTGGGGCAGAAGGAAGTGTTGGAAGGGAAGAAATTGAGGATAGAGGGAATCTACTATAAGGAGACCCATTTTGGTTAAAATGACTTTTTCAAGTTGATTTCATTCCTAATATTTTCATGACCAAGGAAGAGAAGAAATTGTTTTCCTTATTTTATTTAGGATAGCTTGTCAAATAGAGTCTGCAGAGGCCCTGATATGCTTAAATGTGTGTCTGTTATGATCCTTGCAAATCTCCCATAGGATTAATCTTGGAATGAGTTGCATGCACCAGGATTAGTAAAAGGGGAGTAACACCAAAATTGTAGAGTGGAGAGGATGTAATTTGGTATTTTGTTGATTTGTCGAAAGGGTATAGTGAGGTGGTCCCAAATAGAAGTAGAGAAGCTACAATTGTTGAGAAGATGATTGACATTTTCTGAATTGGAGAAACAGAGAAGATAGATTGAGGGGGCCTGAAAATCATGACTTTGAAGCTTGCACCATGTCAGAGTTGTGTTCCATAATATAAGCCACACACAAAAAAAGTTATTTTGGGTAAGTGCTTGAGATTTTATATTTTATGGCATTTGCATTGATCATCCTCATTGTTGTTTCTTGTGAGAACACTCCAAGCTTCATCAAGGTTAAAATTGTTTGAAAAACGATAACCTCAACAAAAAATATTATTACCCTCTTGAACCATAATTCTTTTGTTTGATAATTATGTTTTCATTTTAGAAAGAAGTCTCAATCCATTCCTCTCATAACTTCCAATTGTACAATTGGAAAGTGCAGGGGATGAGTTCAAGTAATGTACCACTAAAATTTGGCACCATTTTTTTTTCTAAGTAAAAGTAGTCTATTAACAGTAAAAGTATAGTACAGCGGGCTGAAGCCTTAACAGTGCCCAATGTGGAGGCATTTTAGACAAACAAAACTTAGTTTTAGACTGCCCTGCAGGAGGGAAACCAGCCTGTAGAAGTCATCATTTAAAAAAATCCCATGCAGGGTATCGAAATACTGTAAGTTCTGAAGACTGTCATTGACAAAAAAACTATACCATGACAGGAGATAATAGAAAAACAAAAAACTAGCCCTATGGAGAGGGCAATGACATAACGTAACATGAAAATCATTAAAAAGAGCAGAATTACTCATCAGGAGCCTCCTGATCGATCCTGCACCCATAATCTTCTGGTTCATCACGCTCGTTGGAGATGTCTGCATCTGTTTTGGAGGGTGGAATGTCCACCAAATCCACCTGACAGTGTCCAGAGTCTTCCTGCAGAACATCCTTACTCCTACTGGGCTGACCCTTCGAACCCTGAGGTGCCTCGTCTAGATTTATGCAGTCACCAGGACCCTGCCCATCCGTAGGATTCGCAGTCTGCTCATCCTGGGGCTCCTCAAGAAAATCTACTGAAATGGCGACAGAGACTCTTGGACGGTTGAGGGAGCAATCAAATGAGAAGAGAGCGGTGTGGGATTGGGCTGGCAACACAGAGGACAGGGGAGAGTCCTATCTGCGTCCAGAACGAAGTAAACGTCCATGGAGAAGACGGGGGAGGCTATCCGAGGGGGAAGAGATCTCTGAAGGAGAGCTAGAGGGGGAAGGCGGACGCCTCCCAGCGCTTCTGGAAGAGCCGCGCCTGTAGCGCATCCTCTGCCTTAGTCTAGGCATGCTTCCAACGGAATTGGGACTAGGATTCCACAGAGTCAAAGGATTGATAGGGACCTGCGTCGGAAGAATATTTAGAATCACTGTGGCTGACATGCAAGAACCAGAGAGAGAGATATGAATGCTGTCATCAAGCTCCAGCCAACAATTACTGCGACTCCTCTTGCCAGTGGTGGTGCGCTCGATCGCCTTACTCGCATCAGGATGGCACTACCAGTTTACCGGCGCTGGTGAAGACGGAGCTATGGCATTTAACAATTCACCTCTGCAACGGGAAATATGCAACAATGAATAACCATTCAATTGCACTTGATATGAATCAATATCACTGCAGTCGAGAAAGCCTCGAAGATCTGCGTCCGGGTTGTAATGTGCGCCCATGTTAAATGGCATTAAGTCCAGCGTTAACTTAGCAGGTGGGAATGACAGTCTCATGCGGGAAGGCAGGTGGCCTCCCGTCCGGTGCAGCCCCAGTCCCATCGTCTCCATTAACACCTCCATCACCCGCATCCGAGATAAAATTTGGCACCCTTGAAAATGAAATAAAGGAGCCTTTGTTTGGGGGAGTTGTTTATTTTGAATTAATTTTAGCCACTAATACCACTAATTTTGAATTTAAAACTGTCACATATGTTCTAGAAGCTCTTGATAAATTAAAATTTAATAACAGCATTTTGATAATAGTATTTCTTGGGCGTGAAATTTGGTCCGAGCCTCCAAAATCTAATTGGACATTTGGATTTGGATTGGGTTGGTTATATAGTTTAAATTTGCAATTCTAATCATTTTTTGTTAAATTAAATTAAAATATATCTAAAATATAGAATAATAAAATTATTTAAATATTTTCTCCATTAATATATATATATATATATATATATTATTTTTTATTACTTTATAAAATATATTAATTTTATATTATAAATTAATTAATTTTATAGGAAGTTATTTATTTATTTATTTCTTTTTCAGTATTGGAATATTTTATTATTGTTAAAATTAAAGTAATGGTTGACTTTCTATGAAATTGATATTGAAATATATTAATTGATATAGATATTTGATAGTTTAATATAATATGAATATAGAAATATTTTATTTATGACTAAGAAAGAGTGAAATATTTTTATTACATCTTTTTCATATTGAGTGATTAGTAGAATTAGTGATGTTTTATAATGCTTTTAATTAAAATTAGCCAATAATATTTATTCATTTTTATTTTTATAATATACATTATTTTTCTATTTGACACATATTAATTATATTTTGAACATAAAAAATATTACATATCTCTTTCATTGAGTTATAAAACAAAAATTAACACTTACTATTTAAATTTATAAAACAAAAAATCTATTTCTATAATCTTTTTGCTCAATTCACTTTATTTTTTATTTTATTTTTATGTCAAATTTTTAATTTTTTATTAAATATAATTACAATTATTAAAATATTATTAAGATGTATATATTCTTTTCTTTTGAAATCAAATCGAAGTTTGTGTTGAGTATAAAATTAAATTTGCAATAAAAATTATAATTTTTTTTTCACCAAAATGGATAAAAATGATTTATAACTTTTTAGTAATAAACATTAAATAATATCTTCAAAATAAATGTCCATGAGGTGTTGATTGGTTTGTTTATGTGGGGTTTTGTTTTAGTTGGGTATTAGTTTCAAATTTCATAGGAAGGTGTTGAGGATAGAGACTACTTTTAGAGAAATTAAATTGTAACCCAAAAAATAATAAAATAATATTTACATTAATCAATTAAAAAATATTAATAATAAAAAATAGTCAACCATTAGTAAAATACAATGTTCACCTTAATTTTACATAGAGATAATGTAATCGAAAGTAAAAGAAATTATAATTCCATTTATAAGAGATTTTGACCTTTTAATCAAAGGAGATGATTTTTTTGTGTGAGGTAGATCTCTAATCCCTTCACAAGTCAATATGGGGTTGACATATGACATGTAAAATAATATTGATATTACACCGGATTATGAAGGAGATGTGTAATTCATTCTCATTTCAACAAATTGTTCACACACACATATTTGAGTGTTAGCTATAAATAAAATTTGTCATTGTCCATATTTAGTAACAAAATCTCATGATTTTTTTATGGGGAAAAATGTAACAAATCTCATATTAACTTTATAGAGAGAGATGAAATAATTGAAAGTAAAAAAATATTTCAATATCAACTTTCAATAAAATATTTGAAATATTTATATATAGATATAGATATAGAATTTGCATTAAAACAACTCGATACATAGCTAGAACCATTTATATTTTTAAGAGATATCCAAGGCTTGAAAATTTGATATTGAGCATTGAGGTTCAATCCTCATCTACCTATTCTTCCCAAGGAGATGCCTTTTCAACATAATTTATTCCTTGTGGTTCTAGAGGATATATGTTTTCTATGAGGGATCGTTTCTTTTCCACTAATGTTGTGTCATATTCAACATTATTCCTTGTGGTTTCTAGAGGATATATTTTTTCTATGAGGGATTGTTGCTTTTCCACTAATGTTGTGTCCAAGGAATCCTCACTGGTGACCAGAGGATCAACATTTGCATGAAATTTTTCGTGCTTTGATTATGTTGATGCAGATGCAATTTCTTTGGTCATGTTTACTTCCTTCTTGTCTTTTAGTTCTTTCTTGTCATGGAGCTCTTCCTCTTTGTATATCGTATAGTGATTACATTGCACTCCTTCCCACCAGTTGGGCCTTCGGGATTCTTCTTTGCTACTCTAAGAATATTTGGAGAAATTTTTAATTACATGCCTCGTTTCATAACATGCTCTACACCAAAATGAAATATTCTCATTGTTGAGATTTTGGACCCAAACATAGTTTGGAGTCGTCAAATTAATCTCTACAGGAAAACCCTTGTTAAAGTCCATCTCTACACAAATGTGGGCATAAGTAGTCTTGAAGTTTTTTCTATTTTATACAATGACGATAAAACTTTCGCAACGCATACCCAATGGTGGAAAGTGATGTAAGATTCCAAAAATGCAAGGGAATGTTTAGAAGTGTTACCCAAATTGGGGTTGTGGATATTGATGTCATTACTAGATCAAAAGTGGGAGTCCAGGGTTGCATGAAGAGACTAGCACTACACCAAATCCACAACCCAACTTCACAAATGGTATTCGTGTCCTCTATGTTGTCAAAAACCATAGCAAAAATTCCTCGAGCCATAGGGTAAATGTATAGTTTTTCCATCAAAAGGGGCTTTCATGACTCGGAGATCCATTTTTGCAGATCGGTCATTCCAACGAATACATATTAAACATGCAAACCAAGCCATTATCTGAAAATATTTTTCACAACAGAAAGCTTCCTAGCTTGACCGGCAATCATACTTGCAAAAGAAACAATATTTTTCATCGAATCACAAAGGTTCACCATTGAACGATTTGCATAAGAGATCTATAGAAAATCCAAGCAAACATCAATTTTATGTATATTTATATAAATAAAGAAAGTTAATAATAATAATAATAATAATAATAATAATAATAATAATAAAATATAATGTTGAAACATGAAAACTCTATAAATAGAAGTATTTCAATGTTTGTTTTAAATAAAATATTTGAATATCCACACACACACACAGATATATATATATATATATATATATATATATATATATATATATAGATAGATAGATAGATAGAGAGAGAGAGAGAGAGAGAGAGAGAGAGAGTTTAAAATATACTTTAATATTGAACTTTATATGGAGTGAGCTCACAAGAATAAATATATGAATGTGCACATTAAGTAAAATATTTCAAAGTTCATTGTGTATATATATTATATAAAGAAATTGAAAATAAATGATTTCTTATGGTTAAAACATTTTGTTGATACATTGTTAAAAAATAAGGAAATGTATAATTCCTTACATGCTCCTCATGGAATAGACATGTTGCAGATATATATATATATATATATATATATAACTAACATAGATCCATCTTAAGCTCAGATCTATCAAGGGATGAGAGGGATCTCAAGGTGCAAACTTTTTTTCCAAGTTTTACACTCTAAATAAGAATTGCACCCTAATAGATTTGATCCCTATTAGAGCTTGAAAGAATGGATCTATGGTGATTTAAATGTTATTTTATGTAGCATTGGATGGTGTTATAGTCTCAAAATTTTGCAGAGAGGCTAAAACACAGGAGTTCTCCATAACCCAGAAATTGTTTCTAGAAATTCCATCTAGAAGTGTCTCAATTATATTATTAGCCTAGATTCTTAAATATTTCAGAAGTCTAAAATTAGGAAAAGGGGTTAATTAATAAAAATGATTTGAGAAAGGTGTGAATCATCTAGAAACTCACACTGGTTTAACCATAAATAATCTCAGTCATTGATTATGTTTTAATATTGATAATCGGAGTCCCAACTGGAGATTATAAGAGGAAGTCGATGGTATATAGAGAACACACACTTGAGATTGATTTCCTTAGGAAATTTGATTTCTCTAGAGAGTAGAAGCAGTTTCCGGAAGAGTTCAAGCTAGATAAGGGAAGCAAAGACAAAGAGGGGCAGAGACAGTGAGTCCGGAGAAATTTTTCCAGTTCTGGAAAGTTAGAAAGAGGAGGCTAATATTTTCTCTAGGAAGTTGCACAGAGGCAGTGCAAAGCCTCCTCAGAGAAATTTGATCCAGCTAAAGAGGATATTTTTTTCAGTTCTAGAGGTTGGGAAATTTTTCCAAAGGGTCGAAGAGACAGTTTCATAGTCAGCAACAAGCAAGATGGTTAGAATGGCAGCTGATTTAGGAAAACTGTTTGAGGGATTGCGCTAGGATGATAAAGGGCTTGTGCAATGCTGGTTGGAAAACTAAATTTTCAAAGGCAATCAAGTGTCGAGAATTTTCCAATATTCCTGTTGGATAGATTCATTTGTTTGGCGATATTTATTTGATCCGAATTTATGCAGGAATGCAATAGAATATAGAAATAATCATAAACATAGAAATACAGCGGAAATAAGGATTCATTTCATTAATATAAAATCACATAAATATGCTTACAAACATGATGGAAATAAAATAGCTAGGGTGTTGGTAGCGAATCTCTGAGAAGAGATGTGGCGACTACAGACCTCTGAACTATTATTATTACAATGAGGCTCGAGGGCCTATTTATTATGGAGAAACAATGTAGAATTATAAACGTCCAAAAACCTAACCCTGGGAGATGAAGCGCCAAAACGATGGGCCCTGTTTGGGTAAATTGGTGTTTCAACTTCCCAAGGACGTAAATTCGGCATACTATCTCCGTTTGGGGCTTCAAAACAGCTCTGAAAGTTCAGGACTCGAAAAACTGCTAAAATAGTAAGTTGTGAAAAAAACTGAAAGAGACAATGGTGGGGCCCCAAGTGGAATAGGCGAGTGGCCACCAATATCTACCTGGATCATTCCTCCCCCCTTAGGAAGCAATGGTCCCCATTTCATTGAGTTCCTCCATGAGATGAGGAAACTTCTGTTGAACTTGGTCCCTGGTGAACCACTTGCCTTGGTGCAGGAGTTGGCCAGCTTTGACAACCCGATACAGTTGGATCTTCTGTCAGTGAGTGTTCTTGATTTGCATGTCCATGATACAGTTTGTGGTGGCCTTTTCCATGCAGTCTGGGTTTAACTCTTTTTGTGTGAGTTCTTCTGCAATGTCAGAGGTGTCCAATAGAGGTGGGAAGTAGGGACGAAGGCGGTCTATATTGAATACTGGGTGCAGACCAAGGAATGGTGGAATACTGATCTCGAAGGCATTATTCCCTACAGCCTTGCTGATGGTGTACGGCCCATATCCGAGCGGGTGAATCTTGTGGTGGGGTCCAGCGAGGCGCTCCTTATGCAAATGTAGCCACACCTTTTCACCCACCTGGAAGTTGTGTGGCACTCAATGTTGATCATGTCGTTGCTTGTACTTAACATTGGCTCTCTCCAATATGTCATGAACCTGTTGGCAGATGTGCTAAATGCGCTCGATGAAGTTGTTTTATTTGTCAGCTTCGGACTGGACATGAGTCGAATCGGCCTGAGTAGCTGCAAATGGCATGGCTACGTCAATGGGACATAGTGGTTGGAATCCCAAGCCCACCTGAAAGGGGTTGTGGCCAATTGAGCTGTGGAGAGCCCGGTTATAACTGTGTTGTACATAGGGAAGGCTCTCATCCCATGTGCATGGATGCTTTGAATTGTACATGCGTAGAATGTGTACAATCATCTTGTTAATGACCTCTGTCTGGCCATCAGTTTGGGGATGGAAAGCTGTGGACTTGGTGAGCTTGGTGTCCAACATTGACCAAAGGCTGGACAAAAATGTGTTGAGGAACCTGTTGTCACATTCTGATATGATAGACTGTGGGATCCCAAAGTGCACCCACACTCGTTCAAAGAAGAGTTTAGCAGTGGATTCTGCTGTGATATTCTTCTTGCAAGCCACCATAATGGCCATCTTTGAGAATCTATAGACGACCATGAAAACACAGTCGTTTCCATGCTTAGTGGAAGGAAGGCCTGACATGTAATCCATGGAGATGGATTCCCAAGGTCGACTAGGGGTAGGTAGCAGAGTAGAGAGCCCTTGCTTCTTGATGGTTGGTTTGGAAATGGCGCATGCAATGCAGGATCTAATGTACTTCCCGACATCCTGTCGAAGGTTCGGCCAATAGAAACACTTCTGCAGTACTGCCACTATTTTCTCGACCCCAAAATGCCCAGCGACTCGACTATAGTGCGCTTCCCATATCATATTAGCACACTCGCTTGAAGGAACACAAAGGTGTCCCAGGTGACATAATAGTGCATCTTGGAGGTGAAAATTTGGAACTTGCATACCCCCCAAGAGTGCCTTGTATGTGGAGCTGAATTTTGGATCGCTCTTGTAGAGAAGCGGCCAATCAGAAGTCTCATGCCCACAAGAGTGGAGAACGGTGGTTATGGCCACGATCGGTGGTCGGCTGAGGCAATCTGCAACATTATTGGTGCTACCCTTCTTATACTTGATGTTCAAATGAAATTGTTGCAGATATGTGGACCACTTCTGATGGAAATTGTTCTGCAACTTCCCTTGAATCTGTATGAACTGCAGGGGTTGGTGGTCTGTGTGGATGATTGTCGCCTTCCCCAAAATGTAATGCTTCCATTCTCGAAAAGCCTACACAATGGAATACATTTCTTTTTCATAAGTGGGATACTTTCGAACTATGTTGGACAATGTCTCACTGTGATATGCCATTGGATGCCCCTGTTGAGTAAGGACTACCCCAATAGCATAGTTAGAGGCATCTGTCTCGATCTCAAATGGTTGTTGCAAGTCTAGTGATGTGAGCACTGGGGCAGAACAGAGGCAATGTTTCAATTCTACGAACGCCTTTTGTTGAGATTCCGACCAACAGAATTTTGCTTTTGCTCCTCCCTTGGTGACTTGACTCAAGGGCCAAGTGATATGACAGAATCCCAACACGAACCTGTGGTAGAAATTAGCAAGACCCAGAAAGCTGCGAAGCTCTGTTAGGGCAGTTGGGGCTGGCCAATGCCGAATGAATTGGATCTTGGCTGGATCCACATGCACCCCCCTTTAATCAATAATGTATCCCAAATATTGAACCTGGGTCATACAAAAAGTGCACTTCTCCAAATTGGCACACAAATTTTGTTGCCGCAGTGTTTGGAGGACTTCTCGAATGTGGTGGAGGTGCTCTTCCCAAGTCTAGCTGAAGATAAGAATGTCATCCAAGTATACCACTACAAATGAGTTGGTGAATGGACGCAAGATGTCATCCATCAACCTCATGAAGGTTGCGGGAGCATTTGTCGATCCGAAAGGCATGACGAGCCATTCGAAAAGGCCCTCCTTGGCTTTAAAGGCAGTCTTTCACACATCAGAGGGTTCGATTGGTACCTGGTGATACCCCGACTTCAAGTCGATCTTGCTGAAATATTTTTCCCCTTTGAGTTGGTCCAGAAGGTCATCAATCTGTGGGATCGGGTACCTATTTTTCATAGTGATCTTGTTCAGTGCCCTAGGGACGGATCATCAGGAAAACAAATTTCCTGGTTTGGGAAATGAGCTTACTGCATTGTTTTGCAGTAACCAAAGAGATATTGGGAGGCAGTGGTACCTATGGTATCCTGTACAATTTATTTCCCAAAGTAGCAATAACAGCATGGGGCCGAGACTCATACACAGCATGTCGCTTCCACAAGTATGGCTGGCTTAATAATACATTAGAAACATCAATAGGAGCAATGTCACACAATACCTCATCCGTGAAGGGGTTGATGCTATAGGGAAGGTGGCACTGCTGGCTGATGCGGAGATCCCGTCCTTGGTGAAGCCACCCGATGGTATATGGTTGTGGGTGTGTTTTGGTCGGCAAGCCTAACCACTTCACGACATCTGCTGAAATGAGGTTCTTTTGGCTCCCATTGTCGACAATGAAACATAGCGGGGAACCCTTTACCCACATCTGGGAGTGGAAGAGACGCTCTGCCTCCTCTGTATCTTCTAGTTCCTCCTTTTGGATCTTCGTAGTGGCAATGGTGGCATTGGGCTCTGCATCAATAATCTGCTTCCCTTTGTCATTCACCTTGTCAGGTTCTGATTCAGAGTCGGAGCATGCATCTGATTTAGAAGCCCTCATCTCAGCCACCAGCAATTGCTTGGCTCGACACTCACTTGTGTTGTGAGTGGAGCTCTTATGGAACTCACACCACTTTCCCGTGTCCTTCTTTGGCCTCGCGATGTTGTTCTTTGCTTGTGTCTTTGGCAATTTGTCTTGGGCTGCCATGCCTTGGCTTTGTCCTTTGTTCTACGGTTTGGGGGCACCTTTCCCTTGCTTTTGATTCACAGATCCAAAGTCTCGCTTATTCTGTTTGAATTTCTGCTCAATATTGGCAACATACTGGTATGCTATACCAAGCGAGGAGATGTCAAGGAACTCCATTTCCTCCTGAATGTATCTGTGTAGACAACCGCAATACTTTAGCACCAAATTTTTCTTTGAATCTTTGATACCCAACTTTGTGCGTAGGGTATGGAACAAATTCGTTAGCTCATGCACATCTTGATCCCTTTGTTGCCGTAACGTGGTCCATTGTATGTACTTGTCCTCGTAGCTCCCCACGAGATAGTAATGTTCCTTGATGGCATCTCGGAAAGAATTCCAAGTGGTTACGGCTGAGCACAGAGAGGGTTCTGTCTCGTCTGTTTTCTCACAGTAGGTTTACCACCAATCCTTGACATGGGGGGTAGCTTTGAGGAGTGCAAAAATAATCTTCTCCCGGTCTGAAAAATCATGAACCAAGAAATATCCTTCTAATAGATTCAACCATCTATCTAAGGCATCTGCATCTATTTGACCCTCAAATATGGGAATGTCAAAGTTTACTTGTACCTTAAAGGGAGTCACGCTTCCAGAGTGGCTACTGGATGCAAATGCGCTACCGGTGGGCAGTCGTTGAAGGATCTGGGCAAAGTTATCCATCGTCGCGTTCCTTTGTTTTTCGAGGGCCTCCTTGAGCAATGTTTTGATAGGATCTCCTGCTCCCTCATCTTTCTTTTCGTCCCCCATGGGCATCCGTCGGGGTTTGAGAGGTTGATCTTGCAAAGGTTCCACCAGATCGAGCTCTAACTCCTTATACCCCGACCTCATTGGGGACATGCAAAGAAGGATCAGGAAAAAGAAAAACGCTCTAATACCACTAATCCGGATTTATGCGGGAACGCAACAGAATACAGAAATAATCATAAACATAGAAATATAGCAGAAATAAGGATTCATTTCATTAATATCAAATCACAAAAATATGCTTACAAACATGATGGAAATAAAATAGCTAGGGTGCTGGTAGCGAATCTCTGAGAAGAGATGTGGCGACTACAAACCTCTGAACTGTATTACAATGAGGCTCAAGGGCCTATTTATTATGGAGAAACAATGGAGAATTCTAAACATCCAAAAACCTAACCCTAGGAGATGAAGCGCCAAAACTATGGGCCCAATTTGGGTAAATTGGTGTTTCAACTTCCCAGGGACGTAACTTCGGCATACTACCTCTGTTTGGGGCTTCAAAATGGCTCCGGAAGTTCAGAACTCGAAAAACTGCTAAAATAGTAAGTTTTGAAAAGAACTGAAAGAGACAATGGTGGGGCCCCAAGTGGAATCGGCGGAAGGCCACCAATATCCACCTGGATCATTATTTCACTCAGAATTTCTCATTGCTACTTAGTAATAAAAATCCTCAGTTGTTGCACTAGTTTCTCTAGGTTGCAATTTTCCGAAGAGTTTTTTATAAAAATAATTGTGTCAAATTTATTGTTGATGTGCTAGTATTTTCTTAGATTCTAGTTTATCTTTTACAATATTTTTATTTGTGAAGATTGTAGTGTGATTAATTCATTGTTGTCATAGCAATAAATTTTTAATTAATTTACATTTAAAATAATTAATTGCAGTTGCTACAATAGAATTTCAATAATTTTCACTGAGCAGATTCCTTTTTTGGGTGCAGAGGGTTTTTGCAGTAGTTTTGTAGTGGAAAAAACAATGTAGGGTGGAAGAAAAAGTGCATACACAAAGGGTGTTTCTCTCATAGGGTTTCTAGTTTCAGTCTTGAAGGAAATATGAAATTTCTTGTTGCAAAGGCATAACTAGCAGGAGAGGAGGATATTCCTATTTATTTTCCAGTTCTTTATTTTCGAGGATTTTACATCTTTGGAGAGGTGACCATATGATACTGCCAAAGAAATATGTGCGAGTTAGCTGTATTTCAGATCTAGATAGTAGATCAACTTCCAGTTGTCGAAGATAGTTGTTAAAGGAAGTACGAATTGTCTAGAGTGAGTTGCAAAGTGAAGAAAGGTCTTAGTAAGGGATAAGGATCTAAAAGAGGTAGTGGGGCACCAGATCTAGGAGGAGGAGCAGTATGAAACTCTAGTGTTCCATATGGTCAGGATTCAGTGCAGAAGCAGCAAGGAGATTGGTTAGATCAGTTCTAGATTTTGCAGCAGGATCACCATCTTTGCTACAGGAGCCCATCGTATCATAGTATTAGGTTCAATGTCAGCGGGTGTTGTCAGTTATCCAGATAACTACTACATATCTAGTTGTATTAAATACTTGAGAGACATTTGTAGAACTAGTTGCAGTGACACGGTTAGTGTGAATTACCCAGTTGCAGGATATAGGTGTAGTTCCAGCCAGTAGATATTCCCAGCACAAAGCTACGTAGTCCAGTTTCCAATACAGGAGGAGAGTGAAAGTTTCCAGAAGGGAGCAGAGATATTTCCCATAGGGAGATCGATAGTCAAAGGGATTCTACTTTCAGAGGGAAAAACCATATGGAAGCTAGTACTTCTGGATCTAGGGAGATTAGACTCATTATTGTAGTAGTTGTGATAACAATGTTGAAGCATCAATAAAGAAGTGGCAACAAAAATATGAGTAGATCATATTTTTCCATGTATGCAATTGTACCTCTAGGAGTGAGGTGGGGAAATATGGAGTTATATTCTTAGATTTGCAGATGTTTGGGACAGGTTCATTGAGATGTCCTCCTCAGGGATCATTACCTAGCGACAGGGGACCACAATATTTAGTAGTAAGATGGATCAGTGTCAGTTGATGTAATAAAATTCTTGAGTGACAGTTGCAGACTAGTAGCAGTTAGGTGTAGAGGAGCACAAAGAAGTGTTGACATCATAGCAGGAGGCTCAGTAGCATAGTTAGCAACAACATAGTTTCCCAGTACATAGTGCAGGTGCTAGTAGCGGTTAAATTATTTGGATACAAATGCAACATAGAGGCACAAATGATTTGGTATTTTAGATACTTCTCAGTTGTAGCAACAGCAAATGACAGGAATTCATAGTGCAGATGCAGAGTTGGAAACAATATAGCGGTATTAGCACTAGCATAGATGCAGCATCAGAGTTTCACTATAGTTGGTGAGTAGTGGTAGGCAATCACAGTGTCCATACATTAGCAGTGTACAGAGGGTGATACAAAGACAGGATGTGGTAGCAGTAGTGCAGCACTAGAATATCTTCCTTGCTAAGAGGAGTGTTAGTTTTTGTAGCATCAGATGGTTTTCTAGTCTCCAAACTTTGTGGAGAGGCTAAAACATAGGAGTTCTCCATAACCCAGAAATTGTTTCTGGAAATTCCACCTAGAAATGTCTCAATTGGATTATTATCCTATTTTTAAATATTTCCTAAGTCTAAACTTAGGAAAAGGGGCTAATTAATTGAGAAAGGTGTGAATCATCTAGAAACTCAAACAGATCAATCCAAAAATAATCTTAGTTGTCGATTATGTTTTAATATTGGGCATTGGAATCATAACTGGAAATTATAAGAGTAGTTCAATGGGCAGATAAAGAACACACGCTAGTTGAGATCGAATTTCTTAGGCATGTTGATTTCTCTAGAGAGCAACAGTAGTTTCCATAAGAGTTTGAGTCAGAGAAGGGAAGCAGAGACAAAGAGGGGCAAAGACATTGAGTTCGTAGGGAGTTTTCCAATTCCATAGATTCAGAAAGAGGAGGTCGATATTCTCTCCAAGAGGTTGCGCAAAGGTAGAATAGAGCCTCAGAAGAGAAATTTAATCCATCTGAAGAGGAGCTTGTTTTCAGTTTCAGAGGTCGGTAAAGTTTTCCAAAGTGTCAGAGAGACAGTTTCTCAGTCAGCAGCAAGAAGGACAACTAAATTTCCAGTTGATTCAGGCAATTCATTTGAGGGACTGCACTAGGGTGATGCAAGGCTTGTGTAGAGCTAGTTGTGCGGCTAGCTTTTTAGAAGAGTCAGTCAAGTGTTGGCATTGCTTAGAGAGAGGTAATTCCCTTAGAGAATTTTTTTCAGTATTACTTTTGGATAGATTCTCCTATTTGTGGATATTTGTTGTACTTATAATTTCTCACTATCGCTTAATAATAAAAACCCTTAGTTGTTGCACCGGTTTTCCCTTGGGTTTTTCCAGCGAATTCTGTCCACAAATAACCATGTCAAATTTATTGTGTCTGTTCTAGTATTTTCTCATGTTCTAGTTTATCTTCCACGATTTTTTTATTTGTGAATATTGCAGCATGATTAATTTGTTCTTGTCGTAACAATAAACCAGTAATTAATTTATAGTTAGAAGAATCAATTCCAATTATTGCAATAAAATTGAAGTAATTAAATTTTTACATTAAAAACAATGATCCATATCCAAATATGAAACTAAATGATCATTTTCTAACTATTCATTTTGACATTGAGGGAAATTAACATTTTTATTAGAAAAAAAAAATGGATATGTGGGAATCACAAATATCATATTTTAATATTATACATTCTTTTTAAATAATGTCTGGGAAATATATTAATAATAGAAAACTACATTTGGGAACACAGTGGTTACATCGTGAAAAGTTTGGAATCACTATATAGTTGTTGTCTCCTAAGGGGGCACCTAGCCTTGGGTACATAATGAAAAATTCTGGAATCACCATATAGTTGTTGTCTCTTGTTGGGGCCCTTGTTTTGAAATTTAATAGATTTTGAGTCGGCTAGTACGTGGCAGAGCGCAACCACAATAGGCAGGAAGGTATCAAGGTTGTGGAGGAGTAAAGGACATGTGTCACGATTGGTACGAGAGTAAGCATAGATGGCGGAAGAGCGCGGAAGGAAACGAGCAGTGAGCTCCCGATGAACAGAAAGAAACAGAAGACAACCGAGCGAGAAGAAAGGAGGAACTGTCAGTCACGCTGGCAGCAGAAAAAATAGGCAGCCAGCCAGTGGGTAAGGAGGTTGGCGCAGATGGGAATAGGCAACAGGGAGCCACAGGAGAGCTCTCTCGGTGTTTTATTGTTCTTCATTCCTCTGTGTTATTTGTATTCTCTCTCTCTGTTCAAGAGGACATATTGTATTCTGTTATGTTCATGCTCATGCAGCTGAGCCTTGTAATAGTTTTCCACTGATGGCCTATGATTAATATATTTAGGAGTGTTTTTCCAAGCATCTGTTATGGGTTTGAATGAGTGGTTTTGCAAGCACCTTTTAAAATTTTATTTACTGTAAGTCTGAATGTTTTCCTAAGATGTATATGTTATGGAATATTGTGTTATGGTTGTTTAAGACTTTAGTTTAGCTTTGATTCCACTGTATTGATCTTGTCAGGATGATATCGATCTACTCCCTATCATAGTAAGGTCACGGCACGCCTTGGGTGAGACTCTTTGTCCTTCGGAGCAGAGTGCAAATGTCGGCGTGAAACTAGACTACGACGGAAAAAATTGTCGGCCCTTAAAACCTAAACCCAGGTCTTCTCTGCGAGACCTGTTCTCTCGCCAACAAATGGTTCCGTTGCCAGGACCTGAAAAATCATTTGAGGGTTAGATCATGGTATCTCGGATCTTCGAAAGAGAAATATGAAGCTGGTGGGATAACCACCTAGATCAGTTCATAGCTCAGCAAGCTGAGCTGAGACGACAGAAGGAGAAAACGATTAAGAACCTGGTCCTATTCTCCAACTCTGCTAGTGATACCTATGAAATCTTGTGGGGAAAGTTCATAGGAGAACTTATAATTGGTTGCAGAGGCTTCAGACCAAGACCGTCAAAGGGAAGTCGCGGAAGATAAATCGCAAGTGGACGCACGAGGATTTGGTGGCCCTTCATCGGTTAAACACTGATTTGACCTGAGCTGTATGTTTTTGGGTGGAATCTACCTTGGATGGATATATAGTGGAGTTTTCAGCCGAGTGCTTCCAGTCTTTCTCAAGAGCAGAAGATACCTTCAGATCCGGGTTAAGGGGGAAGCTGCTGAGGGAGATTCCTTTGTGGATCAAGGCTTTGATGGTAGATGAAGGATTGATGGGATTTAAAAAAGCAGAGATGGAAGCGTAAACCCTCCAGTACCGGGGGAAGAGACTAAGGGAGAGATGTTACAAGAACCGTGAGAAGGGGTAGTAGGAGTACGGATGTCGATACCGCCAATAGACTCCAGGAGAGACGAGCACATCGGAGGGTGCAGATTGCAGAAAGGTGGTGAGAGAGGGTGATGAAGGAGTTGAGAAGATAGGAAAGTGGTCGAAAGAACAAAGAGGAGGTGCCTCAGATGAAAAAGAGAATGGAAGGTCACATGGGTCCCCACGATATAGGAGGGGCCGTGAAAGAAGTGCGGCAAGTGTACAGAAGTCCAGCCCAGATGGAGAAAGGAAAGAAGTCTGATGGAGAAGGTACAAATGCGCGTCCAGAGGAGGTGTCCGATGTGGAGATGCATGTTGCAATGGAGCAACTATTTCAAGAAAGGTCGGCGTCCATATGTCAAGGTGTTCCTAGTCCCCACAGTTCAAGTAGCTCTAGTCCCAACCTTCCCCTGGTGCTCTACAAGCCCATAACTGAAATTTTTGTTAAGTTACGTGAATTGAGTAGATTGCACAATATTCAATCTCCAACTATAACACATACTAGTAGTAGGATTGCTAGTGGCACCATCTCACAACCAGGATCAAACGGCTTCATTTTAGTAACACCTATTCAAGTCAACATGGCGGGATCTCTCACCTGGTACCCAGAATTCTCTGAGAAGGGGAATGACAACGTCGAGCATCACTGGTACCTTTGCGAGGTCATCTGGAGGGCGTGACAGACACCAGATATTGGGAAGTTGATAGAATTTCAGAACACCCTTAGGGAGAGAGCCCTATGCTGGTTTATGAAATGGTCGGAAGCTCACCCGAACCCAGTGATGGCAGATGTAAAGAGGGATTTCATTAATGAATTCAAATTTCCCCAAATAGACCAACAAGGCCTATCAGAGATGTGGGAAATCAAGCAGCGAGAAGGAGAAACTGCTTGGGATTTGATGCGGAGATTCAAGGATGCAATCGAGAAACTCAACTATCCAATTGACCCAAACCATCAGAAGGATTGGTTCATTAAAGCTTTACTACCTCTGACCTGAACTCCATTAACTCAACAAAGGATCGACACATTGCAGGATGCCTTAGAGTAGGCAATGAAGATAGAAGCCATGGCGGGTTACCCGCAAGAGTTCAGGGGAGGCGCAGCGGTACAGGATCCCTCAATAATGAGCCTGCATCACCAAATAGCCAGTCTAACAGAAAAGCTCAAGGAAATGCAACCCATGCAATCGGCGAGACCGAATGTATGGTGCACGCATTGTATCGTGGAGGGACATGTGACAATGGAATGTCCCCTGTTGTGAGGCCAAAATGTGGGGCCATCGGCCGCATGGGCACTAGGGGCTCCACCACTAGGAGGGGTTGCCCAAATAAACACCCAAGGGATATATCCACTGCAACAGCAATACACAGGGTTACCCGCACAAAAAATTCTAGCCACCAATGAGTATTGTGAAATATGCAAAAGCATGGGCCATCAACCTTGCATGTGTCTGATCCTACAAAAATATTCTAATGTTCCAAATAATATATATTATGAATTCTATGCCTCAACCACCCACAGTACAGAGAAATGCCGAGCACTGGACACACTGGCGGAGCGGCTGGACCGGCCCTCATACAGAGTAAATGAAGCTCCCCAAGGAAGAGGAGGAGGCATGAGAGGAGGCCGGGCAGGAGGTAGAGGTCCAGTAAGATGCTATAACTGCGACTAGGAAGGACATGTAGCTAGAGAATTCCCCCTCCCTAGAAGACCTTGGTGTTCACTATACCGGGTTAACACGCACGCAACAGAAGATTGCCTGGAGCTCATCAAAATATGGGAGGAGAGAGTTAGAAAGAGGGGGGAAATCTAGTAAATGCAGAACCAAGGCTAATGGGAACTCAAACACAACAACACGTGGCCATAGTGATGTGAGGTGGCAAAAGTATGGGGGAGGATGCGCGTGCTATGGACCCGATAAAATTGATTAGGCCAGCATCCCCAAAGCTCCTGATCAAGCCAGACCGACAGAAATTTTTTTTCCAGGAAGCAGCGGAAACGTTTGCCCAATTGGGGGGAAACAAAGGAATCGAGTTACAGAAAACTCAGAAAGACAACGAAACTCAAAGTACTTCTGAAGCTTTGATCCAGGAGTGGTTCCACCTATTCCTAAAGATTGTTAACAACGCACCAATGTTAGAACGGCTAAAGCAGAACCTGGAAGGGGTGCTAAAGAAGAACACCAGAGCAAAGGAATCAGCAGAAGCAGACCAGAAATATGTACAAAGAATAAAGATAAACAAACGAAGGATGAGAAATGAATTTTGAGTGAACACATAGGTTGCGGGGTTCCAGATTAAAGATACCATGCTTGATTTGGGATCTGATGTCAACATCCTACCAAGGAAAACTTGGGAGGCATTGGGAAAGCCAAGATTAACATATTCTCCGATCCAACTTTGGATGGCGAACCAATATTTCATTGCTCCCATCGGTCGACTAGAGGAGGTTGAAGTTGACATTATAGGAGTAAAGACATATACGGACTTTGAAGTCATCGATATCATGGGGGATAAGGATCTGTACCCTGCACTGTTGGGAATCGACTGGGCCTTTGAAAATTATGAAGTGATTGATCTAAAAAAAGAACTGATGATCTTCAAAGATGGGGAAATCAGAGTCACTCAACCACTTGACCCCTACCAAGGACCAAGATATACAGAGGTTGTGGATAATAGAGAATATGTTCAACTCCTAGACCATCTCTACCAAATGACCACAGGAAGAAGGGAAGATTACATCAACCCGATGGCAGAAGGCAGAACAATTCCAGTGGATGGAAAACTACAGAAAGGCCCTGGAAACACTAAAAGAAAAGCTGGCAAGTGCGCCATTACTAGTCCACCCGAATTGGGACAAACAGTTCCATGTACACCTTGATGCGTCCAACATTGTGCTCGGTGCGGTCTTAGCTCAACCGAGGGACACTTTAGTCGATCATCTGGTATATTTTTCCAGCCGCAAGTTGTCAACAGAAGAATGGAACTACACAACCACAGAGTGAGAGGCATTTGCAATGTTCTAATCTCTCCATAAATTCCGCCACTACATATTGGGAGGTAAGTTCAAAAGTGTCACAGATCACTCAGCATTGAAATATTTAGTAAACAAACCAGTCTTAGAATCGAGAATCTGCAGATGGCTCCTACTTTTCTAGGATTTCACATTTGAAGTAATTGTAAAGCTCGGAAGACTTAATGTAGGGCCTGACCACCTGTCACGACTAGAGAATGGAGAAAATTGAGGATCTCTAGATGATCAATTGCCAGATGCTGATCTTTTCAGAGTGGAAGCCATCCCAGATTACCTAAACGAGATCACTGCTTACTTCACAACAGGTCAGTGTCCACAAGAATATACTACAACACAGAAAAGGCATCTGGTAGTTAGAGCCGCGGAATATCAGCTAATAGCGGGACACCTATACAAGATGGGGCTGGACCACGTTCTTCGAAGATGTGTCGTGGACCACAAAAGAGAAGCTGTACTATGGGAAAGCCACAGTGGTTTTGCAGGAGGACATATGGGAGCTAAAATGATGGCACGCAAAGTACTACAAGCAGGCTTATGGTGGCCAAAAGTGCATAAGGACAGTAAAGCATTTGTTCAGAAATGTGACATTTGTTAGCGGACAGGACGACCATCTCACAG
The DNA here is from genome assembly GCA_034641835.2 of Pinus albicaulis. Classification (NCBI taxonomy): domain Eukaryota; kingdom Viridiplantae; phylum Streptophyta; class Pinopsida; order Pinales; family Pinaceae; genus Pinus; species Pinus albicaulis. The sequence goes on from CM076580.1 coordinate 1,427,994,002, forward strand.
AGATGAGCTTCTGCTTCATCCGATAAAAGTACTATAGCCATTCGAGAAGTGGGCGGTCGACTTTATAGGACCCATAACACCGACTGCAAGATACTCAAAGGCAAGGTACATAATCACGGCGACAAACTACCTAATGCGCTGGGCAGAAGCTGCGCCAGTAAAGAACTGCACGGCAGAAACTGCTGCTAGGTTCATATTTAAAAATATAATCACTCGGTTTGGATGCCCGAAAAGCTTGACCAACGACCACGGTACACATTTCATCAATGACACCATTAAGTCCCTCCTAGAGAGCTTCATGATACAACATCATAAAAGCAGTCCATATCATCTGCAAGTAAATGGCATAGTGGAAGCATTCAACAAGATATTAGAGAAGGGGCTGACGAATATTTGCAACGCGCAGCGTGACGACTGGGATGAACGAATTCCAGCAACACTGTGGGCATAACGAACAATGGTAAAACAACTAAACAACCAAATGCCATTTCAGTTGGTTTATGGTAGAGAAGCGGTAGTCCTAGTTGAATTCATTGTACCAATCCTTCTAATTGCAACAACTCTACAGCTATCTAAAGAGGAATCCTTAAACAAGCAATTGCAGGAGCTACAAGAACGGGAAGAAGGACGATTTCTTGCGGAGTTTCACCAAATGTTAGAAAAGGAGAGGCAGAAAGCTTGGCATGACCAACATATTAAACACAAGACTTTCCATACTGGGGAGAAAGTTCTACTCTATGATAGTAAATTCCAGAAGTTCACAGCAAAACTGCAGATGCATTGGTTGGTGCCATTTCACGTCATAGAAATCAAACAGTCAGGAGCAGTTCAGTTGGCACAAATAAATGGCCAAGTTCTACAAGGATGGGTTAACGGCGCACGCCTGAAGCCCTACCAAGAGTAAGTTGATCATTTTATTTTCAATAACTCTCGCAACCGAGAGGAGTCGGTAGGGTAGATTAGAGTCAATAACTCTCTCGCACCCGAGATGAGCATAGATAGGATTCACCATAATAAAATAAATTTCAGTTGAGTTGCGGAGACCGCAACGCAACCAATAGTGGTCGAGGAGGGGTAGTGTCCAACGTGTCATCCACGTCAGATAGGAAAGTGTGCCAAACATCATCCCATCATCATTAAGAATAGTACCAGTGTCAGTCCATAGGATCACCAAGATTTTGAAATAATTAACATAATCAGCATCATCCATACTGTAATAAATTTTCCATAACTAGACATAACTACCAGCCGTCGCATCTGCCTAGATCCCAAGACCACAGTCAGCAATGTCAAAACCCACCTCAGCAGCTAACTAATCGCATGATTGTAGCCGCAGGGAAGCCAAGGAAAAATTAATTAGTTATGGGGTCTCATCAACCTCATCCGTGCCGGTTACTTACATAACCTGCATGCAGAGAAGCGCGAGAATGCCAGAAAAATCCGAGTTAGAGTTAGAAACCTCCAGAAGAGCAAGGGAAGTTGAACCAGAGCCAGAGCAGAGAAGGCATCCGGAAGAAGAAATTCAAGGGAAAATAGAGACAACTGCTCTATAGGTATACCAGTGACGAGCTAAAATGACAAGAGTAAGCCTAGCGGTCGTGGAACTGGAACTGGATAGCAGAATTCAGAAAATGGAGTCCCTCGTAGGAAAGTATGACAGTGCAACCTTAATCGACGCAGACCTCACGGATTCCTTTGAGTTTCCTGTGCTAAAAAGGCAGGTATACATTGAGAATTATACAACAGAGGTAGAATGGGTAGCAGCATGAGTCCTGCCTAAGTTCAAGGGTATCCAACAGTCCACAATAATGAATTTAAGAAAATTACCAGTGTTTGGGATTACAGGCGCTGCGATGCAGTGCACAAAATTTTTGTTGAGCAGGATTCAGAACGACTCTCTGAGGCTGGGAAAAGAAATCCCAATTCATGCCGAGAACATTCATAGGTTGACAGGACTGTCGCAGGAAGGAAGGGACGTGTCTTCAGCGTTCCAAACTATTTCTAAAAGGGCAAAGAAGTCGGGAGATACATACTACTACGCCAAGTATAACACTCGAAGAGGAGGAAAGGGAGCAAAAATTGAGTTAATTAATAGGCCAGAAATCAGGTTTGCTTGCTATCTCATTGCTAGCAAGACGATGAGGCATTATACAAAAGGGGAGTGCACATTAGACACAATTTCGGTTGCGGAGCATTGTGTCCAAGGGACAAGATTGAATTGGTGCTCCTTCCTGATGAAGGAATTGTTCGAGGCATGCGAGGACAACTATAAGAGAGCAACCAGGTTTATCTATGGGTATTTGATCATGGCGTTGGCCATGTGGAAATGAAATTTCCCCAGCATCATGATACCAGTGGAGATATACGAAAACCAGCTGGTGGTGATGAATTTTGTACCATGGAAGGTGTCTGGAGACCCTAGCACCAAGGAAGTAAATGCAGAAGCCTTCAGAGTTTGGTACGACCAAATGGTTGACATCGTATTGAGTCAATAGAGAATCCCAAGAAACCTGCTAGATGGATATAGTGGGCAAGTCTGGTTTTGGGTCACACATAAGCATACGTTCCTCAGACCTACATGTGTACTAGAGACAACGTTCCAGATGAGGCCTCTGAAGTTCCAACTTGATGAAGCGGCTTTCCACACAGAGGTCTATTCATGGCCAGGAGTGGTGATGGAAATCAGATATGGAGTGTACACATACTTCTTTGACGAAATGCTACCAAACATGCTACAGGGAGAAATGTCGGAAGAAGCAGCGAACAGGATGTCAAACCTGCAGCTCTTCTCGATTATTCAGTAGCTGAACAATAAGGTACAAAGTTTCAATAAGGCAGTTCAGGTCCTAACAAGTGATGCTACTCCATTTCCAACTTTTTCAGAATTTCATGCATCACAGTCTAACCAATCTCCAAACACGACCTCCATGTTTGCACCCATCCCCAATGTCTTGTTTAGTTCACCACCCGCAACAACTACAACGCTGGTGGGAAAGAGCAAAGCTGCGAAACCAGCAGCGGCACCAAAGGCCAAAAGGGCCAAGGTTGCAGAATCAAGCTCGGTGGTCGACCTCACAGGAGAGGATCCACCACGGCCATTAAGCGTCGGGGTACCAATCTGAGAGGAGAAGATAGTTGAGCCCGCAGGGGCAAGAGGGTTGCCACCTCCTAACCCCATAAACCCCTTTGATTTTCTAAACATCCGCGTATCGCCACCCTGCCCAGATCAACTACCACCCATGACCTAATCCATCTCCCGAGAACCCCACAGCTTCGCACCATCCACTTCATCATCCACCATGTCCGATCCAGTCATCAAAATAATAATCAATGGGGACCATGGAATGGAGGTTAACTCGGGTAGAGAAGTGGTACCCCCAGTTAACCCAACCGTGATCCCGCAAACTACTTTTACTGACCTTATCAATCAGTCAGAGTAGTCAATTACAGACACAACTGGGCCACTCCCCAACCGAGCAGATCAAGAGGGGCAACTATATCTAAATATGACGGGCTCTATACCACATCAAACTCCTCCACAGTCACCTCAAGACCAGTCAGCAAGATCAATTTCCAGTGGACAACCACTCCAGGTACGAATGCCAGATCAGGGTACATCTAGTGCTGAGAGTATCGAGACATGGGGGAAAACTCAACTGTACCATTTCATTCATAGGGCAGCCCAACAAGCTGAGAGGCTCCACTCAGAGCTCCAGCAGAAATGTGAGCAACAGCAACAACAGATCATCACGCTTACTGAACAGCGTGAATAACTGACAACGGAAAAGGAGAATCTATAGGAACAACTGGAAACAGTGACCAGGGTTTTCAGGGAAGTGCGGCCTATAGTAACGGCCAGCAGCAATCAAATACCAGAAGACGTGCAGGAGACTGATGTAGTCGGGCGGGCGATCCACCTCAGGGTGGCATATTCACAACTTCACCAAGAAAATGTAGAACTCAAAGCGGCACTGGCAGCCCTACCCGCACTGCCCGACCCAGCGGTTGTGTACTCCGCACAAATAGCAGAAAGATAGGGCCAAGTAATGAAAATGCAGGAAGTTCTGAGTACTGCAGCAAGAGAAGCATATGACCTACTGAAGGGTCTACAAGAATGCTCAACAACCCTTATCATGAAGGCACAACTGGTCTCGTTACAACTACAACAAATCTCCAAGGAAATCCAGGAAGCTATGGACCCGACGGGACTTGACCAGCTCTACGCCCAGGCAGATGTATTAGAAGTCCAAATACATAAAATAGAAGAGACCTCAACAGCGGCCAAGTAGGCCCTACGAGAGCTTCGGAAGCCCGTAAAACTTAGTGCACAAACAATGCAGCAATTGGCCTCTGAGGCCAACACGCAGATCGACACAGTGTTCGTCGCCTTACCCCCGAATGCAGGGGAGGAAGTTGTCACCAGAATCATGGCTGAGACTGAAGAACTAATACAAGGGTGGCACCAGGCCATGGAAACCTTCCAGGAGCTCAAAGCATCAGCTCTAACCAAGTTCCCAGAGTTGGGGCCCTTGTTTAGACAGCCAGGAAGAGGCATCCAGATAGAATAGGGTGCAGGGAAGAGCGGACCCATGGAAGTAGAGACAGTACAGGACAATTGACTCGAGGTGAGTCAATAGGATGTGGTCGGGGCCTGTTGGGGCCTTTGTTTTGAAATTTAATATATTTTGAGTTGCGGCTAGTACGTGGCAGAGCACAACCATGATAGGCAGGAAGGTGTCAATGTTGCGGAGGAGTAAAGGACAGGTGTCGCGGCTGTTGCGGGAGTAAGCATAGATGGCGGAAGAGTGTGGAAGGAAACAAGCAATGAAATCCTGATGAACAGAAAGAAACAGAAGACAATTGAGCGAGAAGAAAGGAGGAACTGTTAGTTGTGCTGGCAGCAGAACAAATAGGTAGCCAGCCAACGGGTAAGGAGGTTGGCGCAGACGAGAATAGGCAACAGGGAGCCGCAATAGAGCTCTCTCGGTGTTGTACTATTCTCCATTTCTCTGTGTTCTCTGTATTCTCTCTCTCTGTCCAAGAGGACGTATTGTATTTTGCTCTGTTCATGCTCATGCAGCTGAGCCTTGTAATATTTCGCCACTGATAGCCGATGATTAATATATTCAGAAGTATTGTTCCGAGTATCTGTTATGGGTTTGAATGAGTGGTTTTGCAAGCACCTTTTAAAATTTTATTTACTATAAGTCTGAATGTTTTCCTGAGAGGTATATGTTATGGAATATTTTGTTATGGTTGTTTAAGACTTTATTTTAGATTGATTCTACTGTATTGATGTTGTCGGGATGATATCGATCTACTCCCTATCACAATAAGGTCGCGGCACGCCTCGGGTGAGACTCTTTGCCCTTTGGAGCAGAGTGCAAATGTTGACGTGAAACTAGACTACGATGGAAAACATTGTTGGCCCTTAAAACCTGAACCCGGGTCTTCTCTGCCAGACTTGTTCTCTCGCCAACATCTCTTAAGGAGGTATCTAGGTATCTAGTCTTGTTGCATTGGATCAACTGTTTTTTTAAGTTTATAATATTTTAAAATTCTATTATTTTATGGGCTAACTATTTAAGTGGAGGTTACATAATTACTTTTGAGATAAATTTCAATTTTTGATTTGTGAATACTACTAAGAATAGTCTAGAATATTCATGAAATCCTTACCACTCATCTAATAATTATTGATAATTAAATTATAAGTCTAAAAGCCCTATTTCAAAATAAACAACATATCAATGTAAATGTTAAAAATTACAAAAAACATTCATATTACAAGAAGTTAGTAGATACTTACACATATAAACACGGGAAATGAATCAAAATTTAAGTGTAGTGTAACTAATAAACAAATGGTTTTTTTTTTTTGCTGAAATTCAACAATACAATTTATTATTGTATTGTTTATTTTTTTTTATTTTTTTTTACAAGATTGTGATTTTTTATTGTTCAAAATGCACTTTTGAACACATAAATGAATTCAACACTCTAAAAAACTTCTAGCACTCTTTGCAGATTAAACAACTTAAACTTATGGATCTTAAAAATCTTTGTAATTAGATTTTGGCAAAAGTTGGCTCAAAAAACATGATGCCAAAAAAAATATTTCTCTATTAATTATCTTAAATCTCACTAGATTTTGTCAAAGTTAACCAAAAAGTGCCAAAAAAAGTCATTTATATATTAACTACACTACACCAAAAATTTCTATAAATTCAATATCATATTTCTTGGAAAAATTAATATAAACTTTATATAAAATATAACAATATACTATTAAAATTACTACTCCATGGTCTAGTGTAATTGTTACACTTACAACTTTAAGTTTAAATTACAATTGATCATAAAGACAATATTTCACGCACCATGTGTATTTTGCATTATTTAAATTGCACTTTTGGATGTATAAAAGGATTCTCACATTGAAAATTTACTGGGCATTTGGATTTTGTGTAGTACATATCTTAAGCTTGCAATTCTAACATATAATTACTTGATTTTAAACAAAATTTATGGAAAATATACCTAAAGAAAAGGATCAAAATACAAAATAGTTGCCAATCAAATGATTTATCAATAAAAAAATATTTTTTCCAATTTCTTTTATTATTAATAATATTTATAAATGATACATATTAATTTCATATTAAAAATTAAATGAATTACACACTTATATTTCTCTTTTAATTGGAAGTAATTGAATTTTTATTTTTATTTTTATTTTCCAATTACTTGTTTTCTTTGAACATTGAAATATTTTATTATTATCAACTTTAATTTTTTTCCCTCTTTTTCTCTATATATAAATAAATTACTATATAAACAACTTGTAAAAAAGTTTGCACATAAGGAAATCAACTTTAATTTTCACCTAAAAGAATCTATATTTTTAATTCTTTTCCCTATTTTCCTATATCAATTTTATATATTTTTATAGAGATAAAAGAATTTTAAAAAATACTTTAATATTGAACTCTATATAGAGATTGGGACACAATCAAATATTTGATTGTGCACATTAAGTAAATTATTTCAATATTAACTATGTATATATTATAATATAAAGTAATTGAAAATAAATATTTTCTTATGGTTAAAACATTTTATTGATATATTACTCAAAAAGAAGGAAATGTATAATTCCTTTCATGCTCATCATGGGCTAGGCAAGTTGTGTGTGTGTGTGAGAGAGAGACCAACATAGATCCACCTTAACACTAGATCTATCAATGGACGAGACTAATCTCGAGGTGCATACATTTTTTCAAGTTTCACACTCTAAATGAGGCTTTCAACTCAATAGATTTGATCCCTATAGAGGCTTGATAGATCGCGGTTTAAAATGGATGTATGTTGGTTTAAAAACAATGATCCAAATGTGCAACTAAATGATCATTTTCGAATTATTCATAATAACATTGGGGAAATTAACATTTTTTTAAAACAAAACAAGTAGAGATTTTTCTATTGATTCAATTTGGTTTGAAAGCCAAAACCTTTTACATTTTCTACAATATCTTCTTCCACTATGTTCAAAAATGACCAAAAAATATTCAAGCTTTTAGCTCTTTGCCTACAAATTGTTGTTCTAATCTACCATTTTTTATATAGTCTCCAAAAACTCCTAAGATAAGTACATATTTTCATAACATTTATTTAAATTAAAAAAAAGAAACTACTCTTTGTTATTCTCCCTTGGAAGATATTTAACCTCGGCGTCATCATTTTATAGCCTTGGCTGAGTGGAATCAGAAACCAACTCTAGCCATGCCTCCTCAATTGTTTACGTCTATTGTTTTAGTGCCACATCCAATTGAACAAGTAGCTCTGCAAACATTTCCTTGTTCACCCTGCTTATCACTGCATCGGTCGAAGGAACCAACCTCTCAATATTGAGGTTTAAAATATCATATGCTACTTGCAAACTATCCAGCTTGGTCTGAAACAGAATGATTTCTTTTATTTAAGAGAACAATTTGAGATTGGATTTCAGCCTTCCCCATTTCCCCTTTCTTGTTTAACAGGTTCATTATGTACTCTGTAGATGCCATCAAGTAATCCAGTTGAAAATTGAATTTGTCTTTCTTTGCACTTGACAAACTTTCCAGTTGGATATCCACACCACAATCCACCCTCTTTATATGACTATTAAAAAACAGACTCTAATTCTTAGGGATACAAAGAAGCACGAGGTCTCTTTATAACCTTATGAGTCGACCTCTATCAAATGCCCACTTCACTTACCATCTTTATTACGATAGTACTTCTCATTCTTTCTTTGAATCTTGCATTCAATCAAAGGGATAATTCCTCTACAACTTCCATCCCACCCCATTAAAGATCCAAAAGCGTGTTTGTTGCATCTCGATTATGGAAACACTAACTCGTTGCATCCATCAAAATTTATTAACAAGATGAATCAGCTTCCACCCATCTCTTGTTTTTACTAAATTATCATTGGTTATCCAAGTTTACACATGATCCCAAAATTTGACAGTGAGAAGGAGTTGTGAAACAGAAGGGAGAGAAAATACATAGGCGACAAACCATGTTGGAGTATGACAACAGGACATCAGAAAACCAACATGTTTATTATTAGGAATTTGGCTTCTGTGATCCATAAAATGTGTATAAGAATTTTCGGTGAAAATCACATGTAAGAAATTTGTGTCAACGTGTTTCGAACCAGCCAGTATGGTTTCATGTTTATTATTTATTTAATGTAAATTACAACTTGCAATACCCTTAAGACCTGATTTGATTTTGGAATTTTCATGGTAAAGTTTTGTCATCCTGAGTCATCCTTCCTTTTTCTAGAGAGACACCTTTATTAGCTAATGAATTTACCAATGAATTATGATGTATTTTAACGTGGAAGAATTCAACAAGCTTGAAATTTTCGATTTGCAAACTTATTCTATGCAGAATGGAGGATTGAGATTGCATTGAGTTCTCTTTGATCTTGCACACATGTTGAATAACTAACATCGAGTCTCTAAAACCCATTAATTGCATAATTTTTTTTTTATATTGCCAATTCGAGACCTTGTCACAAAGTTAAGAATTCTTCTTGGGTATTAGTTGAACTCCCCATACCCAAAGTATATTATGTCTTTATTTCTTCGTCGGGGGGAAAAATAACCCCCCTGCTCTTGCATCCTTGGTAATTACCATTTTTATTTGAAAGAAGGAAGGAATAATTTTGGATATATAGAAAGCACGAATATCATATTTTAACATTAAACAATTTTGGTTACAGCTGGAATAAGGAGCTCTGTGGAAACCATAATCATGGTGGTAGTGAGGGTTTAGCATCTGCAGGCGACTAGTATCATTGTTTGGGTGATGATTTCAGTCAAATGCAATCTCTTTCTTTACTTTCTATGGATTTCGCACTTTCCAGGGCAGTAATTGTATGCAGTCAAGATAATGTGTCAATTTAATTGATAGTTGGAGGTTGGGATTTCTCCTTGTTTACGGGATCAGTAGCCCATTTATGTTGCCTTATGTTGTTTTTGACCCCCTTTGTATATAGAGTTGGAGGATCTAGTTGATTATGAGCCCTATGATTCCCCATGTGAAAGTATCTTTGTATATTTTCTAGGTTGGATAAAAAATACAAATTTTTATGCAATTTTTTTGTTTATTTCTCCAAGTGGCCACATATTCAATGACACAGTGATGGGGGAGCATCGGGACAAGGAGTTCGTTATGGGAGAAGCAGATAACTCCAAAAAATGGCTAGAAAATAATAATGGAAGGACACAAAACATGGTTTTGAGGGATGTAGTCTAGGATATCTTGGTACAATATGGGGTTTGGACCCCACGAGGCCTATCTCCCTTTCTAACTTTCTTTTCTTTCTGTTGCTCCCATTCAAGCCCATTCACCTGGCAACATTGGATTTTCTGGAAGGTTTTGGCACCAACAAGGGTTTTGCACTCTTGGGTGATTTTTAGTCTTTGGTTCCAACACCTTACTTCAATCCCTTTCAATTTTTGAACTCTCAAGGGCATGGCATCAGTAATCAGGTCGGGCCACAAGATCGAAATCCTGTTGAGGAGGCATTGAAATATCAGGGTTTTCCGGTGAAGTCTAGCATGAGAGGGAATCTCAATAAAAGTTATAACCATATCAATCTCATACATCAAAAGAAACCACATTGTATATAAAAGGCCAAGCATGTAAAAATTTCTATGGTTTTGGGTGTGGATGTTAAGATGAATAGGGTTTCAGCTCTCGTGAAAAATCCTTGGTTGGTCGAGTCTAGTGTCGGCATTTTTCAATACAAACACTAAAATAATGTGATCCAAATTTATGCAGGAACACAACAAAATACAGAAATATACATAAGCATAGAGATGCAACAGGAATAATACTTCATTTCATTAATATCAAATAACAGAAATATGCTTACAGACATAATGGAAATAAAATAGCTAGGGCGTTGGTAGCTTATCTATTAGAAGAGATGTGGCGGCTACAGGCCTCTGAACTGTGTTACAATAAAGCTCAAGGGCCTATTTTTTATTAAGAAACAATGGAAAAACCTAAATATCCAAAAGCCTAACCCTAGGAGATGAAGCGCCAAAACTATGGGCCCCGTTTGGGTAAATTGGTGTTTGAACTTCCCAGGGACATAACTTTGGCATACAATCTCCGTTGGATGCGCACCATACCTCGTTAGAAATATATATCCGAGGAATAATACTTTTTATGTGAGAAACATCAGTCCATGGACCCATTTTTCTCCTGGGTTTCCCAAAAAACGTCGTTTAGGGCCTCAAAACAACTCCGGAAGTTCAGGACCCGAAAAACTGCTAAAAATAGTAAGTTTTGCCGAAACTGAAAAACTGAAAGAACTGATGGTGGGGGTTCAAATGAAATAGGTGGGTGGCCACCAATATCCACTTGGATCATTAGGGCCTCCAAACGGCTCCGGAAGTTCAAGACCCGAAAACTTTCTAAAAATAGTAAGTTGTGCTGAAACTGAAAAACTGAAACAACTGATGGTGCAGGTCTAAATGAAATAAGTGGGTGGCCACCAATATCCACCTAGATCCGAATGGGTTGAATATTATATAGATTCTCTTATTAGTTCTCCTCCAGGGTTCAAAGAATTGTTCAAAGGATGGATTCACTTAAATTTTATAGAAATTGAGGATGCTCAAAGAATAGAATAAAAGATATGGCACATTGATTCCTCTCGTGTGATGTTCAAATTTTGGACGCCCCTATTTGATGCTTGTACGGAAAGGTCGAACTTGGTGAGATTATGATTTCACCTCCCACCTTCTCCTCTAGCTTTATAGATGAATAAAATATTTCAAGATATCGAGAATTCCATTGGTTCCTATCTTGATCATGATACTTCGTATATATCCATGGGGAAAATGACTTTGGCTAGAATTCCAATAAAAGTGGATCTCATAAGTGGTCTTCCTACTGAAATTGATCTTAGTGGAGAGGAGGAATTTATTCATTCCCTAAACCATGAAGGTGTTCCTTTCAAATTTCATTGATGTCATCAATATGGTCACCTCATCAAGCATTGTGTAGTTGTGCCTCCCTCAGTGGATGAGGATGACGATTTTCGATGGGAGGACCCTAATCTCTAGAATAAGATGTCATCATCTTGCAAGGATATTGGTGGTCTTAAAAGGGGGTCTAAAGAGATGGTTTCGACAGCAACAATGCCTCCTTTGTACTCCATCATCGTGGACGGTGGGCCTCAGGATCTCCTAGAGCACCTTGTTCTAGGTAATCTTCCCTCTTCTTGCTCTCTTGTATATTCAGTTTATAATCATTGTATGGATTGTTCTTCTTTCAACTCTCTTGGGACTTTAAATCTTTGTTCGACTTCTATGTATTTCCCCTCATCATTGGGCTCCTCTCATAACTTTTCCCAGATCCATTGCACCTTTACCCTGGCTCGAGTGACTTCTCTTGCTCGTCTATTTCCCTTTATAAATATAGCTTCCTCATACTAGGTGTGTCTTCCTACAATCTTCACCCTTGATCAAATAGGATTTTTTTGATTCTTTGATTTGGGCCTAGGAGAAATTCAGATCTCTTGTTCTCAGAGTAAGGGAAGGGGGAGAAAATATAATATGACAAAATCTAAGGAGTGTGGCAGGGTTAATATGGTTGTGGGTAGAAAATCATAAATACAAGGGGCCCTTGGAGCAGTTGTTGCCTCGGTGGGAGTGCTTAAATGAATATTCTATCTTTCAATTGTCGGGGTCTTGCAAGTCCCCCTAAAATACTCATTTGCAAAAGCCTTAATTGAGTCTTTTTCTCCTAAGATTACTTTCCTCCAAGGAAATTTGGGTGATTATTCATTTTCTTGAAGGGCTTCTGGGTGGATGGATATTTCTGGGCTCAGATGATTATGGGCACTTGGGGGGTCTAGCATTTATGTGGAATTTCCATAGTATTAAACTATTAAATTCTTGGAGCATT